>OY744537.1:532500-760000 GCA_963556195.1 Sepiola atlantica | reverse complement strand
TAAAATCGTGCATATTCGTCATGGGTAGTTCAAGATCTAGTACTTCAGCTAATTTCTACCATTGTGCTCTGATTTTAATGAAGAATGCCATAGATAAAACAAGGTTGTAGTATGGGGAATAATACGAACTCCCTATATTATGTTTAAGTAACGAAACCGTCGCACAAAAGAAAAAGGAAAACTTTTTTTATAACAACAAATAATGGGTTTATTAAAGAAAGTTACCTATGCTGTATGGTATAGGTAGAAGAAGTTGGACAGTATCCAAGTAAAGAAAGTAAAATGTAAAGTTCTTTGGGCTGCCGAAAGTCTGTCAGCCAATATCTTCAGGTGAAGATAATAGGTGCTGGAGCGTTCAGTGGCCAAAGAGCAGGAGAGAGTATGTAGACGTGTTTCCTTGTTGCTGACTGGTGTCTCTCTGCTGACCGACTGTGATTACCAAAGGAGTGAAGTAGTTCTTCACGAAAGAGATAAAATCAATGCGCCCTGCATACTGATTGGTCAGTGTGTAACCAAATCACTTAACAGAGACATTTTTCAGAGGGAGAAAATAGGTCTTTCTTTATGACTGCTTCATTACCCCCTGCTTAATGCCATAGATAAAACAAGGTTGTAGCAAACAGAAAGTTTTATTAAACTATTTTACTAGTACGTTATTAACCAGCAGAGCATTGCTGCTATTGATCAAGAAAAGAGTCTATCAGTGTGTGCAGGGTGATGATGTATGGCCAGTGAGAATTGAGAATATGTGTTGTAAGGAGAGAAATTATATGAGAATGATATGTGTAATGGGAGTCTTAAAGCCATTATGAAGACATCAGATTGGATTTGAAAGAAAGAGGGATAAATAAAAACCTGACCAGAGATGGATTAGTTTGGAATTTCATTTTTAAAAGCTGTCCAACACATGCCAGCATGTAAAACAGAGGGTTAAACCGAATGTGATGATGATGATATTTACAATATAGTCTGAGATGTATAAAAGAGTTATGATGAAGAGGAAATAATTCCACATCCTCAGACGTAAATGAAGCCGATCACTACACAGTGTCTACTGGAAATTTCATTTTTAGTGATTATTTTATCTCTTTATCTACATCTGAAGGATACAGATATGTCTCTTTGAGTGCTAGGATATGAATCTTGTGTTTTATATGTTATGTCTATATTGTTCAGGATTTCCATGTCTACTATTCTCATAATGCAAAGAGTTTCCACCTGATCTCCCTGCTATGCCACTTGTTTAAGCTGTTTGAGCGCCTAATCCTCAACAGGTTGGCCTCAGTTGCTGAACCAGCCATCATTCCCCAACAACTAGCCAGCCCATGAATCTCACTCTACACATCAAAGATGGGTTTCAGAAAGGACTGGTAATGGGAGCCGTCTTTGTTGATCTGTCTGCCGCTTATGACACTGTAAACCACCGCCCTTTCCTGAAAAAGATTTTGGAGCTAACAAAAGACCTGGTACTCACAGACCTAAACGGAGCTATCTTAAAAGACAGGCACTTTTATGTTACTTTAAACAACAAAGTCACTGGCGTTGACAAGGTAGTATGCTGGCTCTATTACTGTATAACATCTACACTAATGACCAACCAATGAACCAGAACACTGAACAGTTCATCTATGCTGACGACCTTTGCGCTACATCCCAAGACAGTATGTTTGAATCAGTAGAAACAAACCTTTACTCAGCCTTAGATAAGCTACTCCTCTTCTACGAAAGTAACCACCTGCATGCAAACCCTGCAAAAACTCAAGCCTGTTCGTTTCATCTCAAGAACCGAGAAGTCAACTGACCCCTAAACATCACGTGGTCTGGAATACAACTTGAGAATAGCACCAATCCTGTCTACCTTAGTGTAACCCTGGACCGTATCCTATCATTAAGGGAACATGTAAAGAAGACAAAAATGAAAGTCAGCTCTAGGAACAACATCCTATGGAAACTAATCAACTCCAAGTGGAGAGCCACGCACACACACACTAAGATGTATTGTCTTAGCCCTGTGCTATTGGAGTATGCTTGTCCTATTTGTAAGAGATCAATACATGCTAAAAAAACTAGACTCAGCATTGAACAACACCTGCCATTTGATCACTGGCTGCTTGAAGCCCACCAACCTGAACAACCTATATTGCCCCTTCACATGTGAGACGGGAAGTTGCCAGCCGAGTAGAGATCACAAAGGCTATCAGTGATGAATGTGATCTCCTTCATGGATGTGAACTAACGGTATAACGACTGAAGTCAAAGAAAAGCTTCCTCAGCCATGTCGAACCCCTAATAACATATCAGGAAGAGACCAGACTACAGCGGTAGACCAGGCGACTAGAGAATGGCCCCCTTCCTACTAACATGAGAATCCCCTCTTCTGAGGAACTTCCTCTCGGTTCAGAGGCACCCTGGCTCCAGTGGAAAACACTACACTAAACCGCCTGAGAACAGGAATGGGACGATCAAAAGTTACTATGAGTAGATAGGGCTACAAAACTGACCCAACCATCTGTGAATGTGGGGAGGAGGATCATACGATGCAACACTGCCTTGTATGCTCTCTACTGCCAAACAGGTGTAGCTTGAAAGATCTTGCAGAGTACAACACTAATGCAAAGGACTGCATAAAAAAGTGTGAAAGTGTTGTATGAACACATGCTTCAAAGACACGCAAAGAAGAAGAATCAGGGAAATAAACACATTGCATTAAAAATTAAACTAAAATTTAGAAAAAGTAATTTGATTTTTTATCTCTCTATGAGTCAAATTAAATCTGATCCTCAAAGACACGCAAAGAAGATTCTGATAATGACTATTTTCAGCATCATCGGCTGCTGAATATCATAGCCAATATTAAACAATATCAGGTCCATCCATGTTTTAGCATCATAAAATGCCATAAATAGCTTATTACAAATAGTTATTTATATTCGATCAACACTCCATTTATTACAATGGTGAAATGGATATAGTTCATCTTGGGGGTCAGGAATTAAAATATTTTCTTGATTCTTTTCTTGGGAGGCTGGTATATTCATGAAGAAAAAAGACAATGATGAGTAACATGAAATTGTATTGTATTCAGCTTAACTAATGAAGTTCCAGCTCATAGCAAGGGGGTTGCCCCACAACCACCCTACCATCTTAAAATCGATCTTTCTCAGCCCTTTCTAAAAAAAAGTTATTCAATTTTTTTTTCATTTTGCCTACTCTATTCTCCAACACCATTACCTACCCAAACCCACTCCTGAGTATTACATGAAATCATATCCGGTTGTGAAGTCCAAATTTAGGAGTATGGGAGAGTGTGGATTCATCTCTTAGTTAACAATACTCCTAGGTCCACTCTAATCAGAAGTGGTAGTATCTGTCAGGATCCCATTTATGAGTTAAATAGTTCCGGGTATGACATTAAACTGCCTCGATCATCATTGAAAACCACCCCAAAAAAACATTATTCCCAACCCGTTCTACCTTTATTTTTTTGCCTACCCTATTTCCAAACCCTATTAACTACTCAAGCTCTCCCTATCTCAAACAATCCTGGGCCTGACACAAAACTGGAGATAAGGCCCTAATTTGGGAGCTTTGGGGAGTGTAGAGTCACCCCTTAGTTGCCATTACTCTTAGATTCACTCTGACCCGGAGAAGTGGTAGTACCTGTCAGGCTCCTATCCGTGGGTTACATAAAACTTATCAAATACAGACTATTTATTTACAAAATATACACCTACAAAAGAAATTAATTTATAAATATTTGACGATATTAAAGAAATCCAAGCATAAAAACTTCTGCCAAAATGACTGAATTTGGCATTAAATGAGCAAAAAAGGGGTTGATGTACGATAAAGCAAAGCAACCAATGAGACCACCTGCAGAACTACATTGATAATTGTCTACTTGCTAACTTTCAAACCGTATCTGTCTTTATCATCAAACCCTTCTACATCTATCCCCATGAATAAACCAAACAATTAGACATTCTTCTTAATATATATGAGACCATAACTGACCTTGAGGTCAGATCTTGTCACTCAGACATAATAACTTAATCTATATTTTACTCTAAAATCATATCATCCCAAGTAATATGTAACAAAGAGAGACGTTAATATAATCTTACGACTTCTGTACATACTTCCATCGTTGCACGGTGTGAATCTAATAAAAAAAGAAATTCCCAATAAAAAATTGTAATGGGTACATTTCAGCTATAAGAATTACAATTATCCCAACGTGCAAATCTCAGAGTAGTAATTGTCTTCTTTGGCAATGGCCAATCTTACGAGAAGTCTCACATGATTTAGTTGATGTCTTTTTCACACTTGATTTCGTATTGTCATGTGAATTGATCAGCATGGCTTCTTGCTTGCAAACACATCGTTAAATAAGTTGTCAAGTATTAGTTTCTTGAACTATATTGCCATCAAATCGCAAAGAAAAACACAACCGGTATAAAATACACACACCTTAAAATAATGTGTACGCTGATTTCTGAAGAAGGAATAAAACTTCAGCTCTCACTGTGATCGTTTCAAAGATTAATATTTTGTTGTAATTGTATGACAATCAATTAACTATACTATTTATAATATATATATATATATATATATATATATATATATATATATATGTGTGTATATATATGTATATGTATGTATATATGTATATGTATGTATATATGTATATATACATACAAACTAGATGTACCTGTGACTCGTTCAGTCACAATCACTACCACTATTTATTCTACTTTGATTTCATTTGAAAATTCATTAACTGTGACATATCCATTAAGACATTCTTCCTGTATAACTAAAAATAAGTCTCTTTACTTATATATCATTATTATTTGTACTCACTAGGAGTTCTCACACAGATCATCGTCAGTTATTGCTCACCGACAACAACCAGTAGTATTTCCTGGAGTCTGAATGACAACAAGCCTCCCCAGATTTCCAGTATTCTTCACCTCTTTTCGATAACCACCGCAAATACCCTTGCGGTATCGCAACAGCCTCTTGCCATTGATTTCTTGCTGGTAAGGACCATTGGTTTTCTCTGGTATTTGGGTGGCAATAAGCCTCCTCAAAGTCCCAGCATTCTCCGCACTTTTCCAGTGGAGTTCTGGTTTGTGCTGTCCCTCCTCGGTCTTCTCACCCTCCTCGACCCTCTACAAATATTTTGTTCTGAAGAACACATGCCATAATAGTATTTATAGAAAAGACTGAGACTAGCAACATCACAACTGTGAGAGAGATGGTGCAGAGAAGAAGAAAGAGTAAGGCCAATCAAATTACAGATACGTTACTGCACCTTATCAAGAGCCCTCAAATGAGGCAGAGATTCACCAACCCAAATATGACAACAGTACTCCATACTGGAATCTTTTGCCAATTTTATAATTTGGAAATTCATTTTTATTTCTTGTATAAACAAACAATAGCATAATACTTCATTATGAACATATTTGCAAACATAGTGTATGTTTTTGACTGAATTGCAGACTTCAACATTGATTTGAGCATCAAGAAATACTTTGGAACTATCTAAAGAGAATTTAGTAATGTGACGTTGTTGGTTTTTATATTACGAAATAGAACTATTTTCGGATGGTGTGGAACTACTTTTTGAACCATTATGGAAAGAAATATCATAGATGTTACTAAATAAGTGGAAGATACTTAGAATTTAAAGTTTTATATAAGAAAATATACTATATATTGGATCCAGGAAAAATAAAATTGAATATATATTAAACAAACTGTTTTGATGGGATACCTGACTCCCCTCAAGGCTGATAAGTGTACCAGTCTGTAGTATACATATACTACGAACAGTAGTATGTATGGTGGACTCTATTCGACGGTATTCGAGTGTATTAGGTTAATCCTATTGGATTACCGGTAGTGCTATTGTTTTGTACATGCTATACACGTTGTAATAAACCATCCTCTTTTAAAGACATTACACTCTGGTTGTTTTTGTTATTGTAACTTATAACCTAGTTATATCACAAACAAAAAAAGTGAATGAAGAATGTGATTTTGTGGTCGGTTTTGATGATATCTGTGTATATAAATGTCAATATCTGTATGTGTTTCATATAGAAAAAAAGGTTAGAAAAACTAAAGGTGTATTTATATGTCAAAATGTCAGGGACAGAGCATGGAAATAGTCCCGAATCTCTAAGTGTCCCCCTAAGAGAGGTAAGGGGGGGGGGAGAACCTCCCTTAAAACTTCAAATATATCCTATTTTGATGAAGTTTAAATTATATGCATGAAATTCTCTGGAAAAAATTATGGAAGTTGTCCGAATCTCAATGTGCCGAATCTCTACGTGCCTTCGCTAAAGGATGTATGAGGGGCAGAACCCCTTCAAATCCGTATATCTGATTTTAATGAAATTTAAACCATATGTATAAGACACTAATTCAGAGAGTTTTCCAAAATTTTCTTTTCTTCTGACTATATTAGTGAACGAAACGGGGGGGGGGGGTCAGAAACTAATATGGTTTTTATGAACATAGTGAAAAAGTACATAGTGTCCCTCATTAAACCCCAAGCAACGTCGAGTCTTCTTGATAATATTCATATATATATTTTGTTTCAAGGGCAAATGGAATGATTGAATGGCTGGATAGAAATATTATTTCAAAGGGACTATACTACCCTGTCCTTTGTTGCTTCTGATCGATACAACCTTACCCCCAGTCACCTTTGGACCATACTACCCTACTTTTGTCTCCTCTGGGGAATGTTATCCTGTTCTCAGACTCCTCTAATCTCTAACCCATATTACACTTTCACTTTATCTCTGTTATACTACCATGCCCTCTGTCTCCTTTGGACCATACAATACTGCCCTCCGCTTCATCTTGATCATACTACCCTACTCTCTGTCTCTTCTATTACATACTGGTATGACGTCTGTCTTCCCTGATACAACTAGTATTCAGTTGAAAACAAAGCCCTATACCAAGACCAAACACGGCTATTCCGAAGAAAAATTTAATAATGAATCCAATTTAGGTCTTCATTTTGTATGACGGTTTGTTTTACAATAATATTGTTTTACTTTATTTATAACGTTAAAATTGAAAGTGATTTGGCTTTTTGGCTAGGAACAAAGTGTAGTATCTGTTCAGATGCTACACTTAGTCTATCTTGTCCTCGGCTAGTGAAGGAGAAGTCCTTCTAGACTGAGGCCATTTTAATTTTTATTCCAATCCAGAGTGCCCCATTTTGGGGATCTGAAATTTCCCACATTTAAAACCGACCTTGTGTCTAACTTTAACCTCATGAGGAGGCAAGTAAATAGGAACAATAAAAATACTAATATGGGGTTCAGGCTGGGAGCAAGAATACACAACGATCCTCATTCTTTTCCAGGTAAAACAGGGAGTTCTCTAATAAATTTTAAGTTTTTAAAGGAATTTCATGTTGGAAATTCACTGTCATTTTCTTTTTTTAACTTTCTGTCAATTTTACAAAAAATCTTTCTCTCTCTTGAAAGTTTGGTACAACATGCACAAACCATATGTAAGTTCCGTTTCATTCAACTGTTTTTTATGATGTTGTGTATAGGATTTTATCTAAAAGAGGAAGGCACTTTGCAAAAAGATGGTGGTGGAAGGTTATAGGTTTTGGGTCAGAAATTTCCCAAACATATTGCTGTAGCATTTTTCAAATCACAATCCACATCTTGACATCATTTGAATTGTTGAATAATTAATTCCAAGAAAAAAGAAAATGGAATGGTTTATGGCATTAAAAAAAAGAAGAGAATGTTGTTGTAAATGGAAATGATAGAAAAAACGTTTTTATGATTTCTGTTTTTTTTAATGTTTGATTTCTATGAATTTTCTTTCAATATTATTTTGAGCTTCTTGATAAATAATCAAGTTATCGTAACAGAAACAAACACATAATCATCATATTCGGTTTTTCCAAACTGTTAATCTTATACAAGTTTGGATATCTTTTTTTCAAAATTGTTTATCCTATACTAGTTTGAATATCCTTTTTTCTAAACTGTTCATCCTATGCAAGTTTAAATATCCTTTTTTTAAAACTATTAATCTTTTACAAGTTTGAATATCTTTTTTTCCTAATTGTTAATCCTATACAAGTTTGGAAATCTTTTTTTTCCAAACTGTTAATCCTATGCAAGTTCGGGTATTCTTTTTTCAAAACTGTTAATCCTATGCAAGTTTAGATATCCTTTTTTAAAAATTGTTCATCCTATACAAGTTTTTAAATCCTTTTTTCTAAACTGTTAATCCTATGCAAGTTTGGATATCCTTTTTTCAAAACTATTAATCTTTTACAAGTTCGGGTATTATTTTTTCCAAATTGTTAATCCTATACAAGTTTGAATATCCTTTTTTCGAAACTGTGAATCTTATACAAGTTTGAATATTTATTTCGCACTCACTTGTTCAAAACATGTGTGAACACTTTTCTGAGGTCACACTTTAGCCACATCTGTTATAACTACGAGCAACTGCCCGCTAGGTGATCCCCTCTTCCAGAAGAAAGAAAGAAATAAAAAGAAAAGGAAGAAGAGGAGAGAGTAAGCCGAACGAACCTAGAAAGAAAAGGGGTAACTAAACAGGCTAGTACTTTCCTTCAATGCCCGTTCGTCTCATCAATCTATTGATCTGCCACAAGTACACCTGCATTTATGTCATGTTGCTTGGATGGACAACCCTGATCTTTCTTTTGGTTAGGAAGTATCTAATTATATTAAATATCTGTCTAGTAATACCATATGAATTAATTTTTATGAGAAGCTCTTTATGAAAAACCTTTTCAAAGGCTTTGGATATATCAAGCGCTACCACCCTAGCTTCACTTGCCTTGTCCAGTGTATTGTATATGCGTTAAGAGATGACCATTAGGATATCTGCAGGAGACTATGCTTGCCTAAATCCATACTGATGGTCAGAAAGAAGTTTAGCATTAATGAGGTGCCAGACTATCGCTTGATTAATTAAGGATTCAAAGATGTTAGCAAAGATTGGGAGTAGATTGATGGGGCGATAATTCTGAGGGTCAGTTCTATCTCCAGAATTCTTGAAGACTGGTACCACAGATGCACTTTTCCAGCTATCAGGGAAGCAAGATTTGGTGAAGCATTTGTTGTAGAGTTTGAAGGGGACAAGGGCCAGTTCAGCAGAGCATTTCTTTATTACTATTGCTAGTATAAGATCAGGCCCACATGCTTTGGAGGTGTAAAGGTTTTTTATGATGTCCCTGACATAAGATGGGGTGATGACCAGGTCATCAAGTGGAGCTTCAGTCCGCAATGGGAATTTAGGGAGGAGGTGGTTTGCTGAGTCCAAAGTGAAGTTTAAAGCGAAATGCTGGGTAAGTAGTTCGGTCTTATCAGTTGCCGTGCAAACAACACAATTGTAGTTTGATAGCAGGGGAATTGTTGATTGTCCATGACTCACCACACTATTGAAGATTTTCCGGAACTCGCGAGTACCTAGTTTCTGCGACTGAATGCGTTTTCTAGTCATCTCTGTATACCTGCTCTTTGCTTCACCTATCACTGCCATACAATTTTTTCTTGATGCTATGAATTTCTGTCTATTCGTAGTTGACGTATGGCAGCCGAATTTTCGGAATGTTTGCTGTCTCTGTGCAATAGCAGCTGCACATGTCAAGGTGAACCATTGTGGAGAGTGGGGCCTGCTGTAGAATTTTCGAATGGGGACATATGCTCATTTGCGCACTGATCAGCAGAGAGAGAAAAAGTTTCACTTCAGAGTTGTCACATGTGATCTCTGATAAAATCAAAATCAGCCTACTTGTAGTAGCTCGCTGTTTTGAGCAATGGCTCATCGGCTTTGGGACCAGATTTTAGGGGCTATGAGCATCTGTCACACAAGCAGTGAGGCCAAGAACAGGTAAAGAAGTGAGGCTTGCTGGTCCACACGATCATGAAGGCGAGTCGTGAAAATAGCAGTCTGTGAGAGAAACTATACATGGAGTTACCAGCTGCATCTGTATAGCTGGAGAATCTAAGCCAGTCACGTTGGTGTGCATTAAAATCCTCAAATACATGTATTTGGGCACTCGAGTTAAGTGAGAGTGCTGTATCTAAGCTTTCAGAGACAGAGTTATGCAGGGTACACTCCTGGGTCGAAGGAGAATGGTATAAGAAATATAACTAACGCTGTATTGTAAGGTTAATCTAAAGCACATGTAGGCTTGGTCATCTGATTCTAGCCTATGTTCTCTAGTCAAGGGGAGAGTGTTCTGAACATAAACTCCTAGCCCATGCATATGTTTGTCAGAGTCTTTACAGTAGAGTGGGAGGTATTCAGTCATGTCAAAATGGTGTGAGGAGATTAATGATTGTAGGGTTGTTTCACTTAGTGCTAGAATATCTGGGGAGTTTACTAGGAGAAAGGTTTCTACATCGTTGATGTTGGTTCTAAACCCCCGGATATTTGTGAATTCTAGCCTCAAGGGTGGATGCGAAGATCTTTTTTGGTGGGTGTCTAGTTTAGGTTTGTTTCTTTTTATTTGTATTGTCATTTTGGTTTTAAGACAGAGTGGGGAGGGCAAAGTGGGTGCTTGTTTAGTGCCAATAAGCTCACACATCCAAACAATTAGTCGAGACTTGATCCATGGGGGTTGTGGCCTAGCGCATCGGGGATAACTGTAGAGTCTTTTTCCATGCACGAAATGGCACGTACAGTTACCCACGATATTATACAACTGTTGATGGAGCATGTGTTCTTAACGCTACCTAAGAGTTTGGGCTCCTGCACTACCAGTCGGAAACAGCAGCCAGACAAGCTGTCTAACGTGTACCCTCAACCTGTTAGAACAAAAGCGACCCAGATTAGTCATGTAAGACTTAGTGACAAAGAATTTTCCCCAAGTTACCCAGATAGAGAGAAAGAGAGACGACGTTCATTATCCTAGTCAGGAAACAAGGCCAAGCACTGAGTGTCTTTGAGGTATCCCTGCGCTAGTATCTCTGCACCTGGCTAATAATAGAGAAAGAAGGAGTGCAAAGGCCGGGCGATAGGCTGAGCCCATCTACTCCTTAAGCAATTTTGGCCTAATACCATCACAAAATAATCAGTTCAAATCTAATTAGAATTATTGTAGTCATTTACACACTGGTACTATTCAAAAAGTTATGAAACTACAGTATACCTCCTCCCACGATGAGTAAATAGCAACTTGTGTTTAATTAATTATACACAATATGTATTTTGTTACTGGATTAAATTACCTATAAAATGTTTATTTTCCATTAAACATACAAGCAAAGCCTAATTCCAAACCATTTTGTTTTTGTTTTTCTTAATCCAAGTCTGGGAATGTTTCCTTCCTGAAATTTACAGACAGGTGCTTATCTACACATTCTATCCACAACTCTCAGATTACTTGTGTTGTTATTCACAGAATTTTCCATTTTTATTTTCTCATTTCATTCTTCATCCCCGAAATGTTTCCAAATTCTATAAAGAATCTCACGTGACACAAGTAGATTAGATGAAAGATAGAAGGAAAAGAAATATGGAGTTTTCACAAAATGTCACACATGCACACACACATATAGAACTTGAATGTCTACTATACACTGTCCTTACAAGTAAACCCTGGCCACCAAATCCTTGATTCGAAGTGTATTAAAGCAGCATTTTTTTATTTAAGCAAAAATAACAGAATTCTTTTGCTTACTTAAACCTTTATATTTTTTCAAAAAAAAAATTAGTGTATGTTCCATATGTATCACGAACATTTTCGATTCTTCATCGAATCATCATCAGGTGAAAAAAAGCAAATGAACAAAAAAGCCTGAAAAAAGAGGAGAACTTCAAAAGATAGCCGAGAAACGGGCATGTGTAGTCAATTAGACGCTAAGAGAATGTTCTCACACTGTTCCAGGAAAGATGTTAACAATTTAAATTCTGCAACGCCCGTGATGCTAATTCTGTATGCTTATATATATATATATATATATATATATATATATATATATATATTGTTGTGAGACGGAGAATAATAAAAGGCCAGAATACCTTTGGTAAAGGTTTTAATTACAAAAGAAAGATTCAGCAAATATGAAATATGTAAAAAAATTACACAATGTTTTATAATGAGAAAGAGTTAATAATGTCCTCTTTCGGTAGTAAAATCCTTGTACTTTCCAATTTTTTTTTAATTTATTAATTTTCCATTTATTTGCTTTATTTTTTAAATTTATTTATATTTCTTAATAGTGCCCAATTTAGTAATAAAATCCTCGTATTTATTATTTCGCTCTCAACTGGCTCTTCACAAATGTTTTTTTTCTTCTATCAGTTCAGAAAATTGTGTACTTTCCTTTTCACTTGTAGAACTTTCTGGCTCACTAACAGGTGGCATGCAAGCATCCTCTCAGCTTCTAGTATTATCTCCATTAATTGATTTGAGAGCCAAATCTCTTACGTAGATGGTAGTTTAGATTTTCGATGTCAGAAGGTAGACATGCATGGGCATAGTGAGGGTTGATTTTCAGTAACGTAGCAGGTGTAACTGGAGGGTTGTACTTACTCTAACTGGTATGATCTCTGATGTATACTTGGCCTGGTTTTGCTCATAGAGGAATGGAAGTAGCAGAAGTGGATTTATGGTGAGGAGTCACATTCGTAACTTTCCAGAGCAACAATAGAATAGAATGTAGAGCATTAGGTAGAATATTTTCGTAACAGGATAGTCCCATATTGCAAGAACGTAAAGTTACTTGCATGGCCTTCCATAGTGTGCCGTTTAATTCCTTAATTTTTCTATTTCCTTCCGGGTGATATCTACTCGTTTTGCAGTCACAATACCTTTGCAGTTTGAATCACAAAGGCGACGCGAATGACAGGAATTTCCAGAAATAATAAATTTCCTTTGGCCTCGTATATTTTTGTGTCCCTACCAGACTTGTATTTCCTACTGAAGAGATTATTGGAGGCGGAAATCATACTCTCCTGGTTGTAGTATGCAGCATATTTTCGCCTTGTTCAAGAAATCTTGCCATCTTGTATGCTTCCCGAAAAGTTAGTAAGGATTTTTCAAGAAGTCGTTATCGAACTGAGAGGGAGGAGATACTACTAATAAAATGCTCCCACATATATTGGTTTGTATTTACTTCGGAACTCTAGGCCTGGAAATTGCATGTTTTAGCAAGGTTTTCCAATTGTAACACGAAAGAATCCACTGTTTGCACTGGTTGCTGTTTCATGGTGAAAAGTTTGTGTCGGTTGTAGGCTATGTTAGTAGGCTTAATGTAGGCTGCAGCCAGAGTTCTCATGGCAGAGGTGTAATCGTTTGTATCACTAATGATTTCAAATACTTCTGCCCATATGCTATTTATTAATGCATAGAAGTCGGTTTGAGTCCTTCCAATTTTTTCAGTGCTGTTAACCGTAAACATATGCAGGTAATTCATGAAAGTAACCTTCTAAGTTTTGTATTGTTTTCCTGCATTAAGGGCTGTAGACTCAGTGTTGAATCGTTCGAGATAAAGTACTCTGTCCATTTCATTTTGTAATAAAAATTACAGTGAGAACTAGAATAATAAAAAACCAGAATAATAATTTGGTAAAGGGTTTAATTACAAAAGAAAGCCACAACAAATAATACACAGTGAATGGGCATTTAAATAGTCTTAGGTTTAACGAAAGAAAGTCTGATGGATGACTTCATCCAGTTGGAGGAGGGGTTAAGAATATAATTTACAACCCATATATATATATATATATATATATATATATATATATATATATATATATATATAGAAGGATGAAAAGGAATTAGAAAAACAAAAGTCAAATCGTATTTCTATTCAGTTGCTCAGAGCAAGGTATATTCCGCAAAAAGGCAATTTATTCAAGTTAAATTTTTCCTTAAGCATCCACGAACGTACATTTTATTGGACCTTTTACCCTCTGGATTCTATCTATCTTCGCCGCACCTGAAGATGTGGTTTTTGGAATTTAACTTTGAATTCTCTCTTGTCACTTCTCGTGCCTTTTAACGACCTACCTATCTACATTTCACTTTCTCCGCTGGACTTTTTGACACCGGACTTTTTTGCAATCGGACATTTGCTTGCATTCGGGCAGAGTTTTGCCTTGTGTTTCTTTCCCTACAATTTTTATTTTACTTTTTCAAGTTTTAAATCTTGGCCTTTGCCAACTTATCTATCCCAGCGATTTCCTCTGATGATAAGATCTTTGAAAAGCCTGGCTTAAGGAAAAATTTAACTTGAATAAATTGCCTTTTTGCGAAATATAACTTGCTCTGAGCAACTGAATAGAAATACGATTTGACTTTTGCTTTTCTAATTCCTTTTCATCCTTCTACATATCTATCTGCTCTATCCTCGATGTTGAGCTGTATACTTTTCACAATAGGTTTTACCTTTCCTAAAAGTTCGCTTTTAGTTCATCACTTTATATATATATATATATATATATATATATATATATATTTTATATACACACGCAAAAAAAGTTGGTGTAATATGTGTATGTCTATGTCTAGTGGTGTTGTGCAACTGTTATTGATGAATATTTATATGTTTGAGACCCTTTTTATGTGCAGACGATGTGCAGACAAAAACACTTTATGCAAATTTTTTAAATGTTTATTTAACATTTGTTTAAAGTTGAGCAGAAAAGAAAGTAAATAAAGTTATTTTTATAAAATTCTAACAGCAAATAATTTATATGTTTACCAAAGAAAAAATGTGTAAAGTGTTTGTTTAGACAATCCTAGTTAAGTATTTGTGTAAAACTTCACTGTATTAATGAGTATCTGTAATAAGCGGCAAGATGCTATTGTCTGTGTGTGTGGCAAACTGCTTGTAGCAATTAATTCATCAGTGAACACCAAAGAAGAGCAATCATTTTGTACTAGTCTTGTTCAATTGAAAGTCTGATTGTTCAGAACAAACAGATTATATGAAGAAGAAAACCACTCAAAAGATTATAAACGAAAAGTGAGAATCCACTTGTCACGTACAATAGCAGACGTTTTCGGGAACTGCTTAAAATAAGATTATTTATCTATTTATAAGCAATATAAGGCTTGAGAATAGGATTTATGGAATGATTGAAGTAGCGATTTTTATTTGTTGTGAAATATATTTTGTTTTTTATGAAGCAATTTTGGGGGAAAATGTTAAAAAAACATTTGCGACAATAATTGAAGTAAAGACAGAATCTCTTAAAGAAGGACTCTATTTATATTTTTAAACCAAATATACTTGGCTTCTGGGAGCTTTTGTTAGTACAAAAATGATCACAAACTATTGTTTTTCAATAGTTATTGACCACGGCCTGTTTATACAATGATTTCTAAGTATTCACAAGAAAAATGAACAAAATAAATATATATCAATTAAAATTGAATAATTAAAAAAGATGAAGATCATCTTTCGACTATCATCAGAGGAGTGTTGTCTAAAATTAAATAACAATTGAACATGGCAATAATTATTTAGTTTCTCAAGACACTCTTTTTATGAATATCAGTTAAAAGAAAAAATTCCACGGTGAATTAATTGCTTCTATAATCTATTTTAAAATGCTGTACCGATCATCATCATTAGGTTAGTAGATGTAGAATAGTTGCGGTAGCATGGTCAGTTGGCAAAGTAAGATTAAATCTGGACAGTATAGGGAGATGTCTGCAGAAGAATAGACGTTGATGGTGTGGCCACGTTGAAAGAATGGATGAGAGTTCTTGGGTTAGTAGGTGTAGAACAGTTAAGGTAGCAGGTTCAGTTCACAGGGGAAGGCCAAGGAAAACATGGGAGGAAGTGATAAAAATGGACCTGAGAGAAAGAGGGATAAATAAAGACCTGGTCAGAGATAAGTTACTTTGGAAGTTAATTTCTTCTTCTTCTTCTTCTTCTTCTTTTTCTTCTTCGTGGTGGTGGTAGAAATTATTTGACTTCATTAGGGAGTAAAGTTTTTGGGGTGCTTGTGCAGTTTATGGACCAGGCTATTTTTTAGATAGAATTTTTAAGTTAAATTTAGTTTTCACGGTATTTTTTGTTTATTAAATTGTTAGGTGAAAGTACAGAATAGTTAAGAATGTTAAGAATGGCTTTCTAAATAAAAACGTTATTATTTCAGCTGATCCGTAAACTGCATAAGTACCACTTTCAGTTATATTATGTTGAAACATTGGTTCTTGTCAGATCGGTTCATTAAAGTTAAGGTATATTGAGTTTGGTCAGTAGTCTGATCTTTCTCATATGGGTGGAATAGTAGGGTAGATAGACAAGACTCTCAAGTCTTGATAGAGCAACTAGTTTAAGAGAAGGAAATTCTGATATGACACCAATCCGTCTCACTAATCTCAACACTACTTCTGAAATCACTGGACATAATAAATGAAAGAACAAGAGAAGTGCAATGCTTTATTGTGCAGGCATATTTTAAGAGAGTATTTATTTGAGCCTTAGTTTTTTACTTTACCACTGTCAACCAAGGGAAGAGTCTATCAGGCATGTCTACACAGTGTGATGATGTATGGAAGTGAAACCTTGCCAGTAAGGGTTGAGGATATGTGTTGCATGGATAGAAATGATATGAGAATGATACGATGGATGAGTAATGTGAGTTTCAAAGAAGGGCTTAGATCTGATGATCTCAAAGGAAGATTAAATCTGGACAATATAGGGAAAGGTGTGCAGAAGAGGAGACTTATTTAGTTTGGTCACACTAAAAGAATGGATTAGAGTTCTTGTGTAAGTAGATGTAGAACAGTTGAAGTAGCATGATCATTGGCAGAGGAAAGCCAAGAAAAACATGAAAGGAAATGATAAGGATGGACTTGAAAGAAAGAGAGATAAATAAAGACCTGACTAGAGATAGGTTAGTTTGGAAGTCAATTTCTAAAAGCTGTCCAACACATGTCAGCATGTAAAAAAGATGTTAAACTGATTATGATGATGACTTCATAAATTAAAAAAAAAATGTTGGTATTGGAATTTCTAAGAGGCTTTGTCCATCGATGATTGGTCGGTCGAGCTTCAGTTTGAAATAGCATTTTCTTCACTAAATGATTGTTTCTTTATAGGATTGCTGCTTGGGAAGTTTTTGGCTTTGCTCAACAGAATATCTGAACGTTGCTTGTTCTACTTTTGTTACATCATATGTGAAGGCCAAGACTTGAATGAAAACACATGTGACTGTGAAGTCGCATGAGAATTGAAGGAAACATCTTATTTTGACAAACCAACATGGACAAGTATGGATGGGGGACTAAGGGTATCTGCTCACCCTCATCTGGGTGGTGTGCATAGATAAAATATCCAGATAAATCATCTTAATATAGGCCAGGCATTCCAAAGTAAATAATATCCTTTGAAATGTCAATTGTCTTGTGTTATGTATTGATCCTGAATCTAGAGGATCATGTGACCCTGTATATGGTGTGATAGGGCTATCCAACCAAAAATGGAATATTTTGTGGGTTGATGAGTTCAGCGATTTATATTGCTTTTTGTGGACAGGTAGCTTAAAATTGGAGGCTAAATTGATGTTATATACAGAGGTGACAGCATATGAGCTAGAATCCTTTGATGTCTTTCCATTGTTGGATTGTTGATTCAGTCTCTCCAGACATTTGGATATTTGACATTGAAATGCTTTTTGACTGATGTATCTTTGTCATTTATATTCGGGATTATGATAGGTGACAATTATGTTTTGGAAATTTTTAGATGGAGATTGATAATTTGTATTATTTGGATTATTCGGATTACTGTTCTCATCTTGGATGTTATTCTCACCATGTTTCAGTCGATGTAACCTCTGACCTTCTGTATCTTGTTGAACTCAGAAATCTGTACAGAATTTTGAACGGAACCCTTTATTTAATCCACTAGGGTATCTGGCTCTCGTTCTATCAGCCATAAATATGTAGAAGTCTTAAATAATTCTTAATTATATTCTTAATATCGCCCGTACTGCGGATTGAACCTTCAACTACCAGAACACTGTCACTTAGAACTTATTATTACTTAGAACTTATATCAGTTGCACCATAGGTCTTTGCAATTAATTTGTGGATCAAATAAAGGGTCCCATTCGAAATTCCCTACGGATTCCCGAGTTCAACATGAAGGTTTTCGAGTTTGACAAGACACACCTGAAGAAGGTTGGAGGTTACTTCGGCTGAAACGTTGTGAAAATAACATCCAAGATGAGAACAGTAGTCTGAATAATCAAACTAATACAGATAAGTGACAGTATTTTGATTTTAAATTAGTATAGTTTTTATTTAAATTTTATATACAGATACTTTCTCAGTCGAGAGAGAAAGTGGGAGACACAGATCGACCACATCACCTATCCACCTCTCGGGGCAATCATCTCTATTATTATCTGTCGTTCTTACTCATGTCCTGCTGCATCACCATCTTCCTTGCTTTATCCAAATGCAATTTAACTTTCAGTGCTATAATCTGCTTCAGAGACTATTTTTGTTTTTAATTCACTTTTTTTCTTACAGGCGTTACATCCTTCTTTTCCGAGAAGAGATAGGTCTATTGTCTTACTCTGAGACGCCTTCATTCGAGAGGAATTGTTAACAGGACTAAACAAATTATTTTTGTTTCCAGCTCAGTGACCCCTTGGGGGGGGGGGAGGATTCTCCACATTAGAAAACAATTTGGGATCTAATTTTGCCGCTATGGGGAAACAAGTAAATAAAACCTCTATCGAAGAAGAAGGGTGACTTTTTTCGTTTAACATAATTATTATATTTTGTTGCTTGTTTTTTTTTTAAGAAAATTATTTATATATGATGAAGTATTCCAATTTCAAGTGTTTCTATATATTACCATCATTTAGAGTCAAACGAGAATCCTCATTTTTTTGTTTTTGGTCCCCCCCCGATTTATAAAATCAGGGGGACTTATGTTTTGAGGCATGTCCGTCCGTCCGTCCGTCCGTCCGTCCGTCCGCAACCATCCATTGAATTTCTCTGAAATTTTGCATGAAGTTGTAACTTTGGTCAGGTTAGAAAGTGACATTCTCCGATTTAAAAAAAAAAATCTGGTTAGTCCCCAGGGGGTCAAAAGGCCCCGAAATGGCAAAAAATGACATTTTTTCTCCATAACTTTTCATCCATGCATTCAATATCTCTGAAACTTGGCCAAAATGTGAAGACAATTGTTCCTAATAGAAAATAAGTATTGCTGACCTTGGAAAAAATCTAGTTCGCGCCCCCAGGGGGTCAAAAGCCCCAAAAATAGCAAAAAATCACCATTTTCTCCCATAACGTTTGATCCATCCATTCAATTTTTCTGAAACTTGGTCAAAATGTAGAGGCAATTGTTCTGGATATAAAATGAGCATCCTTGACCTCAGAAAAATTCTGGTTCGCGCCCCTATGGGGTCAAAGGGGGGTCAAAAATGCTCGAAATTGCTCAAATTTATTGCATTTTACACTCGCCACATCGAGTCACATACAGAGGGGGACCACGCACGCGTGGATTGTTTTAATTCATTTTATATTGTAGACATCTGGAGATCTGCTACAACTTTGAGACAGTGAAAACCTTCAACTATCAGGTAAATAATTAAATCTTATCTGAAAAATTCCAAACATTTTTATTTGGATTATTCAGACTACTATTCTCTTTTTGTTTGTTATTTTCACAACGATTCAGCTGATATAACCTCCGATTTTCTTCAGGTGTATCTTTTCGAACTCAGGAATATTTATGTCATACTCGAGAACTTATACAGAATTTTGAACTGAATCCTTTACTTAATACATAGGGGTAGATTATTCTAGTTCCTTCAGCCATGACCGGTTAGAAATGTTAAGTAATTTTTATCTTCATTCTGAGTTATTATCGCCTGTAGTGATGATTGAAATTTCAACCTCCAGAAAACTGTCACTTAAAACTGGTTGTGACTCAATGCCTTTATCCGTTGCACCACTGGTACATAATGTTTTCATCTTATGAGCTGTCTATTTCTAAGAAAGTGCATGTCTTTAAATGAATCTAAAGCTGGGTCTAAAGTAATTTTCAGGTTGAGTACTTTGGGTTTTTTTCTTTTAGTAAATTATGACTTTCATTTGTTTAACAATACATTTGTTTAAGAAGTATTAGCAGATGATTGGAGAAATGCGATTTTAAAGTGGTGAGTTTGTTTAGTTAAAGCAGTTGGCAAGACATGGGACAAGCATGCAAAGGACAATGAGGAATATCCTTTCTCTTGGCCACCAGGAAAAGGGAATGAACACTAAAAAATTTTTTTTGTTTTTATTATACTAATGAGTCAACAATTATCAAGGCCAAACACCATTCAAGGCTAAGGGTTAGAAAAGTATGAGACAACCAAATGGCCAGTGATTGTTGAATGTAATTAATAAATACATTTACTAAATATTCTGACCAAACCCAACAGGTCAGAAGATTTGCTGAAGGCATTACATTTGTCCAGCATGAAGGTTATTCTTTGGACGAATCAGTTATGCTGATATGGTCATGTGGAGCATTCATCCTCCTACATAAACTACTGTAGCAGCATGGATGTGTCAAATTGTGTGAAGAATGGTCGGCCAAGGAAACTTGGAAGCAAGTGATTAGAGTGAAATCTGGAGACAATTGACCCGCTGAACCGTGAGAACTGGAGAGTGAGCTTGCATTATATTAGAAAACGTCTGCCCCCTGAACAAGGAAAATGTGACGTTAAATGAATAGAAGAAGATTTTACAGTGTTCATATTCATCAACTTATCACAATGCCGATACTAGCTATAAAGATGAAATGGCTACTCGGTCTGCACGTGAGATTTCAAATGAAGCCATTAAGATGAACACCAGAAGAGAATATCAAACAAATTGATTTAAATAATACAAACTTTCTTTTTCTTTGCTCAATGTTATCAGCTGTTTGTTAGCAGATTGCATTGGTCTCACATTGTTGGGAGAATGCTTTGTTTTTAAAATATAAACAAAGATGCTTCTTAAAAATAAAGAAAATGACACCAAAGTGAATACATTCCAAAAGTGAATGTTCAAAGTTCACTAAAACTTTACAATTGAAAATGTAACTGTTTCTCTGCATTTCCCTTGAAGCAGTTCCATTTTCTGGCATGTTTTTCAACCAGTTTCTGTTGAGCCTTCAGGAGTTTTCAGTTCGAGAACAATTGAATTTTTGTGTAACCTTGGAAACGGGAAGAGACAGTGTGAATGGCTGTTTTGAGATAATTTATGATGATAAATTTTAAAAAGCTTAAAAAAATGTTTAAATAAAACATTTTACAATTTTCTGGAAAAAACTCCAGTTTCATCTTTGCTGTCAGTTGTGGAGATAATACCCATTTAAAAAAACAAATATTCTAGCTCTTGTAAGGGAAAATACTAGTACCATCTTTGTTATCTGTTAGCAGGGGAATACCCATTAACAGAATAAACAATTAAGGTAAAATAATGACCTTTTTTTTTACAATCCAAAGACTCTTTTTTTCTAATTATTCTTTGGTTTTTATTTTTTCTTATTTTTGATAATAAATTTAAAAAATCTAAAACAATAATTTTGTTTTTTAAATAAAAAAATATTTCTGGTAATAACTGAAGCAACAGAAAATCCAATTAACTGTAAACTGATGCCGTTACAACAATTTTATTTGACCTTCGAAAATACGAGCATATTCAACCGCTGGTGTGTGTAAATGTAAGAACAGAAGAGTTTAGTTTTATTTTGCAAGTAATTTTTACAGTGAACCATTGATAAAAAAGTTTTAAAGAAATGTGTTGAATACATAAAGATTCGATCTGTTAATCAGTGTTACAAGATAGACATAACAGTAGCATTTTATAGTTTTGGTTTTTTTTCTTTTGTACTTTGTTACATTAGGACCCAAGCTAACTTTCACTCCGTCGTTAGGGTTAGGGTCAAAGTGGAGATTAGGGTTTAGGGTTAGAGATGGATGATCAGTTTAATGGTGAAGAATATTATAATAGGATTGAAAACGATTAATGGAATAAACAAAGTTTGATTCATTATGGGGACGGTTTATGACAAGTGTTTGAAGATAACCATGTTGTAGTCTGCAGGTAAATACTATTGTGGTAATGTGTTCCCCAGATGGGAAGTTTTTGGAAAGAAACTCTGTTCATGAAAATTGCACACAAAACTAAGCAGACAGAAAAGTTCTTTTCCATGTGGAAGAAGACAATTTCTTGGTGTGGATGTCTTACAAGGATCAACCAGAGATTGGAGCTTAGTGGCGCACCTTCTATGGAAATAACAATAGAGTAGAGAAAGATTAACAAGATCTGTAATAAAGCAGCTGTATGGAAGAGAAGAGATAGAAGATTGCATCACGAATCAGATACTTTCTGCAGCGGTAGAATGGTTAAACCATTTTTCCAGCAACCTTAGCAACGGATTGGATATAAGTCTTCTATTTCAGATTATATTAGTTTAGATTAAATAAAGAGGATCTCGGAGATGTAAAGACTCGCTCTGCGTTGGATTTGCAACACATTCTCGCATATGACATAAATAATCGACTTGATCATTAGGAATATGATAATCACATTCAATGTTAACTTACTGCCAATTATTGGACCTCACAGGAGAGTGTCTGTTCATATACCTGCGATAAGATTCTTTATGACCATATAATTAAAGCTATACAGTACGTTGCTGAGATGCTCAAAATGAGTTCGCACATTTCTAACAAATTTTATTGCCACTTGAACTAGAAAGATGTAAATCAATGGTTCCATTTCTAGTTTGGGTTAATTTTATGATGCAATGTTAGTCTCCCACCCACTCGCTCTCTCTCTATCTCTCTCATATATAAATATATGTATATATATGGCTTAAAGAAGGAGAAAAAATATTCTTTAATTGAATATACCTTGTTTTGAACAACTAAAGACATAATAGATTCGGTATTTTTGCAACTTTTATTTCTCTTTTTTCATCTTTCTCTCTCTCTCTCTCTCTCTCTCTCTCTCTCTCTCTCTCTCTATATATATATATATATATATATATATATATATATATATATATATATATATATATATATTTAAATTTCCGAAACAGTTTTTCATGGTAAACAACTGATGATCTCTTAAATAAGTTTAAGACTAGTGAAAATTCTTGGAAGAAAGCTAATATACTGACTGTAAAAAGTTAATTGATTTATAACTTAGCAAAGTAGTTTTCCAACGAAGGACTTGGGACTAAAAGTGTTTTTTTTTCGGTTTTTTTTTCATATAGTTTTAATAGTTGAAAAACTTCCAAAGCTATATATATATATATATATATATATATATATATATATATATATATATATATATATATATATATATATATAATTAATTTGTGTGGATAATAAAGATTTATTTATAAAAAATAATTATTAAAATTCTGTTCAAGTCAAGCACTTTGAGAGAAATATGAGAAGTTTCTAATGAAACAATATTGTGTGAGTTCTCTCCCTTGGCAGATCGAAGACTTTTCAGACTTACTATGTTCGTAAATAAAATATAAGGTTTATTTCTCTCACATTTAAACATGACTGCCATGGTGACCGAGTGGTTAAAGATGTTGGATTTGAGTTATTCGGGTCTAATTTTCAAATTATTCGATCAGCAATACAGTTATATAAGCCACACTGATGATTGTAAATGAACATGTAAATGTATATTTATAAAAAATTAATTATCTATATATATAAAATAGTAACTCTGTGTGTGTGTCCCTGCCTGATCTTTGTGTCTTATATTCACCTAAACCGCTAGACAGAATTGCTTGAAAATTGGCATGTGGACTACTGACCTCTAAGTGAAGGTCATAGGCTATATAAGAAATATATCACTTCAACGCTGGGGGTCCCGAGGGCACAATCCTTCCCCCCACTGAAAACTGTTTTCCCTTAGATTCAAATGAAATTTAAACCATAGGTAAATGACCAAAAATGATGTCTATTTCCCAAAACTTGCCGAAATTTTGATAATATTAAGAGGATTCCCTAAGGTTATCCCCACTGAAAACTGTTTTCCTTTGATTCAAATGAAATATATATATATATATACATGCACAATTTGCATGTGAACACAATGGAAGTATTTTTGCATCGTTGGCTGCCTCTTAAAGAAGCTAATGACAATTTTCAAACATGTTACACAATGAAACTAATCTATTTATTAGCGTTAGTTTAAGAGTATTAACATATATCTGAATAGCTCGGTGAGTAAAATATCTAGCTGACAGCATCAAGGTTGCTGTTAAAGTAAACTCTCCCTACTATGATGTTTCATATGATGCTATCCCACACACTAACCTGGGCAACACCGGATAGTTCTGCTAGTATACATATATATGTATGTATAAAGAGAACATCTGCTTTTTGTTAATATCAACGTATGCGTGTCAATCTTGTTGTTATTACCCTTAAGCAACCAACAAACCAACCCTCATATAAAAATAAGATCCTTCACCTGTAAAACACACCTACATTAGAGTCCAGATTAGTGTGTACTTTTACAGCATAAAAATATTCCCTTACTAAAATTAAAATCAAGATATAATGATATTAAGCCTAGGATCCTTATTCCAATTTTGATCAAAATCCATTAAATAACTTTGATTCGAGAAAATATCTAAAATTAAGAAGAAATTGAAATTCTAGGAATCTTGTTCAATTGGTGTCGAATGACTACGAATCAAATTCAATGCAAATCTGAAATATTTGATTTTTCAAATGGGAGGTTGTGCCCATATTATGCCTCCTAAAATCCTTTGAAATATTCTAAAGAAACTGAAAATTGGGGAATAGTTATTAATACCTATTGTATTGCCCTAATATTTACCTATAAACGGGTATAGTTGTTTTTCTTAACGTAATCTTCTGATGTATTAGTATCACCACTTTTATCTCTCCTTACAAAGATTAAAATCAAAACACAAAACACAACCCCCATGGACCAGGTCGTGACTAATGGACTGGTTGTGTGAGCTTATTGGCACCAAACAAGTACCCACCTTGGCCCACCCACTCTATAATCAAAACAAACATGTCATTACAAAAATATAAAAGAAAACCTAAACCAGACACCCAACAAAAAACACTTTCGCCTCCGCCCTTGAGGCTCGCATACACAAATATCCGGGGACATAGAACCAACATCGACGACGTAGAAACCTTTCTCCTGACAAACTCCCCGGATATCCCAGCTCTAAGTGAAACTAACCTCTAATCCTCAATCACCTCTCACCACTTTGACATGACTGAATACCTCCCACTCTACCGTAAAGACTCTGACAAACATATGCATGGGCTAGGAGTTTATGTCAGGAACACCCTCCCCCTGACTAGAGAACATAGGTTAGAATTAGATGACCACGACTACATGTACTTTAGATTGACTTTACATCACAGCGTCAGTTACTTATATTTCTTATACCGCTCCCCGTCGACCCAGGACTGTACTCTGCTAAACTCTGTCTCTGTAAGCATAGTTAGAGCACTCTTAATTGACTCGAATGCCCAGATACATGTATTTGGGGATTTTAATGCCCACCACCGCGACTGGTTGGGATTCTCGAGCCTTACTGATGCAGCCGGCAACTCTACGTATAATTTCTCCTTAGCTCACTCCCTCTCTCAGACCGTCGATTTTCCGACCTGCATCCCCAATAGAGTAGACAAGCAAGCCTTTTTTACTAGACCGTTTCTTGACCTCAATGCCCGAGGCTTGTGTGACGAAAGCTCATAGCCAACTCGGGAATGCTGATCACATTGTGCTAATGATACATATCACCCTAAAAAGTCGTCCAAAAGCTGATGAACCGTTGCTCAAAACAAGATACTACGAACATGCTGAGTTTGAGTCAATCAGAGATCACATCAGTGACGGGAAACCTTCTTCCTCCCGGCCGACCAGTGTGCAAATGAATTAACTGAATGGGTCAAAGCAGGCCTATGTCCCCATGCGAAAATTCTTTAGCAAGCCTCACTCTCCTTAATGGTTCACCTCGGAATGTGCAGCCGCCATTTCTGAGAGGCAGCAAGCATTCCGTAAATTCGGCCACCATAAGTCAGCTACTAATAGACATAAATTTATAGAATCAAGAAATAATTGCAAGGCCATAATAGGTGAAGCGAAGAGAAGGTATAATGAGTTAACAAAAAAACGCATCCAGTCACAGAAACTAGGTACTCGTGATTTCTGGAAAATCTACAATAGTGTAGTGAATAATGGTCAATCAACGATTCCCCCACTATCAAACCACAATGATGTCGTTTGCATGGCCACCGATAAAGCTAGACTACTTGCCCAGCGTTTTGCTTCTAACTCCACTTTGGACTCAGATAACCACCCCCTCCCTAAATTCCCTTTGCTGACCGAAGCCACACTTGATAACCTGGTCATAACCCCATCCCAGGTCAGAGACATCATAAAAAACCTTGATACCTCCAAAGCTTGTGGGCCTGATCTTATACCTGTAATAGTAATAAAGAAATGCTCTGCTGAACTCGCCCCTGTCCTCTACAAACTCTACAATAAATGTCTTGCTGAATCTTGCTTCCCCAATAGCTGGAAAATTGCCTCTGTGGTACCAGTCTACAAGAGTTCTGGGAATAGAACCGATCCTCACAACTATCGCCCAATCAGTCTGCTGCCAATCTTTGCTAAAATCTTTGAATCCTTAATCAATCTAGCGATAGTACGGCACTTAGTTAATGCTAAACTTCTTTCTGACCGCCAGTATGGATTTAGACAAGCACGATCTACTGCAGACATCCTAACGGTCATCTCTGAATGCATGTATCATACATTTGACAAGGCAGGAGAAGCTAGGACAGTAGCGCTTGATATATCCAAGGCCTTTGACAAGGTATGGCATAAAGGGCTTCTCCTGAAATTACTTGGCAATTACTTAATATAATTAGATCCTTCCTAGACAAAAGAAAAATCCTGGTTGTCCTCGATGACTGTTCATCCAAGCAACATGACATACATGTTGGTGTACCCCAGGGATCTATCCTTGGACCCTTGTTGTTCCTGATCTATATAAACGATCTTCCTGATGACATAGAGTCTGAGATTGGCTTATATGCTGATAACACCACCCTTTACTTTTGCCATGTTGGCAAAACCGACGCGATCATATCCGAGGCAATGACTGAATCCTTAGAAAATGACCTCCAGGCTGCAGTGGATTGGGGTCATAAATGGTTGGTAACTTTTAAGACAAAGCTCCTTTCCTTCAATAACTACAAGGAACCTTTTCAACCACCGATTGTCATGGCAAATAACACCCTACCTGAGAGTTCATCATTCAAACTCCTCGGCGCAACCTTCACAGGGAACATGAATTGGAACAAATACATTGAATACATTGCCAAGGCTGCTGCAAAGAAGGTTGGCTCCCTCTACCGTGCTAGTAAACTCCTCACCCCTGACATTATCCTGTATCTCTACAAAGCCACCATCCACCCATGCATGGAGTATTGTTGCCACATCTGGGCTGGTGCATCATCTACTAGTCTCTCCCTCCTTGACAAGGTCTAAAAAAGAATCGCCAACCTAATAGATCTCTCACTGTCAACCAAGCTCCAGCCTTTGTCCCATCGCTGCAATGTAGCATCCTTGTGCTTGTTTTACAAATACTTCAATGGATTATGCTCCGATGAATTGACTACTCTGGTGCCCCCTCGACGTAAATTTACTAGACTAACTCGACAATCAACTAAATCTCATTCATTCACTGTGGCACAGATGCCAGAGAGCCTTCTACTCAAATAGCTTCTTTCCTCGTGCTGCTGGCCTCTGGAACTCCCTCCCTGCCCCCCTGTTTCCCCGACAGTACAGACATGCAGAAATTTAAAACTAATGTAAACAGATATCTCGCTGCGCAGATCCCAATTTAGGTTGACTCCCCTACCTTCTCCCCTTTTCTTTTTCTCAGTAGCCCCTTACGTCTACAGTGGCGGCCTACCTTGTTTGGGGTGAACCATGTTAAAAAAAAAAATACTAAATCTTATGTCTAGAATCCTTATTCTAATTTCGATCAAAATCCATTACATGATTTTGATTCTAGAAAATGTCTAAAGTTATAGGCTTAAGCTTAAGGGGTTTAAGAAGAAATTGTTATTCAGGGAATCTTGCTTAATTGTTGACTGATGACTATGGATCAAATTTAATATATTTCAATTTTTAAAATGGAAAGTTGTGCCCATATTATGCCCCTATAAAATACCCAAAATAACTGAAATTCCGGGAATATCTGATAGCTATTAACATTTCACAAAAATCGGGGTTATCTGAATTTTCACAAAGGGTTTTCACAAAAAGTTTTCACCCCCTTTTTACACCCCCTTATGCATTAAACTATATTATTAAATATAGGCCACTTGCCTAGCAGCTGTATTCCAAAATTCATAATGATCACTGAATTAGCTTAGGAATGAATCATGTAAATACAAATATATAAACATATACACATACCTAACTTATATATATGAATATATGAGTAGTATGTTTTTAAAAAGGCTGATGGCAAGGCAAAGTGCCGGGTAGGTTGTAAGCTGGAAGGAACAACAATAATAAATCGTTTATTATTTTTGTTCCTTTCAGCTTACAACCTACCCGGCACTTTGCACTGCCCTCAGCCGTTTTAAAAACATACTACTACTGTATCCAGCAATGCTTCAAACAAACTACCATTCTCTATTATATATATATATATATTCTCTATTATATATATATATATTCTCTATTATATATATATATATATATATATATATATATATATATATATATATATATTGCTTACTTCAATAATTTACAGTTGTATCTTCTATTGATTGGTCCATAGCATAGATGTGTCTTTTGAAATAAAGACTGTGATCATCATGTGAAAACAAAGGCGAGCTTAGTCAGCATTGTGTTTCGAAAAGAAAGACATACCAGCTGCAAAATTGAAAGAATTCTATTAATTCGCTGCAAAGAAGTCTTCAATGGTGGGAAGATTTTAAATGTTCTAATATCGATTCAAAAACTGAAGATTCAGTTTCAAATTATCTTTTTAATTAATGAACGAATTGGCGAACAATTCCAGTTTCTAACCGAAATCTCTTAAAGTTCGGTCGGACAAAAGAACCGAAAATATTTTTTTATGCTTGCATGAATTTCAACCGAATCAAATTTAATTTAAAGTTGATCCATTTTTTTTTCTTTCAATTTTAATCTTTTATTGACATACAAGTTCATAAATTTTACATTCGCATAGCAACAGTTGATGGAGAACATCTGAATCTCCGCTCATTTCTAAATTAAAAACTAATTGCTTAGCAAATACAGACATACACACATTTTTCATGTGTTAAGCATTTTTTAATAATTTCTTTTTTTTTTCATTTTTTATTGTATTAAATATTTGCAGCAATACCCGACGTTGCTCGGAATTGAATGAGGATCACTACCATGTACTTTTTCACTATGCTCATAACACCATATTATTACTGACCCCACCTTCCGTTCACCCTTTAATATAGTCGGAAGGAGCTGAATTAAATTCAGATATACATATTTGAAGTTTTAAGGGGGTCCTGTCACCATGGGTTATTTAGACGTGGGGGGGGGGGCACATAGATATTTAGCACATAGAGAGTAATGTAGAGATTCTGGACCACTTCAATTGTTTTCCACAGATAATTTTATATATATGATATAAATTTCATCAAAATAAAATATATTTAAAGTTTTTAAGGTTTATGCCCTTATAGCCCTCTTAAGGGGGCACTTAGAGATTCGGGAACACTTCCATTGTTTTCCCGGTAAATTTTACATGAGAATACACTTTTAGATTTTATATAGATTCTCTAACCTTTCTTTCTATAGGGAACACACAGACATCACACACATACACACAGACATTGCATTGAGTTTTATATATATAGAAGATTTTGATAGATATAGGTATAATTATATATATTCAGGAGATGAAAGATGAGATTAAAAAGTTGTATAGATACAATATTTATTAAGACATCAAGAGTTCAAAACAAGGAGTTATAGTTTTATCCTCTGGTGAAAAGAGTTTGTCTTTGAAAATCCATGGGTTAAGGATAATGAAACTCCTTTTCTTTTTTTTTTACTTCTGATGTGATATTGTATCTATACAACTTTTTATTATCACAGTAGATTTTTATTTAACGATACATCGCTTATCGTTAATCTAATATTAATATATATATGACATATTTGTGACTACCACGATTTATTCTACTTTGATTTAATTCTAAAATGCATAAACTGTGACATATCTATTCGACATTCTTCTTGCATAACTAACTATGATAAGTGTCTTTACTTTTATATTATTTTGATTATTTATTATACTTATAAAAGTAAAGAGACTCATTATCTTGCCATTTAATTTATGTACATTTTTGTTGTGTGTAGAGACACACGTCTTTCTCTAAATCCTCACAGACAAAGTAAGAATATTAGAGAGTGACTGAATCACCAAAAAGAGAAATACATAGATAGCTAATTATGAAATATGGGTGACTTGTATAGTAAGTTATAAATTAAAGCCAATTAGAACAATTAAAACATACTTTCTTCTCAAACATAACTCAATTCAAACTCCTCGGCCTAACATTCACAGGCAACATGAATTGGAACAAATACATTGAAGACATTGCCAAGGCTGCAGCAAAGAAGGTTGGCTCCCTCTACCGTGTTAGTAAACTCCTCACACCTGACATTATCCTATATCTCTACAAAGCCACCGCTTTCATCGAAGGAAAAATGGATTCCAAACTCTATTGCCAGATATAGGAGGAAAAAATGTTACCAAGTCTAACAAGTGTTGGCAGACGTGGAGTTTTCCAGCCAGATAACGACCCTAAGCACACGTCTCGGGCTACGAAGGCGTTCTTAGACAGTAAACGGGTGAATACCTTACCATGGCCGAGTATGTCACCTGATTTGAACCCAATAGAGCATTTGTGGGAGCATCTGAAACGGAAAATTGAAGAGAAAAATCCGAGAAATAATAACGAACTGAAGGAGGTCATCAAGTGTGAATGGAACGCAATTCCGGCGGACACATGTCATAAACTAGTCGAATCAATGCCTAGGAGAGTGTCTGCTGTTATTGATAACAATGGAGGCAATACAAAGTATTAAAAATAAGATTATTTGTTTAAAATGCTCATGTGTACTCACTTTTTGTTACTTGTTCCAAATGTTTTTGTTCAATTTTTTTGCATTGGAAAGATATTTGTTCCTTCATAGTTTATAAAGCTATTAAACCACTACATGGCTATGTTCACATCGAGTTTCATTTAAATCCTACGAAAAATTAAAATTCTATGAAGTAAAAAGTAAAAACTTCGTTGGGTGTACTCACTTATTGTAGATATTGTATGTGTAGATATATGTATATGTATATATATATATATATATATATATATATATATATATATATATATATGTGTGTACATATATGTGTATATATATGTATATATATATGTGTGTATTTATATATGTATATATATGTGTATATATATGTATGTATATATGTGTGTATTTATATATGTATATATATGTGTGTATATGTATATGTATATATATGTGTGTGTGTACGTATATATATATATATATATATATATATATATATATATATATATATATGTTTGTATATATATGTATATATATGTGTATATATATGTATGTCTTCATGTATATATGTATATATATATATATGTATGTATGACCACCGATCCATCCATTGCTGGAAACACGTCTGGAAGTCTTCTTTTGGAATGGTGTTTATCTCCGTTGTTGCGTGCCGCATTTTCTCTTTTTCCGCACTCACTTAACAACAGCTGCACTCCGAGCAGTTTGGGGGCCTGCTAGAACGCTGGTCACTCTCGGCTTATGTGCGGCCATTTTTTAATCGGTTGAACCACGCTTTAATTTTTGTTCCACATCGCATCTTCTTCAAACACCTGCTGAATCTAACGCGACTCTCACCCTAATCACCTCAGATCTGAAAATAATGTGTAAAGAAATTCTTTACTCTATAATAACAATTTAAAAGTCGGTGTTTTTAGGTCATCAGAAATGATAATAATAATTTATACACAAAAAATTAAATTACTGACATAATTCTATAATTCTATACGAATATTTTACCCAGATAAATAACGAATGCAAACACTGGCGAAGCATAATTTTTTTCTGTCATTTTCGAAGCATGTACACTAGATTATATATGTATCTAAATAAATAGATGTGAAAGTTTTTTCATATGTATTTCTATCGAAACGGCTTACTATGATTTAAATCAATAATATAACATAGCATTTTAAAATACTGTATCTATAGTACAGTCGAAAGATCCAAAGACATTTATTTTAATGCCTAATTTGCATGACTATGTTTTAAACAGTTTATAATACATTACTGTTTAGTGTTATTTATTTGTAATCGTATTGTACTATTTAACCTATATATATGCAATAGTTTTGTCGATATTAACAGTAATTAATTAAAGTGATTTAATAAAAAAGGATAAATTACTAAAACCTTCCTTAAAACATTGTTCATTAATTTCTAGGGAGGTAATTTAAATGAAATCGTTGACGAGAAAGAAAGTGTGACCGCTTGCTAGCTCTTTCTCACACACACTCACACACCGTCGCTCAGACGAATTGATTTTTTCTTGCTTTTCATTTCTTTACAGTTTTATTCAAAAGATTAGTAAATTTGTATTGAAATTACCAAGATGTTAATATTTATCTATTTATAAGAATAAATGTGAAAGTTTTTATCTATCTCCCTCTCTCTCTCTGTATATATATATATATATATATATATATATATATATATATATATATATATATATATATATATATATTTGATATTACATTGTACATAAGGTACCACCTCTGCCCTCAAGATTTTCAGCTAAGTATTTTTTTTTCAATTTCAAAGTTAGATAAGTGCAAATACATCCATCCATTAATGTTGTGTCATAAAAGCCTGGGTTATTTATATTTGAATGTTTCCAAGTTGTAAAGAGCTTATCGTTAATATTCGGGTTTAGTTTTTCTTTTTACAAAAACACGACCATCCGCTTCTGGACTAAGCTGATATAGAAAAAGATTTTTTTTTATTACTGGCCTTGAAACAAAGAATCGTGTGTATATAAGTAAAGATATGTGTGGAAGGGGGGGGGGTAAACAAAAATAAAACAAGTTCGTAATTCTAAGCATGTTTAATGTAGCGTAATCTCGAAATTATCAGCGCCATGCACAGGTCGCTGTGCAGCCGAATTAATGATTTCCAACTTGTATCTTAGGCAGCCAAGTCGTAGTTTACGTTCTATAAATTCATGGAAATACAGAAACTGTTGATAATGTTTCCGAGATGAGTAATTGTTATTTAAAATTTTCCCATGTTTCAGATTGTCGTCATTTCGGTGGTTGTTATGAGATTAAAACCAAAAATTTATATGAATTCTAAATCATTAAAAAAGCACGAATAGGATGTTTCAGAATACTTGAGATGAGAATCAATAATTTGGATTATTCGGACTACTGTTCTCATCTCGGATGGTATTCTCACAATGTTTCGGACGATATAACCGCCAACCTTTTTCAAATGCATCTTGTCGAACTCAACATGAAGACACACTTAAAGAAGGTCGGAGATTACATCGACCGAAACGTTGTGAGAATAACATCCAAGATGAGAACAGTAGTCCAAATAATACCTTACTACACAAAATTAAAACTTTTCTCAGACCATAACTTCAGTTGTGTAATCTCTATTTTCACATACTTTTCAGCATTTACCTCCCCTCTGTCTCAAGAAAAAAATTATGATGCAGGAACTTCACTAGAAAACTTCATTTTGTAAACAAACTAATGCGTTAGCTTTTTTAAATAATAAAAAATTGGAATTATTTAATTTTAATAAAATTTTCAGCATTAATATTCTAGGTACTTGTTTTCTCTCTCTCTCTCTCTCTCTCTCTATATATATATATATATATATATATTTATACTTTATGATATATATATATATATATATATATATATATAGGATTGAAAACGATGAATGGAATGAACAGAATTTAATTATTTAAGAGGACGGCTCAACAAGTATTAACAAACAACCATGTTGTAGTCACTTGGAAAGCAACAGTGCGGTAGTGTGCTCTACAGATGGGAATTTCTTGAAAAGAAACTTTATTCATGAACTTCCGTTTGGTTTTAGGTACACAGAGGAAGAAAAGAAAGTTCTTTGCAACTGTTGTAGGTTCTATTCTGTGAATGCTTTTGGCTTAATTCATTCCATATGAAATTTCAGTATATTATTGTTGTGACTTTGAAGGGTCGATAATAAATAATACAACACAGTGGTATATTTACAAGAGTGTGTATTTACAGAAGTGCAGAAAGACTGATCTGAGACTTTGTAGTAAGATGCTCTATACATAGCATCTAGAAGAGTCCATATAGTCACGAAATAGGGTAGATCACCATCACAGCATAACCCCTCCTTTATTTTAGCCTCGCTCTGTATGGAATAAATATTTTTTCCTTTTAGGGTTTATTACAATTAAGTCCAAAATTTTATGTTTCCTTTTTGAGCTCTGATGTTCAGAGGATTGGTATATCAAATGTGTCGAAAACGACATCCATTAGTTGGTTCTCTGGAGTATTATTTTCGACAGCATCTGAATATCGATTCCTCATTTGGTTTATGGGTCTTTTGTGGGTAAACTTGGGTCCCTTTACCATGTAAATCATGTTTCCAATCTGTTTAGCCACTATCCTTGTTTCCCAGTCGGATTTATTGTTTTTTGAACATCCGAAAGAAAGTTTTTTATCCAACTTTAAAGCGTGACATTTTTTCACCTCCTGGTATTGTATGGGTTGGCAATAATCTATCAAACAGTGTTTTAATCTTCTTTGTAAACATTGTTTCTGCTGGCGCCATATGAGATGAAACATTGTTATTTGGGTGTCATTATGTGGGTATTCAATATGGTGGACAGGAAAATATAATAATGTTGGTATATTTTGTTAAAATAAATTGTGTCTATCTAATGTTAGAGGCTGTGTTTAACAAAAAAACAAAAACACATTACAAATTCTAGGGGTAAGCAGGAATAAGTTGTTTTGAACTAATTGACTAACTTTCTTTACTTGTTAATCATTTTTAAACGTTAAAATGGAAGGCTTTAATTTAGAAAATTAAAAACTTCAATGATTCAAAGTAGTGAACTAGAGCCAGAGTCTGGCAGCAAAGGATGTGATTTGCTGTATTCGCGTTTTTATGTGGCATGCACGACATCAGTGTGAAAGAAAGCGTCATTTGCCTGTGTGAAAAGAATTTTCTAATATTTCCCACATGAGCCTCACATTAACGATCTGAGGTTGATTCAACCGAGAAGCATGAAGACAAACAATTGAAAGACCAAGATGTTCATAGGCATATGCGAATCTTATTTCTGAAATACCCGGATGAAGGACTCTGGAGGGATATAAAGGAAAAAGAACTTGTTTACCGGGAAGAAAAAAAGGAAGAATTACATTGTGTAAGAGATGTTGGTCATTGGTGAAAATGTCAGTTGTGGCAAGCACGTCATGTTTTTTTTCTTCTTTAGTGCTTCATTGCATAAATTCTATTTGAGTCACCTAAATACTTTTGAATAAAATAGTATGTTTTTTTTAGTTTCATGAAATTAATTAATTACCTATAAAAAACAAAGGAAATTTATTGATGCTTTATTTTTACAACAAATATAAATGTTGTCTGCAAAACCTGGACACCTAAATGATCTCGTCAAATTTCAATATTATTTCGAAAAGTATTGGATGAAATTATCAGATAAAGTTTAATATAGAATCAGATGGTTTTTTTAATTATTGAGTCACCACTTATCAAGGTCAAAGGCCACTCGAGGATTAGGGTTAATGAGATTAAAATGATTGTCAGTTAAAAGATAAAGAAAACTATCAGAGCGCTAACATCGATCAATGGTATTAACTGATTATTATTTATGAGACGGTTTTTAATAAGAATTTGTTGACATTGGATTTGAAGACTACCAAGTTGTAACCAGCGGGGAAGCAGTCCTGTGGTAATGTGTTCCACAAACGGGAAGCTCTTCCAAAAAATCTCTGCCCATGAAAATTCCACCATATGCTAGGCACATGGAGGGGAAAAGGAACTCCTTTTTTCGATGTGGTAAAAAAAACGAGTCCCTGCTGCGAATTTCTTACAAAGAGGAACCAAAGATTGGAGCTCAGTCGAGCACCTTTTATGATAATAACGATAGAGTAGAGAGATTTTATTTGAATAATATTTGTTAAAAACGTGATCATGTACATGCACGTAATGCTTCAAAGGATTTTAAAAGTTACAGAGTAGACTTATTTGAATTTAATAAAATTTCGATTAAAAACAATTTCATCATTATTGACAGACAAGCCATTAAATTAGGTTTACTTAAAGAAACTTTCGCAAAGTATACCTCTATTTCTTTTTAGTGTTTGTAATATTAATCGACTTAAGTTTGGACTGTATTTTGTCATTTAACATGTTAATTTAGGTTGTTTGAGAAGTAATCACCGATTTCAGAAACACACATTCATTGAGTTCATGCTGAACCCATTTATCGAGTTTTGTTCACCTTACCAATTTGCTTCAGATGGTCGCACACCATTTAAATACTGACATCAAGTGCCTTAGACATTTCTCTGACACTTTGATGTGGATTTTGTTCAACAATTGCTTTACTTTCATCATCTCCAAAGCTCTCATTACAACTACATCATTTCGTACTGTCTTCACTTGTCGGTACTTCTCCCCATGCTGTTTTGCTATTGGCAGATGTTTGGAAAGCATTATGACACAGTCTGAACTCATGCAAGAAAAGTATACACATTTCTTCCTTTTTGATCTTCGTTATTAAGACCTTATATGCTTACATTGTATCATGAAAAAAATTATTGGGCATACAGGGTAGTGCAAAAGTAGGTATACAGTGGTAAAGAAAGGAAAAACAGGTATATGTTTTTCACTGTGTTTATTATACAAACGAATGTTGCATAATCATGTATAAGAAGGATGTGTAATAAAGAAACATATGTAATAAGAAGCTCTAATCCCTCGGACTTGAATTGCTTGCCAATTTAGCTGAACGAATAAAAGGAAATGATCAAACATACATGCATTTTTATTTCAAGATACGTCGCTTTCGCTTCAATATAATATGTCACTAATTTCACTGATGCGACACTACTGCATACCTGTATATATCAAAGAGAACAGATCAATTATTAAACATATAAAATGTTTTATATGACATTGCACAAATCGCTATCTTATTAAAAACTGAGTCGAAAAATCGCCCAGTATATTCTTAACAATCTGAAAGCATTTTCGGATTATGAAAAAAAAATGTAGCAGTTACATGTGTGAACTATTTTCTATCGGTCTACATGACCCTGCAATTTGGCTTGACGATTATGTAACCATTGCCCCTTCACTGCACGAGATTCATATGCAATGAATCGTGTTTTGTTGTAAACGCAAGCTGCGTTATGAGTAGAGATCTCCAGTTTCAGCCTGTATCTCAAATAGACAAGATGTATATTCCTGGCCTGTGGTAAGTGAGTTGCGGGACTCCATGATAACGTTATTTCGTCTTGTCTATGTTAACCAACACATTGTACAACCTTCATCTGTTCCTGTGTTTCTAGTAAATAAATCTACACATCTCTTTAGTTGTGAAGCCATTGTTTATTTTGGGATGAATAGTGATCCCGTTCTGTTTATTCTAGTTCAGTCAGATTTAGCCAGACGAATTACTCTTTCATTCATCGTCATTCTGATTTTTTTCTCGATTTAAACTCAACACTAAAATTGACTTTCTCAACTAAAGAAAAATTAGAAAAAAAATACTTTTTCGATTTTTAGATGGGTTGTTAAGTTGGCTATATAAGTTTAATATAAACTGATCCATCCTGCTAGAAATTCTAAAAAAAGCGTATATTTATATGGTGCATTAACACATCATCTAAAAACATTTTCATAATTCCTCGCCCCTGTTTACAATTTTTGAATTCTTTCTTTACAATACTATCGATTAACAACCACATCTTCAGATGATGACAAAATTGAAAGAAAATAACTCTTTCAATTTTTAGCAAACTTTTAAACTGACCTTATCAAATATGTAACTTATTGAATAAAGTTTCTGTTAGTAATTTAAAAAAGAAAACTTTGAAGTAAATGTCTGGACATTTGCTGCTTTCACATTTTGAAGACAGTTTCTGTGATCATAACAGAATCTTCTTTTCTTTTCGTCTGTGAAAGACAAGTTAAATTTACAGAAACACTCGGATGACCACCTTTCCATTCACATCTGATTCTGATTTGTTCACCAACACATATTGTAGAATTGCTCACGGTTGTAACTAAAACCTAGAGTGTTGTTGATTTAACGAAGACAGTTTTATTTTTTTTTACAGAAATTTTGAATATAAAAAAAGAAATGGAAAAATGTCTGATACCAGCTACCAAAGATGCTGTTGTGAGTTCATTTTTAACAATCTATATCAGACAGTATTGTTCATGTGTTCAATCTATTTAAAGTATTATTAGACAGTTGACACTATTACAATTTTGTAGGGGTTTTGTTACTCAGTCAGTTTTTTTTTCTCTCATACACTTGAATTAATGTTTTAATTTTAGTCAGATATAGTACGTGCACTTTTTAAACTCGTATTTTGTGTTTGAAACCCGAGGAGTAATCTATTATGTCCCTGTAAAAGCGAATATTATTATTTGTTAGTTTCTAATACCAGGTACCATAGATACTGCGCTGAGTTAATTCAGCAAAGTTTTATTTTTGTCTGCTAACTTAAAATTAAGTGAGAGCGCTACTAATACCATTTCTTTTGAGGGGAGGGAGCGAGCAGCTTATGTCCACCTAGACCAAAGAGTGGTTATGACCTTGAAATACATGCAATGGTTAAATCTCAATTGGGGAGTGTGGCATCACTCCTTTGTTGTCATTACTCCCAGTTCCACCATCACCTGGGATGGTAGTACCTGTCAGATAGAATCTATCATTCGCAGACTATTTACAAAATATATCCATACAATTAACACATTAATTCACAAAGCATTCATATGCAACACATAGGTGCAGTTTCAGCATTAAATGACGTAACACCAGTTAAAATGATGTAAAAACCAACATATGGGTATGGAAGTAGGAATTGCCAGCTGTGGTTCCAAATTTGTATCATTATTATAAACTGCTTTTATCACCTTCCACACCCATTTAAAAAATGAGATTCAAAAATGTAATTGGTTTCGTTGACTGCCAAAAATTTAGATTTTACTAATTTTAAAATGAATTGTTCTAAAATCTAATACGATGTCTGTTATGGGGATCTACCCATCACTACATGGATTCTTCCCGACACAATGAATAGTGATAATGGTGGTAACAGACAGAGTAGCTATGCCAAATCCAGAAGCAGTTTCTGGCAACCCATTACTTCTGTACTGTTTGTAAATACATACTCTTCTTAACTACCTCCTTGTTTTCTTATTTCTTCTCTGTCCTTTACGGCATAACAACGTCATAAATAGAATTCTATCGTCATCTTAAAAATGGCATATGTGTTATTACTACCGTAAATAAAGAGATTATTTATTTGAAAAAGATTTAAATTGTAGCAATAAATAAATAAATAAATTTAAAGGTTAAAACGGTAGTTTAATTCATTTAAAACATATTTAGCTGACAATTATTGTTATGGTAGATGAAAGAGAAAATGGTAGGTAAGCAACTATGGAACTTCGAGGGGATCCTGCTAGTTCCAACTATATATATATATATATGTATATATATATATATATATATATATATATATATATATATAATGAAGTAAAGTTGATTTTTCATCAATCATTATAGGTCTGTAAACACAAGCTATATATAGAGTTCCACTATGGTTACACATTTTTCCAAGAAATGATGCCTGTTTCCGAAAAATATGCCTCTGTTTCATTCGCTTTCAGTAATTTCTATTCTACATTTTTTTCGGCTTGCCTGTTGCTCTTTAAATAGGCATACATACAGGGAGTCAAAGTAATTTTCACTCACACACTGAAATCTACTTCTATTGCGACCAGCTTACACCAGGAAATATTCTTCATAGGATAATTCGACCGTCATGATTTCATTTTTTTAAATTTCTTGCTAATGTCTTTTACATATACTTTTACTAACTAAATACGGATCACTCCCTACAACCTACACTGTCTGCTTTTAGGGAGTTTTGATTGGCTATAATTCTATTCTCGAATAACCGAATAGGATTGACGAACATTAAACAAACAACCACTGAAATTAAAACATTGTGTCTTATATTAATCCATTCAGTAATAGCAATTATTACAGTGAACTATGCTGTTTTCTCTTCAGAAAGTTTCCTTTCAGTCTCTCTTTCTTTTTTACTTTCCTACATTGACAGGTTGTCTTCTGTTTTCCTTCTTTATTTTGCTTGCATCGTTTTTTTTTCAGTTGAATATTCTTCCTTCTCTCTTTTTAGTAGGGGGGGGGGGGTAAAAACAAGTTACACTGTACTTTTCTTAAATCGCATTCGGTTATTCTAGATTAGAACAAAAACAAAAAAGAACATTACAATTCACACATGGCGACAAAGACTTTCTTTCTTTTCTTAGGTATGCGGCCATATTCAAGCCTATTTAAGAAGTATTATCATTATTATAATACATCCACCTGAGTTATTCGTTGTCTGAATTTTAGTCCATGTGCAGATTCCCAATCTTCTATATTCGATAGCGCATTATTATGCTGTTTACTTTTAGTATCTTAATTTACTTCTTCTGCAGGAGGTTAGATACAAGGTCAAGTTCGCATTTCCTGGTAGGGGGCGCCTTATGCAATTAGCTATAAACTAACCCAAACAAGATAACGCATGGGAGAGTGGACCCCCTAGGACTGAACAGAAACATACCTCAGGTTGACATCAACAAAGCCGCTGTCGAACTGTATTTTTAACCTACCAATAACCATAAGTCTGTTACAAAAAAAATTCAATAAAAATGAAAAACAAATCGCAAAAATTGAAAAACAATTTATTTGCTAAATAATCTGTCTCAATACAATTTTATCCACAAATTTCATAAAACGAAATATTATCAACATGAATTGTTTTTAAGCAAATAAACTTGGGATATTAGTCAAAAGCAATTGTTTGCTTTACTTATCCATTTGTGGCCTATTTGCATTACAACAATTAATATTTAATAGAAGTTATGAGCCTTTTAAGAACACTGTTTTTTTTATTTGTTTTCTTAAAAACATACTGTCCCTTAAAACTATCACTCACCCTAAGTCCATGTAACAAAAAACAAACTCCAATAAAAATGAATTAAAAAATGTGCAAAAAATCAAAAGACAACTTATTTGCTACATAATCTGTATTAATACAAATTAATATTACCGACATAAATTGTTTTAAAACAAATACAATTGAGATATTAATAAAAAAAACGTTCTTTACCTATCCATTTGTGATCTGTTTGCATTAAAACAATTAATATTTAATAGAAGTTATAGGCCTTTTAAGTTCACATAACTGTCCATTCTGAGGAAAGTAGCCATCTTTGTATGTGTTACTAACTAACTAAACAAAGGTGACTATTTTGCTCAGAATCCGTATTTACACGGACTTAAAAGTTAAAGTAAATATTATTTTTTTAACGCTGATATGTCACAAATAAGTAGATAAAGCTAAATTAATGTTTTTCAAGTGTATTTCCTTTAAATTAATTTATGTCGGTGATAGTAATGATTTTGACACGTCACCGCTTTCAAAGTCAGACTAAACCTATCGCTAAAATTTGCACACCATTTTTACAGCTCCTCGCTTCAATATAACCTATTTATTGTTAGCATTATTATTATTGTTATTTGTACTCAATAGGAGTTCTCACACAAGTCATCGTCAATGATTGCTCACTGATAATAACTTGTAGTGTTCCCTGGAGTCTGAGTGACAACAAGCCTCCCCAGATTCCTAGTACTCTACACCTCTTTTCAATAACCATTGCAAATGATTTTGCGGTATCATAACAGCTGCTAACAATTGATTTCTTGCTGGTAACGACCATTGGTCTGCTCTGGGATTTGGGTGGCAATAAGCCTCCCCAAGGTTCCAGTACTCTCCGCACTCTGTCTGGTTAGTGCTCTCCCTGCTCGGTTTTCCAATCCTCCTTGACCCTTCACGACCATTATGTGTGGTATCAGCCGAACCTGGCGCCATCACTTTGGGGAGGTGGGAATGGCAGTTTATCACATTTTTTACAGTTTCTATTTCTTGGGTTCATGTGGTTTTGTTTTTTTACTATTGTAACTTCCATGTTATTTTTTATTCAATTTTTAATAATAATAATAATAATAATAATAATAATAATAATAATAATGATGATGATGATGATGATGATGATGATGATGATGATGATGATGATGATGATGATGATGATGATGATGATGATGATGATGATGATGATGATTTACTACTTGAGGTAGTAGTAGTATTTTTGCTAAGTGGACGGTTATTATTATTATTATTATTATTATTATCATTATTATTATTAGAATTAGTAGTAGTTTCTAAAACAATTTATTTTTATTTTTGTATAAATTTTTTTCAGGGTGTTCACACGAAATCAACTAAAAAAAAGTAACAACTCTTTTATGGAGAGGGAGGGGGAGTTATTTAGCTGAGGGTTCGCATCTACAATAATAGGGAGATTATTTTTTATTGTAGTTCAATCTGTCAACTTAGGCCTTTTCTTGAATACCTTAATATTTTAAATACGAAACGATCAAGCGATTCCTTTCGTCTTTATGCTTCTGTTTGAAATAAGATTTACATCGTTAAACGCGCAAATTGAATGGATCTTTCTCTCTCTCTCTCTCTCTCTCTCTCTCTCTCTCTCTCTCTCTCTCTCTCTCTCTCTCTCTTGACATGGTCGCCAGCGATTAAATCATTTCCTGACAATTATATTTTATATAGTTTTTGACATCCTAAATTACATTAAAGAAATACGTATTTACACTGTACATTTGAAACACACACAGCCCAAAAGTTGCTCTTTTAAAAAACTTTTCTAATTGCTATTTTACATTAACATCGTTGGGTTTGTGTTCGCCCTGGACAACCATAAGCAGCAAATAGTTCAATAGTTTAAGGTTTGGCTTGAAATTTCTTGAGTTCCTGGAAACGCTGAGACACAGGTCAGCTAGTTAGTAAATATTTATCAGATTTAATTTCATTTACAAAAATCATTAAAAAAAAAATTAACTTTATTTTTATTGACCAAAAGCAAACAAATAATCTGAAACTCATACCACAACATAAACAACATCATTTAAATGTTTAAATATTTAACTTAGCAGTGAATACTCGAATTTTATTTTATTTACATAAACAAGGCGGTAATTTCTAGTAATTTCTTACCGAAAATTATCTTAGAGAAATATCGACTACAGTTTGTAAGTGTTTGAATACACAAGATAACATTTTGAATGGATAATGATTGAATGAATTGGTTGGGAACACTCAATAAACATCGTTTATTTTGAAACATCTAAACCTTGTAAACATGTTTTTCACACAAGCCAAGAATGTCCTGCTTTTTTTCACTCCTTAGACATTTGAGAAACTTTTTATAGTTTTTATGAAAAGATTATAAATCTTAAGTGTCTTTTTTCTTTTTGTGTGTCATTTGACCTTGTACACATTATATTCCATAGTAATTTATATGTATACTAGAAAAACTGTGACCCGTTGGGTTACTCATTAAGCTCTAGTTAGATTGTTTTGATCAGAAAAAAATGAGTTTGCAAAGCCAGTTAATTTTTTTAAAAGAAAAGGACAAAATCCAAAATTAGTCCTTTCTGCTCGTTATCCCCTTCCACCTTTTCCCCTCCAGTTATATGTTAAATATCATCACTAAATGTAGTGATATTTCATTTTGTTTATAATGAACGATTGCCATCTTGAAAAAGTGAAATCTCACTGTTTATATAAACGTTGTAAACTACCGAATAGTGCTTGCTTCATTTGTTTTTACAAAGCATTTTGCATTATTACTAATGGTATTCGGCGACTTCACTTTCAGTGCTCAACCCATGAAGGGGGGGGGCAATGTAGTCATACACAGCTTAGCTGTATTGCACGGCAGCTAAGTGCTTCAAGCCGCGATCGTTGACAGTCTGTGATTCTAACCATTCAGCCGTCAGGTATGAACCACGAGTAAACAAAATCTCAATGTTTATATAAACACTGTCAAATACATCAGAAGGCTCCATTCGTTTTTACAAAAAGTTTTGTATTATCGCTAATGTTAGTTTAACGATTTCATTTACCATAGTGCTTAACCCACTAAGGAGGTGCATAATATATATTCAATAGTTCATTATATATATAGATAGATCTTTCTCTCTTTCTCTCATTATATATATATATATATATATATATATATATATATATATATATATATATATATATATATATGGAAATTGAAAAAAGGAAAACCCAAAAAATATTATTTATGTATTCATCAACGTTTCGTCTTTATTTCAAGGCATCCTCAGGATAGGTAGAATCTTCGCTGCACCTGAAGATGTGGTTTTTTGGAATTTAACTTTGAATCCTCTCTTGTCACTTCTCGTGCCTTTTAACGACCTACCTATCTACATTTCACTTTTTCCGCTGGACTTTTTGACACCGGACTTTTTTGCAATCGGACATTTGCTTGCACTCGGGCAGAGTTTTGCCTTGTGTTTTTTTTCCCTACAATATTTATTTTACCTTCTCAAATTTTAAATTTTGGCCTTTGCCAACTTATCTATCCCAGCATCTTCCTCTGATGATAAGATTTTGATCTTTGAAAAGCCTGGCTTAAGGAAAAATTTAACTTGAATAAATTGCCTTTTTGCGGAATATACCTTGCTATGAGCAACTGAATTGAAAAAAGATTTGACTTTTGCTTTTCTAATTCCTTTTCATCCTTCTACATATATATATATATATATATATATATATATATATATATATATATATATATATATATATATATAACGGCCGTATAATGGGTGTCATCACGACCATCGTAATATAAGCAGGCAAAAGCACTTGAAAATGACGTTATGCTCTCAACTAACAAACGAGATCTGTCGAACAGTCAGACATGGGCATTTTACCCCTCCCTTCACTTAAAAATTCATCAAAATTCAGGAAATCAACTAATTTTAATGAAATTACTTTATTAGAAAACTTAGTGCAAATGAATTATTTCGTGTAATTTGCGTAGGCTAGACAGAAAATATTAACATAATACTTAATATTAAAATGTCATAAATCTTTGAATTTTTAAAACATGAAAGTTTTTCTTTGAATAATAATTTGTCTGATTTAATATTCATTTTTTTAATAAGTTCACGTTTTCTGGATTATGTTTAATGTTTGAGTTGATTGTTATGACAACCTGATCTACATCGAATGAAAAGACTTGTATCAGTTATGCTGCATCTATTGGTTTATAAACACAAGAAGAAGAAACATCCCTATTCTTAGGGAGTTTTATTCTTTATATGAACATTTCATTATTATTAGTTTTAGCTGAATAGTTTGATAAAAGTTGCTCTCATTTCCGAAAAGAATAAATTATTTTTCTTGATTTTTTCACTTAAAAGTAAATCAAACATGAAAAGTAAATCAAACATGAAAGATTACGAATTCAGTAAAGTAACAAAAAATCAATAATTCAAAATAATTAATTGATAGAACATTCATTAAAATAAATTAAAATGGTCATGTTTTTTTTTTGCAAAACGAACAGATTATTTACAATGTAGTAAAAAGGTGTAATGAATTAAAACAGTCATTATTTTTTTTTGGGGGGGGGGGACTTTTTTTCCAAACGGACAGTTTATTTGCAATATATTATTATTTTAATATCTTGCTTATTTCGTTGGATCTTTGCATACATTTTGGATGAAACTTATTTATTAGTCTTAAATTGTATTTTTTATCCCGAAATTAAATTCTAATTTTTTTTTTAGACTTTAAAATCGAACTTTAATGCAATGCTGCCATGTTGTAATTTTCTTATTTTCTTTCTCGCTTGACATCTATGAAAAAGGAAATACATTTGAAAAAAGAAACAAGTTTACAATGATTTCCAAGTGAATAAATAATCCTTAGGGGGGTAACCGTGTTTTTGGCAGAGAAATAAAGTCACAATAGCAGGAACAAGTTAATGATTTCCAAGTGAATGAATAATCTTATGGACGTGAGTATGCACCTCCGATCCTCATTGATAGTAGTTCTTACTAACTACTATCAATGACGTCACTAGAAAACTCGACTCAGTTAACATGCCTGAGTTATAACGATGGCTGTGATGTTATCCGCGGTATTGTCTTGGTGGTTATGAATTAAAATTCAATTCAATTAAGAAAAAATATTTATTAAATGTAAGTTGATAATTAGCATTTTCTATTAAATTTGTAAGTAAGAAATTAAATGCTATTTATATATAATTTTTGTTTGTAAACGTATCGTATTTTGTTGTGTAATTGTGCTATGGTGTAAATTTAATAGGGGACAATGTAAAATACTACACCGCTGGATAAGTTTTAAATAACGGATTTAAAGCAGGAAAGAATTATTTGTTTGTTTATAACAACACCAGATGCAGTTTCCTAATAAAAGAAAAAACACAAATCCAGCGAAACTACGTATCTAGTAATAAAACAGTATCACTATCGAATAAATCTTTGAAAAAAAAGAAACAAAATTAAATGCTATTCCTATATAATTTCTTGTAAGCGATTCTAAACAAATAAGATCCCGACTTGGACAGTCAAAGTAATACCATATTTGTTCTTCTAAAGAAATTATTTTTTATTTGTGTATTTCCAATAAAGGCAAGCGGCATGAGGTAAGTAGAGAATTATCAATTTCGTTAACTTCCTCTGCAATAGATTTTGTCAGCTAGGTAAGCAACAAATAATATTAGTTAAGAGTTAGACAAAAGTTTGAAGTTTTTAAAAATGATCTTCAAATTCCCAGCATTCACAGAACTAAAAAAAAAGGAAAAAATTGTCGAAATTTAATCATATATATATATATATATATATATATATATATATATATATATATATATATAAAATATAATAACACGAAATCACATAATTGTCGATGCAATAATTTATTTCAACCGAACGGTTGAAATAAATTATTGCATCGACAATTATGTGATTTCGTGTTATTATATTTTATTATTGCTCTGTTTACTACATTGAGCTCTCATACCCGGATTTCCTCCTGGAATTATTCCATTATAACACAAATATATATATATATATATATATATATAAGAGTTTCCATTCAATTCTTTAAATGTACTTGTGATGTAAATATAGTAGACGCTATCTTGAATTTACCATGTGTTACAAATATAGTGTTTTAAATTAAAATAAACGGTGAATATCACACCGTGTATGTTATTGAAATAATTATCAGGTCAGATAGAATATGTAATCGATGAAAGCGATTAGAATTTCTTTTTTTTTAATAAGGAACAGATTGAAGATGTATGTAAAGGACTGGCTAGTTAGAATCAAATATCGATTTGTCATATGAAATACTATTTAGGTGTAACTTGAAAAATCCGACTGAGTTAATTTCATATATTAGATATATATAGAGGTCATTCAAAAAATAAAAGCAATTTATTTTTTTCCATAAATCATGTATTGTTAGGAATTGGTTTGTAGCTGTTTATCATTCTCAAAAACAGGTTCTTTTAAGGGAAATGAAAGGATGAAGGCACAAACCACACGTCAAGAATGTGTCTCTGAAGTTAGGAGAGTCATGGCAAATAAATGAAAACGTTGTTACCTCAAAATATTTACTTGTGTTCTGTATAGAAATATGCAAAGTGTTAGTGAACTAAGATTCTTCATGATGCAATCAAAACAGGAAAGGGAAGAAGAGACTATTGATTAGAATTGGTTCATAGCAAAAGTTATTTTAATCTTGCTTAAATATTTGCTTTGGAGCTATTCAAAATGGTGGAAAAGCAAACAGTGCTCCAGGTCTGAACAGAACTCTGTCATCTTTAGATTTGTAATATTTTTATCTTTGCTTTGTATATATATATTTTCATTACCTAAAAACGACAAAAAATGCATAGCACCAAGTTTCGGAATTTTTTGATGAGGATTGATAATTTGTATTTCTTTTTACTACTATTCTCTTCTTTGATGTTATATTCCTCAGCATTTCGGCCGATGTAACCTCCAACTTTTAGATACATCTTGTCGAACTCAGGAATCTATATGGAATTTCGAACTGAACACTTTATTTAATCCATGTGGGTAGATTGTTCTCGTTCTGTCAGCCATAACCGGGTAGAAGTGTTAAGTAAGTAATTTTTATTATATTTTTTGTTAGTATCAACTGTAGTGAGGATTGAACTGTCAACCTCCAGAAGAATGTCACTTAAAACGGAGTGTTACTCAACACCTTTATCCGTTGTGTTACATGTTCATGTGAAGAATTCTAGTATGAATATTGGGAGCTTTAACACTAATCTGCTTTTTAGATGTGTAGTATTACAGCTTACGACTATCCTGGTCATGGCTGATGGAACAACAACAATCTACCCCCTGTGGATTAAATAAAGGGTTGAAATTCTGTATAGATTGCTGAGTTCAACATAAAGATTCCCGAGTTCGATATGATGCACCTGAATGAAGGTCGGAGGTTACATCAGCCTAAACGTTGTGAAAATAACATCTAAAACGAAAATAGTAGTCCGAATAATCCAAATAATCCGCATAGAATTAAATCAGAATTTTTATTTGTCTTAAACCTCATTGTGTAGTGATGTGATGCTCTAAATCTGTATTCATAGAATCTGCCAGGGAGGAAATTGGTTTATGCCTTACGCAAAAGAATTACTGCTCAGAGAAAATAAAACCAACCTCAGCATAAATATAAACGGTTTGTTCCAGTTTCCAAGCATGGCTTCATGCCATTCCATAAATGAGCATAAAAAGCCTCTTTGTTGGAAATGTTGTCCGTCTCTGAGTCGCTAATAATTAGTGTCTGATTTTTCATTTGGGAAATGTTCTAATTTAGCTTTTACGCTGATGCCTACATGAAATGAGACACATGAATTGTTTGGGTGTGTCAATACATTTGCATCTCAGCTGAGATGAGATACTAATTAAATTCACTGGCAGAATTATGACTTGAATTCTAAATTAGGATCTTTTGTTGTCAATCTGTTGTTAACATTTTCTTCTAGAATCAAGAAAAGTTCATATATATATATATATATATATATATATATATATATATATAATTTGCGATTAACTCAACAAGACAGGTATATAATGAGAAAAGAAACAAAGAAAAATACCCATATATTTAATAATAATAAATATATATATAGTAAGCTATGAAAATATATTTATGGCAATTAAGCTACACAGAGGCTCCCGCGTTTCATCCCGGGGGAATCTTCAGGCTAAAATGCATTTTAGCCTGAAGATTCCCCCGGGATGAAACGCGGGAGCCTCTGTGTAGCTTAATTGCCATAAATATATTTTCATAGCTTACTACCCAGCTCTACTTACGTATAGAGCACTGTTGAAGTAAATACTTAAAATTGATACATAAAAAATTATATCTCATTATAAAATTTTATGTGGATACATGAAATAGTAATATATATATATATATATATACACCATACTTCTAAAAAAACGTCTAATCACACCGGAGGGATTTACTAAATAAAATGAGAAGGGTTGCAGCAATCGGTAATTGACTTGTTATTGTTATTTATTTCCTCTGCCGATAAAGTGTTAAAATTATCACAGTTGATTCGCTGTTCAGAATTGTCCGTGTGGTTAAGGCGTCGGATTTGAGTTGCAAAAATACTCGTGATCCAGGGTTTCGAATCGCATGCCCTGTAGTGAGTAGTCATATCTCTATGCTGATGAGTCCCGATTATTAAAAAGGACGAAACGTATACGTACATAGATAATAAACAATAACAAATATTTATTATTAATATTTATATTATATATATATGTATATGATTATTTTTATTTACACAGACATGTACAAAATCTGCGACACTGATATGTCGATGTTACTGATCAACAGCTATTACAACTGAGATTTCATCAGGCAGAGTTAGAATCCGATCTTAACCCTAGATCATATATAGATAGAATACATTTATGTAAACACATTTACATGATCAATTTGTGGTCCAAGAAATCAATAAACAACAGAATTGTGTACGATCGTTTCAGAGACCATGTGATTTTATTATTATTATCCGATCATCGTCAGCACAGGGAATAGAAACTAAGTTAAAGGCATGCAGACAGCATCAATGGAATAACATACCAACACCCTCATTTACACAGCTAATTAACAAGAAAGAGAGGAGTTGATGTATGTATTCCTCAAATTATAGCAGACTAGGTTGAAACATTGTTTAGAGACGTATATAGGGGTTCACAGTTGAAGAAAACAGATTCTATATTACATGTAGGGAGTAGTACACCGTAGGAAACAGCAAAACATTTATTAAATTATACAAAATATAAAAGTTATTAAAAGGCTAACGTCACCGACATATATGATCTTACAATGAGAAAAAGGTTTTAAACGCTCTGATTATTATTATCAGTGGTAGAGCAATTAGTCAAAAAAGGTGAAGTAAAAAGCCCATTTAAAAACCATTCTAACAGCACCGGAAGTGGCAGAAAAAAAATCCAAAGATGAATTAAAGGATAAATTATTTACATTAATAGTTATGTTGTGACCCTGTTAGGGGCCGAAATAAAGACACGGAAACATGGGGTTACAGGAACAAAGATATATTATTGAAGAAAAAGAATATATATACAAGAAGTGGTATTCTGGTCTGCCAGTATAGAATTGGGGTGGAAGAAGTCAGTGAGTTGGAATGCTTCTCGCATTTTATTATGGATGAACAAGTCCATTTGTTCTTCATACAGGTACGGCACTATAACAAGTTAATATTGTTACACTAAGTTGAAAAACTTATAATTAAGAAAGTTATAATTTTAATGAACTATTGGACTCATAAGTTTAGGCATCCAATATAGATGGCATAATTATGGTACCCTAGGTTAAGTCTGGATCAGGGATAGACCCTCCAAATACAACATTTACCGATAACAATAGTGCTAAATTAAGTGGCAATACAAAGTAATCAGTAAGACAGTAGACATCTTATTTATGCTGGTAGCAAGTTTAACTAAAACTGAAGATAAAAATTTAACTATGGAATAACTATTCTATTGTAATAAATGAACATTATCTTAAAATACGTCCTCTCCCGGCCCCAGAAAAACACAGACACCCGAAATAGTGGAAGTTTAAAAGCAAATAACTCCAGAATGAAATTCTAACAGCTTTCAAGAAATTCTAAAAAAATTTTTTTAATTCATCTAAATCAATTTTAGAATAAACAGGGTGATTTATAGTCCTTTCTATTATAGTTTAGCATTTTAAAGGTGAAACGGACTTTCAAAATCTATATAGCCATTAAAAGAATACATTTGAGGTATATACATGTAAGTTCAAACATAAACACAGCACAAATTATGATACATATTATACATACATATCAATATATACAAATCTATACACACCTGCACACATAGATGTATGCATCCACACACACACACACACACACACATATATATATACATATACACACACACATATATATATAGAGAGAGAGAGAGACAGACAGACACAAGTATATATATACAGAAATACATCTACATATGATACAACAGGTTACATATATCCATAGAATTACAGACAAAACATCAGAAAAAGCCCATATACACAAATATACATACATATATATAGACAAAACGGCGCTATATATATATATATATATATATATATATATATATATATATATATATATATATATATATATGTGTGTGTGTGTATGTGTGTGTGTGAAAAAGACAAACAAGAAAAAAAAAAAATAAAGGAATAAGTTATCAAAAAAATTATAGATTTTACAGGTTTCGTTCAGTTTTTGTCTTTTTATTATTTTAAATTTAACTGACTTTGCAAACTCATTTTTCCTGATTAAAATAATTTAACTCGAGCTCAATATTTACTAGAAAAACTGTCACTACAAAAAGTTCCCTCCCCTTACATAGGGCGCATACTCCCTGGAGGCTAACTATGTTCTGTTAAATGAATAATAGGAATTTTTTTTCTCCATAGCATAGCCGACTCAGCAGCAGTGTGGGTAGAAATCAAAGGTGACTTCAGTCCTTGGTTCGAATTCTGCGACTGATGGTACAGTTATATCGAGCCACACTGATGAGTCTTGGTAAAGATGAAACATATATCTATGTAGATATTAAAAAATATTTTTATCAATAATTATATATATATATATATATATATATATATATATATATATATATATATATATTGATAATAAATATTAATAATATATTCAACACCGAACTTTTTGTGTGACTTTGCTTTTTCTATGGTTTTATTATTAATTTGCATACACCCTGAATAGACACTTCATTGCATCGATAGCAAGCAAATTTCCCGCTTGGATAACTTTTTCATTTTCATTTTGGACTACCAATCACCACCTGGATTGTTTTTAATCGACTTCTTTGACATTTTTCTTGAAATTGTTTAAAACTTTATGACTTGGATGAACTGTATAAGTTTAACAAAAAAGTGCGTTTTTGGTCGATATATTTGCTGTTTTATATGTATATTTATGTATTTTTTAATATATTTTTATATATTTTCAAAGCTTAATTTTTATTACCTGCAGTAATGTCATTGCGGTAATGGTCCTCTGAGGAGAAGATTTTCTTTGAAAACTCATGAGTTAAGGACGCAGTATAACTCCTTGTTTTTGAACTTTAATAAAATCTGATTAATTTCTCATTTTATTATGTCATTCAATTAATATTATTGCTCTATAGTGAGCTTTGTTTTTATCCTGATGGTCTACTGGCTTAAGATATTATTTATATTATCTTACTCTCTCTCTCTCTCTTTCTCTCTCTCTCTCTCTCTCTCTCTCTCTCTCTCTCTCTATATATATATATATATATATATATATACTGTGGCCAGCAAATATTCATTTAGACAAATGATGAAATTTGAAGCATCATGGTCTTGTAGCTTCAATTAAGTTATTAACATTTGTCACACAATATAGAACTGATTGGATTTGAACTAGGAATGCTGGTTTTACAGCTTTATGCCTTTGCATCCACTGAAGAGATTCAACAAGTTTTCATAAAGTAGTCACTGAAATTACATAAGTTTACAGAAACATTTTTTTGGTAATTTCTCTTGCTTACTCACATTCTGGCAACTGACTGGCTATAAATCTCCTGGAGAAAGCTGACAGGAAAGGAAATTTTCACTTCCGTGGCTCAAGGAATTAAACAGAATTTTTAAATTTCATGTGTATTTGTTGATGTAAAAGAATCCAAATAAGAAAATAATGTATTATTTATCGTCAAATCTTTCGGCTGCTGTATTCTTAGTCTTGCTTTAGATGTCTATCAAAAGTGCCGACACTGTAGTACATAACTAAATTTAGTGACAATATATAACAGTGCCATATTAGTCTTGCTTGTAGCAGGAAGTATCGATCATAACAGTCTACCCCTGTGTTTTTGTCACATTATGATAAAAAAAACTGAGCAACGAGACAGGAAAGACCCAGGGAATGAGCTTCTAAAAATACCCTCAAAATGTTGTCTGAGTTATAGAGTCAACTTGTACAAATATGATAACCGGGTAAAAAAAAATGTCAAAGGTATGTCATATTATGTACTCTATTCTTATGAAAATAAATAAGTTTGTTAACATATAAGAAAGCAAGTAGTTGCATCTTTAATTTTTTGAGGAGGAAATGGAGAGATGACTAGTGAATATACTTGTCTATGGAGTGAGGAGCAGTTTATTTTCTTTACTTTAATGGGTAAACCGTCTGGCCTTCATTTCATTATATCACTATACAAGAATATTTTCATCTAACTACAGTCTACCTTTGTAGATTAAATGGGCGGTTTGGCTTGTTAAGTTTCCTGAGTTTCGATTTCTTATGGATCTGAAGATAACCCAACGATACAACAAAAAACGTAGACCATTTGTTTCACAAAAATAATGTAAATAACGCTTAATCCTCAATTAACAAATTCTGACAAAAAAGGTTTGTAAAAAAACGTGTTTACTCTCGGTTATGATATCTGTTGTTTTAAAAGAAAATGGAAATTGTTTTGTATTTTTTCTTTTTGACAAGAGATAAGAACCTTTTATTTTGATGGGTTTTTGGTTGCATCAGAACGGGTGTGTGTTCTGCCAAGATGGCTGACAATGATGGATTTTTGTGCTTCTCTCACGAACGAATACGTGACATTTTAAAGTAAGACATTTTGTTATTGTTGGCTTCCAGAGGAAATTCAAACCCAAATCCTCAACATGCAATGAAAGCGTGACATTTGTTCTATTGATTTGTGTTGTTTGGCAACTGCACTAAACTTATTCATTTGACCCCCACCTTCCCTCAATGCAGATATGGTGTATCCCATGATGCAGTTCATTCAACTTGTGCAAGTATTTAATAACAAGATCAAACTTCTATATTTTATTCAAAATAAAAGAAAAAAATAGAAAAAAAGAATCTAATCTGTTTATTAATACTGTTGTCTCAAAATCTCAACGAAACATTGGTTCTTGTTCAATTACCAGAGTTAAGCAATGTTGAATCTGGTTAATACTTAAATGGGTGACCATTTAAGTATACAAGGTGCTATATGTTTGGAAGTGACTGTAAAGGTACTTTTCCTAATACCCTTGGAAAAGATATAAATCCATCTCTATCTTCTTTGCTTCCAATGAAATGAAATAGTAAGGTAAACTAGACCCTTGTTATGGCAACTAGTCTAGAAGATAGCACACTCCGAAATAACAGCAGTCCTTCTTTGCTTTTTCCAGCATTGCCTCTGGAGAAGCATAGTAAAGAATGGCTCAGACCTTAAATCACTATAAACTCCACATTTTGCAGGCATCCGTTTAGAGAGTAGCTATTGTCTCTAGAAGCAGGAGAACACCAACAACAATGTTTATCCATGCATGGCATCTTGTAAACAACATAGTGACCCCCAAAATGCCATTCATGGTCTTTAAAAAGTTTTGGGCAGACGAAGGGATATTGCGAGGGAGGAACAGTGGTTTCAGCAGGATGGGGTAACTCCACACACTTCAAATGAATTGTTGGAATAGCTGCATGGACACTTTGGTGATCGTATCATCAGTAGGAAGTGTGATTCTGAATAGACTTCACGCTAACCGGACCGTAACCGACGGATTTTTATTTTTTGGGTTATCTAAAAAATAATGTATTCCCAGACTATTCCTGAGAGTCAACACAGTTCAAATAAGGGCAGTGTCAAGAGAGAAGTGTTTCAGAGTTATCGACAATTTTGTCATGTTGTATTCAGATTTGCACATTTGTGATATAACATTGAACAATGATAAAACAAAGACTGTTGGACCTTCATAACTGAAACTTGGTGATCAAGTCAGGGATAAACTTAATTTTATTTGTACCAAATATGGTTGGATAGGATTGTGAATATTATTAATGATTCCATGCGTGGCATTTTTGGCAGGTCAGCCAAGAGTGCCAACCAATAAAAATTCTTAAGAAATGTTGGAAGTTTATACCATTTTTTTTTGGGGGGGGGGGGGCCAGAAAATCATCAGCGACCCCTGAAATTTTAAAATGTCTGACTCTCACCTACGAAATCTTCATCTTCCATTCGTGTATTCTATATATAATTTGTAGCATTATTATTTTTAAGAAGAATGTCATATTTGTTAACTCTCTGTTAGTTTTTTATGAATGAAATCTAAAGAATTCATTTAGAAAAAATCTTTGTCATTGTTGAGTGATGCTGGTCATTTTCTTTTTTCTTCTTTCTCTCTTTTTCGATTTTTTCTCATTCCTTCTCTCTAGCTTTTGTCTCTTTTTTTCTCTCACTTTTTTCTCTTATCTTCTCTTGCCTTTTTATCTTTTATTCTCTCTCATTTTCTTCTTTTCTTTTCTATCCCCCCTAGTTTTTTCTTTTCTTTTCTCTTTTTTCTTCTCTTTCGCTTTTTCCTTCTCCAATCTATATCACTCACTTTTTTCTTCTCTTTTCTATCCTTTTCACTTTTTCTTTTTTTTTTCTGTTGTTTCTTTTCTTCTCTCTCACCTTTATCTTTTCTTCTCTTTTTCTTGTTCATTTTCTCTCTTTCTAATTTTTTTATTTCTCTTCTTTTTCCCCCTCATCTGTACTTTCTTTTTTTCCATTTCCAACTTACAAGTCAACAACTTACATCAAACCTTACAAACATCAAATGATTACTTTATGTGCAAGGAAACAATTTTAATTTTCTAATAACTTTGTATAGCACCAAATCCATTGAATGCAAATGTTGTGGATACATCACATTGGACATTCTCTTCATCTGTATCTGCATGTATGCCTCAGTTAACAAAACAAAGCTTCATGAATATTAATTACTAATTTCTATACAAAAAACCCAACAATTTTGATTGTGAAAACAATATTTTAAACGTGTTCAAACATCTCTTTAAGAGCTCGTTCTGTCACACTTAAGTTTAAAATTTTGCATTGGTCTGTCACAGTTTAGTCTAGAATGCAGATTTCATCGCTAAATGAGCAGATTTAATAAAAGAATCTGAAGATTTTTTTTTCTTTTTCTTCCATTTTTAACCAACAATTGTAAAAAGATCACATCCAGCCTTAAATGATTACTTTTTATGCGAAAAAACAATTTTAATTTTCTAATAACTTTTGTAACGGACAAACACAAAACTATGCACGTTTAAATTTCCTGCTGCTAACACTGTGACATCAGTCATGTGACTATCTTGGCACTTTTTTAGCATTCTCCGCTTTTTATAGTTTCCTCCAGCCTGACATGTTATGACATTCATACTTCCTAGGAAAATGAGTACTTTACCTAACACTATCGACACTTCCTATTGCATCGATGTTTTACTCGCACAGATAGATTTTCTTTCTCCTTTCTCAAAACAAAAACCAGTTCTTTTATACACTTGTACAACATCATTTTCGCACCTCACACTTCATAGGCTTTTATGCAAAATATACACGTTCCATATGCACACATTCCATCTTGAAGCAGACTTGTTCGAACTCGTCTTTAATAAATGTGATATTTCAATCATATCTTTGTCTTGTCTTTGTTTCAATTTTTGCATATAAGATAAAATATGCGGTGCAATCACTGGCCAAGCATACAAACATCACACATTTTATAAAATGAGTCATTGAATGTAAATGTAGTGGATACATCAATCCGTTGAGTCTACTTATATTTATATGATATAATCTGTGTGTGTATTAACAACACGCACACTAACAACTTTATGAATATTAATGATTGATATTTATACCAAAATTTGACAATTTTAACCATTTTTTTTCTCAATAATTTTCTTGTATTCTACATTAAATAAGAAAAAAAAGAAAAAAAGAAGACAAAATTTTGCTCAGTTTCAATCTTATTCTTCTTTTCTTTGACCAACATTGTTTTTCACAACACAAGCCCATGAACTGTCCACAAGAATTGAATAAAAAATAATTTAAATAAAAATGAACGAAAGCTAATTTAAAATCTTGTAAAACTATTTTTGAAATAGAATTTTAAATTAATTAGTCTTGATTAAATTCTTCAATAATCTTATTTTTTTTGGTCAAAACAAAAGACTTTATTTAGATTTGGTGCTGTAATTTCTGTATGAGTTTCTTTCCAAGAACTTCCCATCTGTGGAACACATTATCACGGAACTGTTTCTCTACAGACTACAACCTGGTCATCAACAGATCCTTGTTATAAGCTGCCTTTATAAGTAATCAAATTTCGTTCATTCCATTCATCATTACTGATCGTCTCAAAATATTCTTCATCATTCAACTGACAATCCATCCATCTCATTAACCCTTATCCTTGAGTTGCTTTTGGTCTTGATAAGTTGTGACTTATTAGTATAAAATGGTAATTATAGAAATCAATTTTTTAGATGTGGACATTGCATCATAATTATTGTCTATCTGTAGGTTGGCCCCACTTAACGTTGACTGATTGTCGAAGTTAAGCAACTGCTGCTTGTTTTGGTTTTCTTATGTTATGAACGAGCACAACTGGATTTAGAAAACGTTAAAGTTTAGTTTTGGGTAGATTAAGTTTTCATAAATTTTATATATATATATTTTTATGTGAAGTAAAAGAAGTCTTTTTTAAATTATGTGCCTCCTACACACAAATGTGATCTTACCAAACAACGTCTCAATGACTTCGTGAGTGAGAACATGTTAGCGAAAAGAAAAAATCTATTTCTAGCTACGGCAGGTTGTGAAGCTTTACAGAAGTTATCGACAATAACATACCAAAGCAAACTAGAAGATCAAGGCTATAGGTAGGAAGAAAACAGTCAGCAGGAAGAGAGTTCCACGCAGAGATTGTTAAAATAATAAAAAATATATACAACGAATAAACAGACAAGTTGTCCTTGGAAGAACCAAATTTCTGGAGACTATACAGGAACCAAACAAGTCTATAGTACAATATGTACACAGATTAAAGGATACATAAAAATACTGGAAATTCGAAAACTGGGGTCAAAAGAATATTTGTAATAAATACATCCGCCAATACGAGAGAAAAATTAAAGCTGAATGGAATATCATTGTTCCAATGCAAGTTGTCACAGGGAGTGATGCCCCTTTAATGTTGAGGAATTCCTGGGAGAAAATGGACAAAAATTGACAAAGAACAATTAACAGAACTGTAATTAGAATCATGGGTACTTTTGAAGGGACATTCGAAACAAAAACGCACTCTGAAATGATTTCCAACACAGAACATGTAATAAAGATAATTAAGATTTGACGTGTTGAAGGCGTACACCATAAAACTCATAAATTATATAAAAATGAGAAAAAATAACCTAGGATTGTTACAAGATTACAAGATGAGCATTCATTTAAAAGCAAACAATTACCCAAGTTATTTGGAATCTAGAAAGTTGCCTGAGCAAAGAATATTAGCAAAAACTCCCCAAGGTGGTAGCAATTTACCTCGTCAGTGGTAGCCATAAGAAAATCTGGTGAATACGTGGATATTACATGATAGGGAGAATCACCAAATTTGCTCAGACTTGTTTCTAATGCCAAATATTGAAGTCATGAATTGACAAGAATGAAGTAATTGGCAAAAATTGATCTTCAATCGACATACAACCAGATTGAAATCAATAATGAATGTAAGAACATCACTCAATTAATCTCAATTCTAACTAATAAAACAACAAATTTTGGACAAAATTCGACTTTATTCATCAACAGTCTATTCTAGGATGATACACTTATTCCAACGCTTCTCTAACAATTCGATGCTGTTCTTGGAGAACGATTTGTCTTTGGCCTTAAAATACACTTCAGTTTCTGATATAACTTCTTCATTCAAGTCAAATCTCTTTTTTCTGGAGCATTCTTTTGATGTCTGCAAACAGCCAGTAGTTACTGGGGGCCAATTCTGAAGAATAGTGTTGGTGCAGAAGCAATTTAAAGTGCGATTCATGTAGTTTTGCCATTGTTGTAATCGACTTGTGACACGGTGCATTGTCTTGGTGAAAGAGCACTTTTTTCTTCTTCAGTTGTGGCCATTTTTTGGCGATGCTATGTCTGCTATGGATTGTTCTTTCTTTCTCAAAGTAGTCAGTGAACAAAATACCTTGCGCATCACAAGATATAGATGCTAAAACTTTGATTGTTGATGTTTGCATCTTTGTTAGCTTTGGACGGCGTTTACCTGCTTCTGTCCACTCAGCTGACTGCCGATTTGATTCCGAAGTGAAGAGGTGGATCCATGTTTCATCCATTGTCACATATTGATGCAAAAACTTCTTTTTGTTGCGTTGAAACAGTTGAAAACTACACTCTGAATCGTTGATGCACGTTTGTTTTTGATCGACTGCAGAGCAAACTCATTAAGAAATATCCATGCTAAATGATGAATACATTGCCTTTCTATAACTTTAACTTCTCATCTATCTTACACAACTTCAATTTACAATCGGCCAAAACGAGTTTGTGGACTTTTTTTTTGTTTCCAGGACAACTGCCGAATTTGGGCAACCTGAGCGTTCAGCATCATTTGTGTCTGTACGACCATGTTTAAAGTCAGCATACCACTTACTAAGCCATTGCTTTGCTTGAACAGTATTTTCCCATCAGAAAGCAATTCAGATATTTCCATTGTTTTGAAATGTTTCAATAGTAGCTTCACTTAAATAACTTTAATTTGTAAATTAATAATTCGTTTGTGCTGAAATTTTGACATGTGCCATTTGAAGGTTAGTACTTTATAAAAAATCATATAAATTTATTATTAGTGGTGTCATCTATATGTCAGGTCCGGAACTTATTGAGTGGTGTGTTATAACACTCTGTTAGGCTTATTAAGGTAGACTCGTTTACCATTTAGTGTCAAGTTTCCAAGTTATATTTTTCAAGATGCGATTGAAAATATTTTATTGGGAAAGATTTTTTTAAATCTCATAATATATATCATAACGTTATATGTTAGGGAGCTTCACTAAAGAAGAACCATTCGTTCATGAAAGAAGAATTGAAGCATAAAAATAAGGAAAATTTTAATAAGCTAAATGAAGCAGTCATGACCATGAACGAGCACAAATGTCAATTGAACTGCAAGAAATATTTACCAGATAGAGTGACGTGATAGAACCATTCGCAAAGTTACACTAAAACAACATTGAGTTTAATTGGACACAAAGACCAACTATAATCTCTGTAACTTAAAAAAATATACTAAATTACTAGAATATTTGAAATAAAGAAATTATGTTGACCACGGACATGAGCTGTAGCTGCATTTTTTCTTTTTACAACGTTTTTAATTCAAATCATGCTTTTCACCAGTGATACGATTTGGTTAATGACTATAGAGAATCCTTATTTCAGATCAACGATTGTCAAAACTTTTAAAATGTGATTATTTTCATGCTAACATTTTGCTACTAAACTGGTATGAAAATATCAGCAAGAAAAGGAGCTCACATCAAAATCTTTGAAAATAGTTAATCAGACTTAAACTTCTGAAAGCAGAATTGAAATACCTAGAAAACATTTTAAAACCCCTACAATACCATGTACCATTCATAGAAAATCCTTAAAGAAAAATCTGCAAAGACAACTCATCTGAAAGAAGGAAAACTGATCTCAAACCTGTGTTTCTTTAGTCCATATCCACTCATAGAAAAGCTTTGGAAATCAATTCTGAAGAAAACTCGAGAGCCAAAATCCCCAAGGGAGTCTGAGACTGTATATAGCAACATTCTGACAACTCCTGTGACGGCACTGGAACCATTCGTATCGGCGCTTGCCTTTCCAATGGACCAGTTAAGTGTCATGGGGAGATGGGGTCTGTTGCATGAGTAACAGCTTGCCCTCCATTCTTACTTACTCAAGTTTTGCACTCTGAGCGCAGCTCCATATAATAAAAAGTTATAAAAGTAATATTGGTATGAGACGCAATTTTCGCATTAAATTTTTTCATTAGAGTTGTATCCGTCAATCTGAAGACTAGCCATTAATTCTTTTAATCAACAATGATTAGAAACTTATTTCATATGGAGAAGGTGTCTGATTTAAAGGGTTGAACATTTGAGTGCACCTTGTCTCTGTACCATTCCCAAACAAACAAGACTACATGATTTATTTTTTATTTAAATTCTAAGGTAGTTACTCCCCCTGATGTGAGATCCAAGCAATGCCAGGTAACTCAACTCGGACTTAATTTATGAATCCCCTTTTGTTAGAAAATTTATTTTTTTCTTAAAATCAAATGCATTTTTTTTTCAATTTTCAATTATCACAATTTCAATATAAAAATGCAATTAGCATTAAAATGCATTCCTGATTGAATAAAAGACTTTCACATTTGTGAAAGCAGTAAAAAATAAATTCATATCTGGAAATCATCTTATGAAGACAAAAGAGTGAAGAGAATTCTTTTTGTTTTATTCTTCTGGATTATTCTGCAAAATTAGCAATTCATCCTTGCAGACTTTCCTGAAACCAAACATTTTTTTTTGTTTTTGTTAATGTTAGTATTTCTACTCTTTAAATGTTCAACCTCCTGTTTGAAAATGAAGGAGCTGCTCTGATTGCTTGAATGAGATCTTGTGGTAGGTTAGAAGGATTTTGAAATTGGCAAGAGACCTCAAATTCTTTCCACCCATGGCTATCTAGAAAAGACAACAAACGGTCCTAGGAACTTATGATATAACCAACCGACCAATAATTGTTATAGAATGGAGACAAAAGCCTGAGATAATAAGAGTGGAGCTGAGAGATGCAAACACTCTGATATTAATTTAAAATATTAGTTGGCAATAAAGTTAAGTGTAGATATGATTTTCTAAGTGCAACAAGTTTAGTATAATTCACATGTCAAGTACTTTGGGGGTGGGATTAAGCCCTATATCAGGGTAGATAGCTAATAGGTTAGCTTGATCATGTAATATCGAGAAGATTTTAAATTGGATTGCATTCGTTGATTGTTGTTGTTAGTCAAGTCAGACGTCTGCATAGAGCTCACGAAGATCGTGCCTCAAGATTGTTGGTCTGCACGAAGTCTTCCTCGTTGGTCGCAACTGTTTCTTAACCTTCAAGATTACAGGTTTTTACCTCCGACACCGAGAACAGTAAGGCTCAGTGGTTGCATGCAAAGTCGGGGAAGGTTTGACCCATAATACACATAAGAATGGCACAAAAACAATATTGAATTTTCACTCATTGTTTGCCACATGCAGAGGCAGAAATGACTAGAGGACGACAGATCTTGATGTGGAGTCCTTCTGGATTTTCACCAGAGCCCTGTTAGCCAGGTAGTTCTGACACTACCACATTGCCACCGCTCCTACCATGGAAAGGGTGTATTTTAGAGGTGTGCAGTCAGTGACATGACATTAGTGATGAAACATGTAATGTAAGATGCTGTTACATAGTGATGCTTAGACCTCTGCGGAGATGATCCAGCACAAATTAACATGTAGCTATGAAAAAATGGATATTCAATAATTAAATCTATATAATAAAGTAAAGCTGGTCTATTCTGAATTCATTCATAAAACCGGATTTACTATTCAGCATTTTACGCAATACTCTTCGTATTATTAATTCATTCCAAAAGCCAGTAGAAAAATAAATATACAATTGAAATTAACATCTTTACACACGATGACATTTGTAAACTATAATCGGTGCACTTGTTCATGCGATGATATGGTTTTTTTATGAAAGGAGAATGCACAAAAATTTAGCGACTGATACAATATTGGAAAATAAATAGATTATTTCTGTTTCGGAATTTTTTAGATGAAGATTGATAATTTGTATTATTTGGACTACTGTTCTCATCTTAGATGTTACTTTCACAACGTCTCGTCCGATGTAACCTCTCGACCTTCTTCAGGTGTGTCTTGTTGAACCGAAAAATCTTTATGGAATTTCGAACAAAATCCTTTATTTAATATCCACAAGGATAGATTAGAACACAATTAAATATATATATATATATATATATATATATATATATATATATATATATGTGTGTGTGTGTGTATATGTATGTGTGTGTGTGTGTGTGTGTGTAAGGTTAGTGGGAGAGAACCTCTAGCAGAGTGCTCAATTATTAAGAAAAATAAAAAATAAAAGCGTAATATCTATTTATATATGTATTACAGAAGATCAGAACAACATCAGTACTGTCGGTTTTAATCCAAACAAAGGGGACTTAAAATTAATCTGAAGAGAGTCCGGTAAAGAGAACCAATTAGAGGTCCCCTTTGTTTGGATTTAAAATCGACGGTACCAATGTTGTTCTGATCTTCTGTAATACACACACACATATATATATATATATATATATATATACATACAGAGTCTGGCTTGATGCTGTGGCAGCGGTTTGAACCGTGCGACCGTCTGAGATTATCATCCCTGCACTGATGAGAACAAAAGCTTGAAACGCTAGCATATGTAGGTAAAAGTATTAAGTATTAATATTATTTATTTAAAATTAACATATATATATATATATATATATATATATATATATATACTATAAATATTTTTATTAAATAATAAAGTGTATTTTCTTACAGACAACGTTGTTTCAGACTCATGTCCTCATCAGTGCAGGAAGTGGTGGTTTCAGGCAGTCAGACGGGTTTGAACGCAGTTCGTAGATTTAGAAGACGGTCACGATCCTACGCCCTACTCACATATATATATATATATATATATATATATATATATATATCAAAAATTGTTTTTTTTTTTCATATTCTTTTAAATACAAATATATATTTAAAATGAGAAAAAAAAATCAGTCTTGATTTTTATTTTATTATTGTATTCTGCATCCTCTGTGCTTTTAGGTGTATGCCATATATATATATATATATATATATATATATATATATATATATATATATATATATATATGTGAGTAGTAATAAGAATAACATCCAATATAAGAACAGTAGTCCGAATAATCTAAATATATTATTTCTATTATTCATTCATAAAACTGCTAAAACAATAAATATACAATTTCAATTAAAATCTTTACACGTGCTTAAAAAATTTCATTTGAATTAATATGTTAAGCGATACGTCATGTTTTCAAAGCTGAATATAGCAGCCATTCGATGATGATGATGATGATGATGATGATGATGATGATGATGATGATGATGATGATGATGACATACTTCATTATCTCAGCATACTCAAATTCCAGTTTACATAAATTAATTATAAAAGAAAATGATGACTTAAAAATAAATATTTTAATTCTGAATTTATTATAAACATTTCTGTTTACACGAATATTTCTGGTTGATAATTTTTTTTTAAATAAACTCTCCCATTTATTATCATAAGCGATATAACATTTTTGTCTTTGCACACATTTTGGTTGTAAATTTATTTTCAGAAATAAACTAACCTTTCAGTTCAAATTATTTTTAAATAACTGCGGTGAGTTGGTAAAAAAACTTACCCTATTAAGAACCGTCCCCAGAGGCTGTGAGAGTAGATATTAGTGTTTAAATGACTGGGTTGGGAGAAGCAGCTTAACCAGACAATTTTCTTTTTAATTTTGAAAGGGAACGAAACAAACGCAACACGCCTCAGAAATTGGTCTAAGTAGCTGGCGGAATATATAAAAGTTTTTCTTCGAAAACTATAATAGTCAATGAAATAGGGGCAACATTGACTTTACTTTATTATATGGGCCAATCACTTTGTTTCGAAAGTGCATGTTTCCTGTGTCCAATATTATCATCGAAAGAGACGTCTCATTCCATAATTCGATTGCGTTGCTATTGCATACATATTTTTGAGGAAGGGAAGGGGGTAACATTTTCAAAGCAATTTCTTATTTCATTTGAAAACAAATATATAGTAACAAAAAAAACGTAAAAGAAACTAAAGGCGTATTTAAATTAAATAATATTGGAGTAAGAAAAAAGGTAAGATTTTACAGGTATAAGATAAATAGACAATAAGAAAGTGTTAAGATTTAAAATAAATAATGAGCTCTTGCGATAATCATGTTAAGACCGTATAGCTGACTAAAGGTCAGCCATCTGCAGTTTACTTCTGAAGATACATTTCATTAGCAACCAATGGAAGAAAGATGAATTTGGTTGTAATTAGGTTCAATCAGCGAGAGTAATAAAAAGGCAAAATTTTATGTGAAAAAATAAATGAAACGATTTTAAAATGAATAATGAGATGTTATGACAATCATCTTGAAGCTTAAGGGTCAAAACCAAAGGTCAGCCATCTGCTGTTTATCAGAAATCAGAGGATCATCTTATTATTTTCTGGTGAGACATTTGATGATACTTTAAAGAAGTCAGGGTTCACAAACTTGTTACAGGATGACGAGTTTTTGCTGTAGATGTTTTATGTTTAATTCATTTCGTATGACATTTCATTATGTACCTTCTTCAGAAAAAAACGATGTTTTCTCATCGCAGACAGAATTACAAACGAATATGGAAATATAATTGACAGGAAAAAAGAAGAGAAGATATGAAAAGGGAAATGGTAGAGTAAGCCGGGTTAATTGATTTCTGATTCCAAAAGAAATGCCACTCATAAAATCGCTGATAAAATTCACAATCCTGTGATCCAAATGCTACAAATAAACTTCAGTGTATGCTTGACGTTTCTACCAAGTTTCAGTCATGAATGTAAAACAGTCTATATTTTATCTTATTATTTAGGAGGGCGATTCAACAAGAATTTGTTTACATTGGACTTGAATACGACGATGTTGTAGGCAGCTGGGAAGCAGTCCTGCGGTATTGTGTTCCACAGACGGGTAGTTCTAGGAAAGAAACTTTGCTCATAGAAGTTTCGTTTAGTTTTAGCCACACATAGAGAGACAGGGAAATTATTGACAGTGATTGTAGCTAGACGAGTTTTTGTTGTGAATTTTTTACAGAGTGGACCATAGATTGAAGCTCAGCCGAGCACCTGCCATGAAAATAACGATAGAGTAGAGAAAGACTAGCAATTTCTCTTCTGTGAGAAAGAGGTAGTGGGTAGGAGAAAAGGACATCACCTACTAGATTTCAAGTCGGTTTTGTATGAGCAACACCTCCCCAGATCTGGCACTTTGTCAAATTTTCATACTCGTCCTGCACAGACATAACTAAATATTTTCTCGATGATTGTTATTTGAATGGAAAAGTTTAAGTGGCACCTAAGGGACAGAGGTGACCCCAGAACGGGAGTCGATGCAATCATGTGACTTCCAAACAGAGATTTTTCTGTCTCTTCCAGACGAGATTTCAAGTAGAGAGACGTGTCCAAGGCATCGTTCCCAGGTGTGTGTGTGGGGAGGGGGGGGCACACAATGTAGCTAGATAACAAGAAAATCAATCTACCTATCATTCTTGTGCATGCATGCAAGTAGCTAATCTCTCTGATTTTTTCTGTGACTATACTTCTCTTTAATAAACCATTTTTATAAATTAATATAAGCGTCCGAGTGAGTTTGTCAGCAGATAATCCAGAACACGTGTTCCCAACGGGTGTATAATGGTGTATACATGCATCGGTAAGTGAAAATGTAACAGTAGGTTATATATTACAATATTACAATAACCAAGAATATGTTATGTGTGTTTAGTAATATTACAGATATAAAATTAAATAAAAAGTTAAAAGTGCATTAGTTTATCTCACTTGTTCTTGTAGACCTCTTAGGATTCAGGAGAAGTGTAGTTGAAACACGCTATGGTAGACTATTTCACTTATTAGGCCCATCCTAATATTCCACCATCACGACGAGCACAATACAAGAGTGTTTGAAAGAGAATTGAGTTAAGCCGAAGAAGCCGATGCTTGTTTAAATTCAATTATTTAGACTTTGATTCTGTTGAAGGTACATTACTTCTTATTCGTTGACGTATAGGAATACAGAATATTTTTTAAAAACAGAATTTTAGGCCACTTCTTGTGACCTTCTTATATATATATATATATATATATATATATATATATATATATATATATATATATACTAGCTGGTTTTGCAAGCTTACCATTGCTTCAGAAAGTTCTGCTACTTGAAATACTTGAAACAAAAATTTTAAATAATAATTTCATTCATAAGTTTGTTGTAAACAAGAGACAAAAACCTTCGCATTTATTTATATGAATAGATAAATATTAACGTTTTGGTAATTTTTATAGAAATTTATTAATTTATCCTTTTTTTTATTGAATAACTTTAATTAATTATTGTTACTATTGATAAACCTATTGCATATATGTAGAAAAATAGGACAATAAAATAACAAATGAATAACACCAAATATAAATTTATTATGAACTCTTTTTTAAAAAAAGTGCAAATTCGACACGTAAAGACTTTTATTTGAGTTTTACATTTACTGTATAGAGAGTATTTCAAATTATTATGTTGTATTATTGATTTAAATAACAGTGAGCCGTTTTGATGGTAATATAGAAGTGATAAAGAAAAAAAAACCTTTGCATTTATTCATTTAGATATTCTCTCATTCTATGTAGACAGATACTTCTATTGCTTTGGATCCTCTTTTACATTGGTTGATGCACAAATACCATTGGTATGAACCCCCTTTTTCCTCTCAGCTGTGGGTAAAGCTCTTTATTTTATATGTATTGTTTACAATAAGTACTGTGTTTTGGCAGTGGTTAAATGAAAAAAAGTGAATGAAAAGTGAACAAAACTTTTAAGTTATTTATTCTGCAATGGAGTACAGAGAAAATTACTGGAGAGTTCTTTAAAATCTAAAGTTCAATATGTGTATGACAGATTATGATGTTATCTTTTCACTTACATTAGCCCATGTTCTTCATCGTCTGTAGAAAAAATCACTCGGATGATAATGTTAATTTATGATAACGTTTATTAATCAGAAGGGAACAGTGTGTGTGAGAGAGAGAGAGAGAGAGAGAGAGAGAGAGAGAGAGAGAGAGAAAGAGAGAAACGGGTTACTTGCGTTTGTGTGCAAGAGAGAGAAAGATATAGATAGATCATTTATAGGACGTGATTTCAATGTAAAGGTGTAATGAATATAAGGGGATTGAAATCAATATTGATTAAAAGATATATATATATATATATATATATATATATATATATATATATATATATATATATATATATATATATATATATATATATATTACATCAGACCTCTGTGCTGTACACTCATTAGATTATGTTGTGCACCCCAACCCCTGCCATTAATGAAATAAGGAATGCCAACTTTCACGTCTTCTTTGCTTGAAGGGTCGCCAGGAAGAGACAGAATTACCTACTAGACAGCATCCTCGAGTGTCTTCGTCTCTCAGTACAAGGGTTTGTCAGGACAACCTGACATGAGGATACTTCCCCCTACAAGTAAACCCTGACCAAATATTCAAAATAACATAGTATTCGAAGCTCAACATGGCTATATACTGGCTCATACGAGGAATGGTGCACCTTCTCAAAGTAATGTTATCTCAAGTAACAGCACTTAGCTGGATACTCCACCAGACCGGATGAATTTTTGTCCTGGAATCCGGTAAGACCAAGAGACCCAAAGAAATATATACTATTAAATAGTGAACTGGTCAATTGGGGAGAGGAAAATGAATGTTCTTACTTACACAACGTTTGACAGGTAAAGGAGAACTTTAATTCGAATATCTATATATCTCATATAGAGATCAATTGTTCGCCTCAGGAATGGGCCCCTTGATTTCTGAGAACTTCGACCGAAGTAAAATGAAACAAAAAGCATTACGAGTTTCTCCATATCTGATTCTGTGTTCAACTACAGCAGGCCAATAAAACGATCACTATTTTGACGTTTAGATGCTTTATGAATCTATTGTAAGTTTTGGATTTCTAAAATTTATGAAAATTAAAAAAATAAAGGTTTAAAATAATTTATTTAAAAATCAATGAGAAAATAATCATTAAAAAACACCAAAATAGTGATCATTTTGCTTCTTTTTTTTCATGGCGGGGCGATTGTAAAGGCACACGGTATGATATTGTAAGAACTTACTGAACCGTTTGTTGCTTACAAAGTCAAGACATCTTGTGCAATGCAGAAGTAATCGTGTTTGTTAAGGTGTGAATGTTTTGTGATTCATTGCTGACAAAACAGAACCTAAAAAGCACTGGAGCATTTCAGAAGTATATTTGATAGGTTAGAAACCGTTCTTTAAAAACAGAATGTTTACAGTTAAATTGCTTACAAAACCGTGAAACAAGTTTCGCCGAATAGATTATTTATTTAGCTTACAGCAACAAAGCACCTGCAACTCTAATAGACTTATATATATGGAAAATGAAAAAAGGAAAACCAAAAATATTATTTATGTATTTATCAACGTTTCGTCTTTATTTCAAGACTTCATCAAACAGAACAGTTTTGTACCACTTTTATGTCCCCTTATGAAGATTAAAATAAAGCTATTAAACCTTATGTTCAGAATCCTTATTCAAATTTTGATCAAAATCCATTATATGATTTGGATTCTAGAATATGTCTAAAATTTTAGGCTTAAGCTTGAAGAGGGTCTTAAGAAGAAATTGAAATTCAGGGAATTTTATTTAATTGGTGTTTAATGGCTATGGATGAAAAATTCAATGCAAATCTGAAATATTTGAATTTTTAAATGGGAGATTGTGCCCATATTATGCACCCTAAAAGCCCTTAAAATACTCCAATAAAACTTACATTTGGAGAATATTTATTAATTGATGTCTTGTAACTATTGTTGAAATTTCACAACATTCAAAGGTATCTGAATTTTCACAAAAAGATTCCATCCCTTTTTTACCTTCTTTGCATAAAATTAAATTAAACTAAATATAGCCCACATAACCAACCCTTATGCTTAGCAACTATGTTAAAAAAATTATAATGATCAGTTAATTAATTTAGAAGTGAATCATGTGCATACAAATATATACAGATGTCTAACTTTATATAAATAGAGATGTTTTTGTTATATCTATTGATATGAGAAATGTCTGTGTGTCCACTAAATACTTTTAGGTCATAAAAACTTACAGATTTCACAATGATTCTCCGTCTATGTAGATTATCGTCCGGGGGGGGGGGCGTATTTTCTTATAAAGGGGTTTCCGAGGGAGCATGAAACTCCCCTCCATTGAATTGTTTTTTTACCTCTGATTTTAATATGATTTTAACCATAGTTTCTGATTGATCTAAAACACCTATTGGAATTTAAAAAGGTAACCATGTTTAGCATGTGATTTTAAGTTGGTTCATGCTATTATTAAAATGACACAAAATAATGCTGATTTTCAAAATTTGAATAAATTTTGAAAATTGTATGATCCCCTAATAGAGATTAACTTAAACAAAAAAAAAACTTATAACTTCAGTAATGTAAGCTCTATTTTTCACAATTTTTACCATTTTTATTTTATTGCTTTTAAATATTTTAGCTGTGAGTTATTCCAGTTTTTAAAGAGCCTAAAATAGCTTCAACATTATCCACCTGACCTGGGATGAGTATTGCAGCTAGTTGATAATCAAAATAATATACTGAATGGCTATAAAAGTGCAGTAACTCTTCAATCTTGAATCTCATCAGTCCTGATGAATCAGATGAACATCATAATGCGAGTGCACTTTATATAGCCATTCATTGCATAATTTTTTTAAAATTTGTAAAACGAGGATGTGGGGAAATGTCTTTTTTGTGTTTTTTTACAGTTTTAGAATTCTAAGTAGCTTTCAATCAGGCAGTGACTTGTAGACATCAAGCAAAGTGGGTCTGAGCCAATAATCCTCTTTGAATTTTTATTTTCAGAAGAATTTCTAATGTACTCAGAATTGTTAAGTCATCATAAATATGATTACACTTTCCGTCATCAGACATGAGGAATTGGGAAAAGAAATTCAGACAGACTGACCGGACATGAAGAAAATAATGTGTCTTTTTTCCAGCATATCAACTCGTTTTGTGTTATCTGATACCAAAACATGATACCTATTGTAAACGATTGATTGTATATCTTTTCAAAGGCTGATAGAAAATAAGTGTACGTAATGGATCTGTAGAAGTATAGGGACCACTTCTTTGATCCCAGTAGATTATCCGGACGGCGGCTCATCATTGAGTCTAAATATTTTTGTTTTCGTTAGATATTTATTGTTAGATATTTATGTGTGATCACTTAACGAAATCAACATGGTTTTTGATTGATTTTTTAAATTTTTATAATGAACTTGATGAATACCTATCCCAGAATGGATAAAATTAATTCCCCAAACAAAATCAAAATATAAGATACTAAACCTTATGTCTAGAATCCTTATTCGAATTGTTATCGAAATCCATTCATTACATGATTTGGATTTTAGAAAATGTTTAAAATTTAAGGTTTGAGCTTAAGAGGGTGTTAAAAAGAAAATTGAAATTCAGGGAACCTTACTTAATCGATGTGATGACTATGGATCAAATTCAATGCAAATCTGAAATATTTGAATTTTCAAATGGGAGGTTGTACCCATATTATGCCCCTAAAAGTCCTTTAAGATAACCCAAAGAAACTTAAATTTGGGTAATATTTATTAATTGATGCCTAATACCTATTTTTAAAATTTCACAAAAACTATCTGAATTTTCACGAAGGACTTCCACACCCTTTTTACCCTCTTTGTACAAAACTAAATTAAACTAAATATAGCTTCCATTACGACCCCTTACACCTAGCAGCTGTGTTCACAAAAATCATAATGATCGGTTAATTAGTTTAACTAACTTTATATAAATACAGAAATCTCCTTCATTTTTTCTGAGGCATATTAAAAAGTTTGTAATATTTTAATTTTACTTTGAGTACTAAATAAAATACAAAAATAAATATTGTTTAAATTTTACCAGCGATGAATGATTTTTTTTTTTCATAATATTTCTTCATTTTTTTCTGGGCATATTAAAATTAAATAAAAATTAAAATTTCTGGGCATATTAAAATTAAATAAAAATTCAAAAAAAATAATTTGAAAAAGTTGGTAAGATAAAACTGTGCATGTGTACATGATTATTTATTTTTATGGAAAATAAAAAAAATATTGAAGGGGTTTCATTGAATTACCTGGTAAATTGATATATACCACTTATACAAGGGCCAATCGAGGTCGTTCAAAAAGTACTAATCCTCACCCAGAAAAAAAATATAGGTAAACATTTTCATTATTGCAGCACTATCACTTCTTATAAAACTAGAAAAACTAATTAAGATTTCTGTTTTAATTCATGTGCAGTTTAGAAGTGAGCAACAAAATTTGGGAGTTAAGCAAGCTGTCTGCAAAATAAGTTCCAAGAATGCTGGCGCTAGGGCTCAAGTTTACATTTCCAGAACATATTTGCGTCACTTCCAGGCTAAAAACATAACAATTTCCACTGTAAAAATGTAACTCAAGATTAAACCTGGGTTTATCACTTCAAACCAGAAACAAAGATTCGAAACAGAGTAATTACTCGTGTTCTCTATTTAGATTCTGTTTTATTTATTTCGAGATATAATCATGAAGGCTACCTTCAAAAGTAAAAAAAATATTATGCATCAAAATGAACACAACTGACGGCAGCAATCAAGTCGAAATGCAGAGTATAGTGGAAGACAAGTGTGCTCTTGCTTCAAGTGCAGCCTTACTCATCAGACTTAGCTCCATCTGACTTTTCCCACCGTTTCCTTTAATCTATCTTATCTGCATAGTCACCATGTGCAGTGGAGGAGTTATTAAAGAACCAGGATACCAACTTCTTATGTGATAGGATTACAATACTTAAATATTGTTTGACAAAATGCATTGATGTCAAAAGGCGCGGGGGGGGGGGGGGGCTATATTTAAAAGTAGTGAAAAACTTATGGCCATACAAATACTTTTCTTGAATATCTTTGCATGTCTGCTCACATCGCATATTTTCCATTCAATATTCTTTCAATAGTTGTTTCAATACTTTTTGTTGAATAAACTTGACAATTCTAACATTTATTCAAAACAATATTTGCAATTAGATATCTAGAACAACATATTACCATTTTTATTTAGTTTTTTATGCCTCTATTCCTCCCTTTTTAAATACTCAATTCAAGTCTTAAAAAAGAACTGCACTATCAATACCTTATCAATATCCAGATCAAATTATGTTAAATATTTCTTTTCATAGTTCTCAAAAAAATCTCCCTTTAATTCTTTTTTTTCTACCCTTATTTATTAATTAATCTAATTCCATCTTAAAATGTTTATGCTAGTGTTGTTCTTTATCTGATATGGAAACTTGTTCCAAAAATTTATTAGGAAAATAATTCAACTGTTTAATAGATCTAGATTTTTTCCTTCTCTTTTTTAATCTGCTCTTAACATTCATCTTTCAGACAGGAGAAATAATTTTTCTTAAGTTCATGCTAGTTAGAAATGCCATTAATTATTTTGAAAGTTTCAATTTTATTCTACATCTTCAAAACCACAAGAGCTCAATCCTGAGGTGTTGGAGTTGCAGTGGAAGATCTTTGCAAAACCCTTGCCACAATGCTGAGGTGAGAGCCCCACACGATTATTGTTGCATATATTGTGTCCATGTAACCATATTCATTTTCAAATAATTTTGAATTTAGTGATTGGGGCATTCTTTTCTGTTTTGTTTTGATGCTGGATAAGTTATTTTATGATTCTTGTTGCTTTTAATTTAATTTCAGTTTTCAGTTTTCTCTATCTCTTCCCCCTTCTCTCTCTCTCTCGTTTCTGATTTTGTCTGTTACTGGTAAAACAAAAAATAAAAACGGCTTTAAAATGTAAAGTCCAGTAAAAATGGAATACACATTTTAACGGCAGTTGATTCAGCTGGCATTACATCATAATCTGCATAATCTGTTAGTAAACTATTCGCCTTAGTTTGGGGACATTTTTTTAATAGTACTGGTTGGCAATGCAAAGTTTCATAGTTCTCAAAAAAAAATTAATCTAATTCCATCTTAAAATGTTTACGCTATTGTTGTTCTTTATCTGATATGGAAACTTGTTCCAAAAAGTTATTAGGAAAATAATTCAACTGTTTAATAGATCTAGTAGAGCCATGTTTGTTTTCAAATAATTCTTGAATTTGGTAATTGGGGCATTCTTTTTCTGTTTTGTTTTGATGCGGTTTAACCAGAAGTCTTTTCTGTGCTGGATAAGTTCTTTTATGATTCCAAATGAATTGTTGCTTTTAATTTAATTTCAGTTTTCAGTTTTTATTTCTATCTATCTCTCCACCCCCTCTCTCTCGTCTGTGATTTTGTCTGTTACTGGTAAAACAAAAAATAAAAACTGCTTTAAAATATAAAGTGCAGAATTTAAACCAGTAAAAATGGAATAAATATTTTAACTGCAGTTGATCCAGCTGGCATTCCATCATAATCTGCATAATGTTAGTAAACTATTCGCCTTAGTTTTGGCACATTTTTTTAATAGTACTTGTTGGCAATGCAAAGTGAAGCGTATTCTCGGACAAAATGAAATCCTCTTACATGAAGTAAATCATTTTGTGAAAGTGATTCTTCTTTGGAATTCAGTTTGATAATAACTATAATCTAAAAGAGATTTATATAATGTTTTTATAGAGCTTTATCACGTATAGCGGGAGTACCTGTCCCAGCACAAGTTCATAATACCGCAGCACCCTTGTACTCTTTAATAATTTCAAGAGGGTCAGACCTCAAACTACTTCAAAGTAATAAAAAAACGTTATGGTAAAAACTGTATGTGAATAGACTTTTTATTACAGAGTATTTATCTCTTGGATGTAAAGTCACAGACTTTCAAAGAATGGTTAAAATTTTCATAAAATGTTTAAAATCAACAATGAGAAATCGAAAGAGTAAAGCAAAGGTATCAGAAGTCTTTGGATTATCTTAAATAGATAATGGACAAACTTTTTTTTTTACTAATGAGTCACCACTTATCAAGGCTAAAAGCCACTCAGGGATAAGGGTTAATAAGATGTATGAATTATTTAATTAAATGATGAAGAATATAATAAGATGATTAAAATCTGCCTCCTCAGGAGATAATGTGCGATATGATGTTAGTTTACTATGATGGGAGGCTAGTGACTTGTAAAAGTCACAGCTAGTTTAAAAAATAACTGTAGTTCCTTCGTTTCTTTTCTAGATGTGGGGTCTCCTAATTTGAGAAATTAATGCCTGGGAGAGGTATTTTGATGCTAAGTCTAATTTACTGTTCTTAACATTAGTGCTATGAATAGCAAAACCAAAGAAATAATAATAGTCTTAAAAATCCATTCCTGAAAGTCCTCTTGCTTCCTTAGAATGAAAAAAAGAGTTTTGTTAATGAATATCCTATGTTGTTTGTAGTCATCAATTCATCCTCATGTGGAAGAAGATAACAATATTGCAACAACAATACAGTCCACAAGTGGAAATTCAAATAAAGCCACTATACACATCATAGAATGAATATTCAACACCTACATATGTGGAAACTACAGCTGACACTGATTGACCCTGCTGCACCTTCTCCTTGAGGAATTACTACCCTGAGGGAGGAACTCTTGAAGCTAGGTGTAATTTTCTGTTCTTAAAGTCAATGCATGAGCGAGTGTTGCATTTTAATTCAGTCACGGTTATATTCCACCTTACAGGCTCTTTAGCAAGTCCCTCAAAACGATATGCTCTGGGTCAACCCAAGACTTGTAAGTAAAATTGAGTACAGTTCAAAAGCCGTCAGACAGTATTAACATGAAGAGGAATGGATGTTTCCAAGCTTCACCACCCCAAGACATACTGCATAATGGATAGCCACCATTCAGTGTTCTTGCAACCCTGTAAGTGTTATGGAACCATTTGTGTACGGTTACACATAAGGGTGTCATAAATAATAAAACTTGAAGGAATAATAATGATCTTAAAAAATCAATTCCTAAATGTTCTTTTTTTTTCTATTTTTTAGAAAATAAAAGACCAAATAAAATGCCTGTGTTTTTCAGAATTCCAGCTGGTTTGTTACAAACCAAGAAATGTCTGGCATGAATACAAGACATTCAAGTTAAATCAGGCAGAAATCTTTGGTTCTTTGAGACTAGAAAGTTTTTTTTGTTTATTGTTTCTAACTGTTGTTGATTGTTTATTTCAGCTGACCTACATTTTATTTCTGTCACAAGAAAAACTGTCCAAGACTTTATATGTTACAGAAGACAGTTCCTTTTATTATCTTTTCCTCTGTTTGCTATAAGACACCACAATCAAAAATAATAATAGAGCAAAAGTATTTGTATATCCATATATATAGAGTTGCTTGTACACTAGAACAATGTATACATCGCCACATTTCACGACTGTAGATGAAATAGAATGAGATAGAGAGTCACCTTAACCAATGGAAAGTGCAAGTATAAGAAGTTGCAAGGGGACAAAATAATAAATGAGACAGATTAAAATTATGGTTTCATGTGAAATACTCATCAGTGTAACTAGACGTAGCAAGATTTGAAACTGGGACCCCAGTGGTTGGCATCTGGTGCTCTACTGACATCTCTGAAACTGCTAGTAGTAGGATCAGTATTTCCCCCTAGAAATCTTATTCTAAAAAATTTCTGAATTTCCATGAACAGAGTTTCTTTCCAAGAACTTCCCATCTGTAAAACACATTACCACAGTACGGCTTCCCTGCAGCCTACAACATGGCCGTCTTTAAATACTTGTCATAAACCGTCCCCATAAGTAATCAAACTTTGTTCATCCCATTAATAATTTTCAATGCTCTCATGATATTCTTCATCTTTCAATTGACAATCCATCTATTGTGTCCACCCTTATACTTTAATAGCTTTTGGCCTTGATAGGTGGTGACGCATTAGTATAAAAAACAATTGAGGTGGTGAAGAGAGACGGAGAGAGAGAATTACGGTAATAATCAATTGTAAAATTATTACTTGGAAAAATCTTATTTTTATGATGTTAATACAATCCAGGCAACTTTTATAAACTGACAGATACATAATTTTTAATCATCTTATTTATTTTATGGAAATCACTTTAGACAAGGCATGAAGCCATTTTATGTAAGGAGCTAAAAAATATTTTTTAAAACTACTTCAAGGTCAAAACGAGCCAACGATAAGTGTTAAATGGATAGATTCTGACCCAGAAAAAAAACAATTTTTCCCCATTTGTCAGAAACATCGCTCATGGAATGTGAGGACTAAAGGACAACATAAGGGAAGCGAGAGTTACGAGGCTGCAGGAAGTAAACCAAAGGTCCACTTTTTACTCTCCAAACATAATGTATTAAAAATCATTTAAAAAATTATTTGTACATTTTATCAATTATAGTTCAATAAACCAATGTGGCATTTAAAAAAGTAAACATGTTTAACATTATGGCTGTCATTATCGATAACATGTGGACATTATCGATAACATGTGGACATTAGTAGTAATGATAAAAATATCGAGTAAATTAAAATGTATTATCGCATATAGAAAGTTGATGTATTTACAAACAATGTGTAAAGACTGAAGAAACAGAAATAAAAACTGGAAATACGTGCAACTCATAGTTTGATGATTGCATTGGTGTGAACGAGTCATCTCTATAATAAAGGAAAGCCAGTCTGATTCTCATATTGTCACTGATATGTTGTGTTCTCCATCTGTGGATTGTAAGATTACGTTTTTCAGATAAATAAAATATAAATAGATTTCATTTCTTCCATGAAATATTTGAACCAATGTGGATTTTTTTTGGCAAAAAGCAGCCATTAAAAAGGGGATTTTGTGTTCATCCTTACATAGTCATTTCCCTTCGTTTGCAACAAAAATTAATCTTTTGGAAACCAAATATCACATAGTTTAAATATTTTTAAAAAATCTGCAAATTACACATACATACTAGATTTGCATTCTATATATGTAGGCTGGACAACCTGATCTTATTGTTAAACTTTCTTTTTTTTTTATTGCAATTACGATTATGACACTTCTCAATTCTGGTTATACTTAACAATCAAAGGGAAGCCATTTAACAAAAAATGTGAATTCATATTTTTGTTTGCAATAAAAAATAATAATTTGGAAACCAAATAACGCATAGTTTAAATTAAAAACAAAACCAAAGTACAAATTTATATTAAAATAACGATGATCTTATAACCATACGAAAATATAATAAGTCTAATAATTAAATAAAGGAAAATGAATACTGTTGTCGTACGGACCCTGTTTACAAGTCAGCACTCCTAACAAAACTGGATGTTTAATCCTTGAACACTTTAGTTCATGTGACAGAAACAATGCAGTTTTATTCTTTCTGTGCATATTGTCACTTAAGCCGATCAATCAGATCCTATCAAAACTTTGTATCAGCATCAACTCGAAAGGTAGTATGAATAAAGGTGTATCTCTTCACTCAGCCACTCATTTAGGGAGCCCTGGCCCCCTGGCCTTGACGCCTGATGAGACACCGTCTCCTCTGTCTGCACCGACCGCACCTTTCTTTACGAATCCTTGTTAGATATTATGGTGCCATTTTACTACCACAATGGCAACTTTCAGCAGCAAACTGGATGGAATGACATTTTTAACTACCTTGACAGCATCAGCTTAACCCCCTCCCCCCTTTCTACAGTAAGCAAATAATGACTGCCATTATCACTGCAGCTTTTTCTGCGGCCAGTCAAAGTTGTACAGCAGCTACATCAATAGCAACAGCTCTCAGCAAAAAAGACCAAGGGACACTTCAGCCAGGATAATCATCACCACTATCCTACAGTAACGAATCATAAACTCTTCTTAATGTTCACATATTTATTTCTTTGAAATAAATGTCACCTTTATATCTTGTTGTACACACGAGTTTGTTTTTTCTTCTTGTTTACCATTGTTGTATTTTTGTCTATGTCACTTTTCCTAGTTGTAAGACTGATCACCAGCATCGCCCCTTGCAAAACTGTAAACATTACATTGCAGTTTCAAATTTATAATTCACAACAAACATATAACAACATGACATTTTAATAAAAATATAACTATTCATTGTTCACTTAGAATATATATGCAAAATCAACTTACTTTAAAGACAAAAAACAAAACCTGTCCTACATTAGCATTGGTTTACGCAACCAAACCTAACAATATTACAAGTACTATTTTTCCACTTCTTCAATTATAGCTAACCCGACATCAACATATCCTCTCATGTATAATAAAAGAAAACCGATAGCTATTTTAAATGGAACCCAAAATCTTTTTTATCTTTAGGTCACATTTTTTAATGAAAGTTAAGACAATCCCAAGCAATGCTAGGTAGGGACAGCTATTTTACCATAAAGTTTTAATTTCTATAATAGCTGTTTTTTTATTGTATCCTGGCTCCTCATTGTGGCCAGACAGGGTAAGTGTTTCAAGTTGAGATTCGAAACCCAATCACTTGTACAGCAATCTTTTCCAAATGCAAGTTCACTCACCACAAAAGTAAGAGAAATTTTGTTTGTATTTGTTTACGTTACCGGTTTCTAATTACAACGAATAATGTTTTACACTAAGTGGAAACCATTACTTCTCCTACTAGAGAGCTCAACCCACGAGTGGGAAACAAATGTAGTCATTCACAGACAGCTGTACACTTCAAACTAATAGTTTTGGAGCCTATACGTTTTTATAATTATTAGCAGTAGTATTTTAATTTTGCAAGCTCTACCATTAGGGTAAAATCAGTATGGAGTAATTTCCACAAACTGTTGTCAGTCCTGACATCACGAAATATCGCTCTCATTACCAGAGAGAGGGCATATGTAGCAGCTGTGTTAGGCACATGATGCTGTATGAAAGTGAGTGCTGGGCCCCTACCCAGTCCTCACTCGCCAGTCTTTAGCATAATGACAGATGGATATGTTGACAAGGCTCAATTTACCAAAGCTTGATGACTTCATGACGGTCAGTCAGCTACGATGGTTTTACAATGTTAAAAAGCAAATTTTGGATTTAAAAAATGCAGGAGCCTTGAGATGAAAGGCCGGGGGAAAGTGGGAGACGACCCAAGAAACTTGGATATTAACCATGAACGAAGATCTTAGACAACGGAATTTGAATAGAATCAATCTCCAAGAGTTCCAAGCTTGGAGACTGTGATTGCAGGCTGCCAGAAAACGTCAGACACATAACCAAGGGAAATAGGACCATAAAATTGATATGATCCTAATGATGATGACCACTAAATAAAACACCGAGCAGCCCAAAAGATTCCCATGCTAAATTTAGTGCAATTCTGACCAATACATTGTAGGCTTAATGTGTTTATTATTATTATTATTATTATTATTATTATTATTATTATTATTATTATTATTATTATTATTATTATTATTATTAGTAGTAGTAGTAGTAGTAGTAGTAGTAGTAGTATAACTTTTGCTCCCTGTTTCTTCGACTGTACCGACATGCAGAAATTTAAAACTAATATGAACAAATATCTAGCTTCTAGCTGCACAGCTCCCAATTGAGGATGATCCCCTAAAATTTCACCCTAATTCTCAGTAGCCCCTTACGTCTACTGTGACAACTTGCCTTATTTGGGGTGAACTCAGTAAAAAGAAAAAACATCGGACATGCTATGGGTGGTTCATGCCAGGTTGATAATGGTTATTATTATTATTATTATTTGTAGTAGTAGTAGTAGTATCATTTTGACCCTGATATGACACACTTTAACAAGAGAAATTAGTATAGACTCGAAAGATCAGACCTATATGTGATTTCGTTTAAACTTAGAACTCTACATTAGTTACCTATATTACTCTCTACCATTCCCTCTCAACTGAGGACTGTATCCTATGAAGTATTAACACAGCAATTTGCTCGAGTCCAAGCACTCAAATCCATGTATTTTGGGATTTTAATGTCCACTACATCGATTCGCTAGGTTTCTCGAGCTCAACTGACACAGCTGGTATAGCACGCATAGCTTCTCGAATGCTTATTCCTTTACACAAATTGTCGCTTTCTGTCACCTGCTTGCCAGATCGTGAGGACCAGCAATCCTCACTTCTCGACCTATTCTGACAACATTGCCCGGGGCTTATGTGACAGAGGCTATCACCATAAATCTTCGCCCAAACCAGAAGTGCCATTACTTAAAACAAGATATTACTAACATGCTGATTGGGAATCCATCACAGATCTCATCATAGATGCCCCTTTTTCGCTCCCTGCTGAATAGTATGCAGAGGAGGTAACTGAATGGGTCAAAGTAGGCATAGAATCATTTGTCCTGATGTAGAAATTCCATAACAAGCCTCACTCACCCTAAAGGTTAACTACTACAGCTGCTATTGTGCATAGGCATCAAACATTTCTGTTTCAATCGCTAAAAATAGACAAAAATATTAGCATCAAGAAACCACTGTAAGAGTAAAATAATTGCAGCTAAGAGTAGGTTATACTGGAATAACTAGAAATCGCATTGCATCACAGAAATTAGGAATTCGCAATTTTAGAAAAATCTATAATAGTGTGGTGAACAATGGGCAATAAACAATTCCCTCACTATCAAACCATTATGAAGTTTCTTCCACAGTAATGGACAAAGCTGAATTGCTTGTTCAACGGTTTACCCTAAACTCCTCCTTAGACTCTGCAAACCATTCCCCACCTAATTTTTCACTACAGACAGAAACTGCACTAGATGATCTGATCATCACCCCTTCCCATGTCCTGGATATCATAAAAAACCTTGACACCTCCACAGCAGGTAGATCAGATCTTATCCCTGCTATAGTAATAAAAAAATGCGTTACTGAGCTGACCCCTATTCTATTCCAAACTCTATAACAAATGATTTCTCGAATCTTGCTTCCCTGTAGTACCAGTTTTCAAGAAGTCTAGTGAAAAAAACTGACCATCAAAATTATCAGCCCATAAGTCTCTTAAAATCTTTGAATCATTAACCAATCTAGCGATAGTTCACCATCTCAAAAATACTAAACTTCTCTCTGACCAACAGTATGGATTGAGGCCATCGACTACAGATATCCTAACAGTCATCTGCAAACATAGATAGTGTACACTGCATAAGATAGTGGTAGCACCAGAGGTCTGACATGAAGATCTTATCAGGAAAATCGACTCGTATGATATTACTGGAATATTTGATATAATCAGATCTTTCATAACTAAAAGAAAGAACCAGGTAGTTCTCGATTACCATACACCCAAACAACATCACATCAATGAGGGAGTGTCCTAAGGGTCGATACTTGGACCTAGATTATTACTGATCTTCATAAACAAAATCCTTGATGCAATCGCATCTGAGATGGATGTATTTACTGATGATACCATGCTCTATTCCAGGCTTGAGGAGAAAAATAAATTACTCATACAAGCAAGGCAATCGCTAACTCCTTAGAAAATTACGTCCAGTCTGTTGAAGAATGGGGCAAAAAATGGATTGTAAGACTTTATGTTCCTTTCCTTTAACAACTATAAGAAACCTTTCCAACCACAGATTGTCATAGCCGATAGCACCCTTCGCGAGAGTCCAATGACCTAACATTCTTAGACAACATGAAATAGTATAAGTAGATATAAGATGATGCCAAGTGTGCTGCAAAGAAGGTAGGTTTCCTCTATCGGGCTAGAAAACTTATCACACCTGCTATTATCCTATATCTCTATAAAGCCACCATTCGCTCGTGCATGGAGTATTGTTGCCACATCTGGGCTGGTGCATCAACCACTAGCCTCTCCCTTTTGAACAGGGTGCAAAAAAGAATTCCTAATCTAATAATAATCACTGGCTGTCAAGCTCTAATCCCTGTGCTTGTTTTGCAAGTACTTCAATGGAATGTGCTCCGACGAACTTACTGCACTTGTACCCCCTCAAGGTAAATACCCACGACCCACCCAACTAGCAGCAAAATCACACCCCTTCTCTGTAAAGGTCGCTAGACGCTGGAAGATTTTCTTCTCTAATAGCCTCTTTCCTCGGACCGTTTGCCTTTGTAATTCCCTTCCTGCTCCCTGTTTCCCCGACCGTACCAACATTCCAAAATTTAAATGTAATATTAACAAAAATCTTGACCCCTAACTCCCATAAATCTGGCTCCCCCCATCATAGTAGCTCCTGTATGTTTCAGTGACAATATGCCTTGTTTGGGAGTGAAAAAACACCTATTATGTCAAGAGTGCTTGATGCAAAATTTAGTGAAATTTTGGTTTAAGTGTTTATCATTATTATTAAATGTCTTTTTACCAACGTGCTTATTGTTTTAGTTGTAGTAGTAGTATTTAAAGGATGCTTCATGCCAAATTGATAAAATTCTGTTGAGTAGTTTTGGAGCCTGTTGGTGACAGGCAGACCAAAAATGTTTAATCTTAAGACAGGAAGAAATGTCTAAGCCCTTGATGCCTGTTTGAATATTGCCATTTGCTGTTTATTATAATATTCTTAGCACTTTAATCTATAATTACTAAATTGGGTCACGTTTGATGTGTTGTTTCAGCTGTTATTTGGCCAGGAAGTTTATGACAAATTATATGTTATAATGTCATTCATGTTGTTGTTTTATTTTAAGGCAAAACATTAGAAATTTCACAAAGCTTTTACAATAATTATGTTAAAACAACAAAAACTGAAATTTTATATTAAAAACATCTCATTTAAATATGCAATCCACAATAGGCCTCGGGTGTGGTGATAGAAAGCTAATGGATGTGGTTAGTATTTCCTGTTTAAAGAGAAAGAGGGGTGGGGGTATTCGTTTTGGAAAGCTATCTGCAACGACATGTAAATGTAGGATTCATGGACATTTCATGGCTAATTAAAATAAATTTAAATTTTATTATTTTTGAATATTTGTTTTTATCAATAAAATTTTCAAGTGAATGCACAAATAATGAGAACTGAGAACAGATTAAATATTTTTTACACTTAAAAAAACAAAACAGATTTTTTTGTACTAAGATAACCCTTTGTTATAGTAAATAGACTTTACTTTTGGCTTTATAGATTCAAAAAATGGTTTAATTAGAAATATCTAACAAGAATTAAAGATCAAATTTAATTTTAGGTTAAAAAAAAAGAGAAATGGAAAATAAATAAATTTTGTCAGGTTCGTAATTAACTTGTGTACTGTTGCTCGCGATACAGAGATTAAAAAAATGAATATTCGGTAATATTGAATTTTCTTGCTCACATTCTCCTATTCCGAGTTTGTGGCTGCACCAAACGGTCATAAACAAAAAATTGTCACATAAAATCTTTTCAGGAAAAACTTTATAATTAAAATTTATTAAAATTTGCTGGAATAATTCTTTTAATGAAAATTAAATATCAAATAAAAATGGAATTTATACATGATTACTGAAAACCAAATAATTCGAATTAAAAATTTTTTTAAAATTAATTTTTTTTGTGTGCAATCATTTATATCGGTTTGAAATCGTCTAAATTAATCTTAAAACGTTTTGGTACAAGAGAAACAGTCTACTGATGGCGATGCATGACCACGAATTCGGAATAGGGGTGTGTGAGTTGTAAAAGGTACCCCCCACTCGATCCTGCGTCACGAAACCAAATGTAACACAAGACCCCACTCGATTCTTTCACCCGTGGGTATCGTTGTCGGCCACTCACACACAGGTGTTTGATACCTTGGTCGTGGTGCCGAGTAAAACAGATACCTCACTCTGCTCCGGTGTCACTGAACCACTTGTAACATAGGTGGTTCATTTGTGTCTCTATCGCTGTGCCCACACGTCTGGTTCTCTGCGCAGAAATCTTTCTAGACTGTGAACACCCTCTTTGGCCAGTGATCGTCAATAGTGGCTGCAAAAAAGAGATGTGTCGAATCTCTTCCAGGTCGGATGATGATGGCGATGATGATGATCTCGTGATTCTGTGAAGACAAGGTTACACAAACAGAGCAAATAGACAATAGGAATAATTCAAACTCATCAGTTTCTTTTTGTATCAAATAATTATTAAAAGCAATTAAAAGAACGAATTAATTTTACACTTGAATTTTAGAGTCTATAATTTTGGTAAAATATCTTTGTTTACTAAACTAATTCGTCGTCTCTCTCTGCGTGAAACTCCATTTACGATGGCAAGTCCTTAATTAAGTGGTTAATCTATGTTTGGAAAAACGGTGGCAGAGCCCAGGCTACGGCTCCCTCGAGATCCGAGAATCACGACCAGCTCGGCCGGAATCTCAGCTCTGACTGATTGTCTACTCAAAACAAAATCCTTTCTCCTCCCAAAAGGGCATATTGTCACACTCTCTCTTTCTCTCCGTGCCTTTCCTCTTCTTTCGGAGTCGGGGCGGTGTGGGATATACTGATTTGTTCTCCCTCTCTCTCTTCCCTTTTTCTGAGTCTTTCTTCTCTCTCGGGGCCAGGGTGGGGCGTGTGATACTGACCACTCTCTTTCTCTGAGTTGGGTACCGGGTAAGGGTGCGTCTTTCCAAGTGACACAGATAAATTGAATTTCTCTATTAAACCTTACCTCTTATCATGACGAAACCATTATTCGCCCTCTTTGTCTTTATCAAAAGGGCTCTCGACCTACCAAGAGCTGACCTGTTATCAGCTTATGGGTGATTAGGGATCATGACCAAATTCCGAGGCGGTATCTGACAAACGACTCTGTTGTGAGGGGATAATTCAAAATGACAACTAACACGCTTTTTCCCAGCCATTTCGTCACCAATTCTGGCCGACGTTTGGACAGCCGAAATATGTACTAGTTCTTAGACCTCTACTTGTTTCTACGTGGGGTCCAGCATTATCGCCAAGATGCATACTAGTGCCCCCTGGGTGCCGATCTCCGTCGGTCATAATAATCGTTGTGTCATAAGTGAGAAAATTCAATATCGTCAAATTTTCTTCTCTTGCAAACAGATTTATTTTTACTCCAGTGCCAGTGGAGACTTCTGAAGTTGCTGGTCTTTGTTTAATTTGTATTCCTTCAGATGATGGCTTCCATAAAATTTTCCCCCTTCCCCTCTCCTGATTTTTGGTATTCAATGAACTATTTTTTAATGAAAAACATATTTTGATAGTTTGTGCTACAGTATTAGTATCATTGTCTCCTTTAACTGTTTGCGAAAATCAATAGCAGGGGATAATGTAGCAGTCACATATTTTGATGTACTATTTTCTTTTGCTGTAAATAGACAGGTTTATCGTTAAGTGATTGGTCTACAATTAATCAGAGGTCTTGGCATAGGAATACAGGATTTTTTTTTGACTATTTCTTACAGAACGCATGCAATTTGCTTTTCCTGCTTAAGCAGTTGGAGGTAAGAGATCATACGAGCAAGACGCATGTCGTTGGTTTTCTCAACTCGCTAGCAGCATGATAATGATAAATCTACCAAGGCATGTAGCATCTTTTGTAAAGATTGACTTTTAGCTGTTTTTAATTCCTTTTCAGCACAGCCCAAAATAAAAGGTATTTCTATTAGCCTTCAATGTCATCTGCTGTCGTCTATTTTATTTATCTAGGAGTCAGATGGACTTTCTATTGCAGCCAACTTTAAATATAATGGAGAATGGATACCATTCAAACCTTTCCACCATTACAAATCAATAGCTGCAGTACATAAAATCAGAGCTGGTACTACTGACTATCAACTTACAAGGAGGAACCAGAGATTGAAGCTCAGTCGAGCTCCTTCTATGGAAATAACGTCTCTTCTGCGAGAAAAGGGCTGTAAGGAACAGAAGAGATCATCTCCCACTAGATTTCGGAGTCAATTTTTAACTCTGTCTACGCAACGAATAGTGCTCTGAGCAGCGCGTCTCCAGACTAACTCTTATACTGGTATCAGGAATCGGGTACTTTCTGGAGTGGTAGAATGATCCAACCATTTTTCCAGCAGCCTTAATAACAGATTTGATGTAAGTCTTCAATTTGAGATTTTAACTGAAAGTCAGTTCCAGAAACATATCAAAACAAGGGGCTTCTTCAAGGAAAAAAAAAATTAAGAGTAATTGGGAGTAGGAATGGGTGAACCTTGAACATTGGTACTGCATTAAGTCATTCTTTTTTTTTTCTTCATTTGATAGATTAGTTATCCCATCGATGATAATGAGATTTATTTTTTCCGACGTCACTTCTGAATCCCTTTGCATCCATTTTGCATCCGGAGGTCAGATGCCGACCGTGGTACATCCCCATAAACAAACTATGAATAATTTAACCATGTTTTTTTTGCCGGTAACATTTTCTACTTGTTTGATGTGTAGAGACTGATATGTATGAAGTCTCATGAATAAAACAACGTCTGTATAACTGCGTCTTGTCTCGGTCTGGGAATAACATTGAATAAAAACAACCACAAAAGGTTGCCTATAAAATCGAATATTTCCATTTTTCTTCTTCTAATTTCCAAATATAAGCTTTGCAGTTTTATTCATGAAAACATCGGCTGCCTAAGGCAATGGCACCTGGTTTGCTTTCAGTTTTTCTTTTTGGCACCTTATTCAGGATTGTCATCAGTCACCATGTTTCAAAGCATTGCACAAGAATAAATGAGAACCCCTATGTACTCCTGCTCCCTGCCCTTAACCCATTTTTATTAGTTTTTAAAATTTTCAATAGTTCCTATTTACTTGCCTCTCCACGAGGGCTGAGTTAGACACAAGGTCGGTTTTTAATGTGAGGAAATCCAGCTCTCCAAAAAGGGGCACTCTGGATTGGAACAAAAAGTAAAATTGCCTCGCTCTAAAATGATTGCATTGCCGAAGATCGCCAATTTCTTCCGGTCTTGTTGAAGAAGAAACTGTTTTTTAATGTCCGATAGCCGTAGTGAAATGCCGTAGTGAAATGCGCTGGGATGCATGTACAAATATTAAGTTGTTTCATTTGTTCTTTTTGGTTTCTTCTTTTTCTTTACTCTCCTCCCTTTACTTCAAGAATTAATGAGCTCTGATTAGTTTAAATATCACATCTAAAAGCTCCCAATACTGTCAAACGATCTTATGCAACATTTATATTTTGGGGAAAAATCCGGATGTAATTCAAATAAAATAAACAACAAAACCAATAATTAATAACTGCAATTCCAGAATTGCTGAATATTCTCCATACAAACCTTCTAAACATTAATTCAAAAAGTATTCTGCAGACTTTGATGGTTTTAGGTAGCTGTTATGGTACCTTACCTATAACGGACTTTGGACTCTTCCATTCAACATGAATACTGGGAACTTCTGCCTCTTTAGTGTTGAATCAACCCCAGTCCAATAGGAACTTGGTCATTTCTGTGGCCTTTTATCTGTCGGGTTTAGGCATTAGTCCTGGGTAGTCCTAGGAAGTCTACCCTCCCAGGCCTGTCCTCCCCTCTTTGGGGTGGAGTAAGTTTATTGCTTACTTTCTGAGGCGCTTTGGCCGGGGAATGTCAACGGGTCTGCCAAGGCATTTTTTTAGAGGCCAGAGTGCTCCCTCTTTAGGGGCGCTGGCTTGACTCTCCCTACCTTCCATCCTTGTGCCACATATTCCTGTGGTGGGAAGGAACCACACCAGTCTATACTGGCAGTCAAGACTGTCGTACCACCACTCTTGTGTCACTGTTGTATTATATTTTCTTCAATATACTTGTTTTCTCTAAACCCTGAGTTTGTGTTTTCATTCCGAACCTTTTACAGGGCCACAAAAGTAACAATTTTCAAATAACGGTACACACCATTTGCAATCTCAGAACTAGCTGGTATTAGATACTTAATAACTGTAGTCTTTAAAACTTACTCTTACGGAGAGCTACATAAGTCTTCAGTTCACATAGCTAAGAGTTTACAATAATAAAAAACGAATTTTAATTAGTGAAGAATCTATATTAGTAACCGATTGTATAATAATCTCTCGATCTTAACGATGACATATAAATATAGGTATGCATTTTGCATTCTGATGAACACTATCCGCTCTCTCCACCAGGCAACTAATGACTGTACAGAGGTTCAATGTGTGCAACGTGACATACCTACTTTTTTGACGTGTTTCCTTCTCCTCAACCAGTTGCCCTTACCAAAGCTAAGAGTCTAGTCTACACTATTATTTCTTATTGAGTAGGAATGGATTCATACCTATATAAAGAGTATTAATAAAAATGACTCAATAGCTATGATGAATCTTGAACATGGTATGTAATATTCACAGTTTGTGCCAGTAACTGTTACATCACAATTACTACTTCCACATAAAGTTTAAAACTTAAAAATATTATTTTAAAACTAGACCTGTATAAATTACACAGGTTTTGAAATTAGTGCACTAAAATCTTTTTATCATAATTTTTATAAATAAAAAATGCTTCATGATTAGAAATAGCCAAAATTATGGTAATTTCGTAATTTATACTTTGATATGTTTTGTTAATGTTGAATTATTTATCGGTTACGACTGAATTTAATTTAATCTTAGTGTTAATCTTTATTCCATGAAATAAATGCCAGCTATAAATTATTTTAAAAAAGTATGAAGTATAAATAGAATTTCGAACATTGTTGATGGTGTGACGTTGCATTTTTTTCAACACAGAGAAATATTCTTTGTTTTTACATTTTTGATAATATTAGCTCGTGTTTTTCAATGAAAATTTTATAATTCTTTTTGTGTGGACCGGCGTTCCTGCCTCCTCTTTTCCTACTCTCTTTCCTTCTCTTCCATCTTTTTATCCTCTACTTTCACCCCCCCTTTCTTCATACCAAGTCGTATAGGAGCTAATCTTATCATAGACTATAAAGACCAACTCCTATAATATTTTTTGCAACAACTAGAACGGTCGTCACACGAAAGGAATACAAAACCTTTTTATAAACAACAACGAAAGGTATTTATTTCAGTTGCCAACACCGTTGTTCTTTGACGAAAAAATGCTTTTACTTTTCAGTAAAAAGTATTTAATGAAAAAAATGTTTTTTTTTGCTTTTCAGTGAAAAGTAGTTTATGGAGAAAAAAAAAGGAAAACGAAACCTTTTTTTATAAACAACAATGAAAGCAATTTATTTCAGTTACTTATACCGTTGAGTTTAGGTTGGCAAAAGTTTAGACAGTGTCAAAGGAAAGAAAGAAAATAAGTAAGACAGTTTGTTGGCTGCCGCTTTTCTTTGAGTTGTATTTCTCCCCGTGGAGAATGGCAGTGCTCGGCTGTCCTATGGACGAAGGCAGGAGAAAGTTGAGGAGACGTCTTTCTTTGTTGCTTTCAAGAAATACTCTGAGGCTGCTGTCTGCAATTCCCAAAGGAGCTGAAGTAGTCTGAAGTAGTTGGTTTGAAATTAGCTGATTGGTCCTTGTATGACCAAATCATCTCACAGGGACTGCTCTCTCAGAAAGAAAATAAATGTCAGTATTTATGACTACTACTGTCATAACAAACACACACACATCGCTAAGGAACTAATGCAGACCATGACAACAGTAATATTATTATTAGGTTATTATTATATATTTCTTTGGCTCATATAACTAAGTATTTAGAATAAAATCAAATAACCGAATAATATTGTCTCAAAATTGTATACTTCTGCAGTTTATGGATTATGCTATTTTTTTAGGTGGGATTTTCAAGTTAAATTCAATTTTTACGATATGTTTATTAAATTGTTAGGTGAAACTACAGATTAGTTAACAAAGCCTCTTCTCATGTTAAGAATGGGTTTCTCAATAATAACGTTATTATTTCAACACGGTCTGTAAACTGCAGAAGTGAATATGATTATAATTACTTGAATAAAAATTGAAGAAAACGTAAATTGATATGATCGGCTCCATTCTTTTGTTGACATTGACTTGCTCTATTCTCTCTAGAATCAAGTACTTACATGAAGGTTGCCAACATCCACGGTGAAAGTAGTACTGCGGAACTGACAGAATTCAAACTTGGTATACCAGGTCGTCAGTTCATATCGGTATCTACTTCACCATAGAATTATTATTATTATTTACTCACTAGGAGTTATCACACTGGTCATCGTCAGTGATCGCCCACTGTCGACAACCTGTGGTATTCCCTGGAGTCTGAGTGACAACAAGTCTCCTCAGACTTCCAGTATGCTCCACCTCTTTTCGTTCATCACCGCTGATGACCTTGCGGGTATCGCAACAGCCACCTACCACCGATTTCCCGCTGATAAGGGCCATTGGTCCCCTCTGGGGCCCGAGTGGCAACAAGCCTCCCCAAGGTCCCAGAGCTGTCCACGCTCTTCCAGTGGAGGTCTGGTTTGCGCTTTTCCTCCTCGACCCTCTGTCCATAATTTTTGTGGTGTCAGCCTATGCTTGTGCCTCTTTTGTGTGGTTGTATTTTCCTCGGTTCTGTTTTCTTGTGCTTATTATTATTATTATTATTATTATTATTATTATTATTATTATTATTATTATTATTATTATTATTATTTTTATTATTATTATTATTATTAGTAGTAGTAGTAGTAGTAGTAGTAGTAGTAGTAGTATTAGTATTATTATTATTATTAGTAGTAGTAGTAGTATTAGTAGTAGTAGTAGTAGTAGTAGTAGTAGTAGTAGTAGTAGTATAATTTTAGAAATATTTTCATTTTCTCATTTTCTGCTAAAAATTAGTAACAGTAATCGTATTTTATGGAGAGAAAAAATTGACCATTGGAATTTTTATCATTGTTTTTATTTTATTTTGTCAAATTAAATAATGTGTCAATATAGAATAACTATTCGTTTTTAAAATGAATATTTCTTAATTAGTTGCCATACCCTGGCAACCGACATGTGAATATTGTATTGATGAACTTTTAGTGATAAAATAGGAAGTTGCCGTGGTGAAGTGGATAATGACATCGACTGATGTTAGCTGATAATAAGCAACATGGCAGGGAGGAGGGCTCAATACCCCCCCCCCCCACACACTTTTTGACTTGGCCCCCTCCACTTTACGGTCATCAATAATGAAGTTATATATGCATGTGTTTAACCGGACCCCCCACTTTTTAGGAGAGCCCCCCCCCCCACACTTTTATAATCGTCCAGCCGGCCCTGAGCAATATCGCTGTAGGCATAGAAGAATGAAGTAAACCGGTTCTACTAACAAATACCAAACTGATGTATACCAATCTACTTTTACTTTTAATGACAAAATGTGACGTCATAAAACATACACATAGTTTTTTTGTTTTTTTTTCATTAATAAAATTTGATTTGACCCATTTGGTTTGCGGTTATGTCAAATCTAACAAATTTGTCCAACAATTCGTGTGGACATACCATGGATAGCATTGAGTAAGAATTTAAAGATTTTAGTAATTTCAAACATAAAAATAAAACTGTTTATCATCATCATCATCATCATCATCATCATCATCATCATCATCATCATCATCATCATCATCGGTTTAGCGTCCGTTTTACATACTGGCATGGGTTGGACGGCTTTTAGAAATTGGCTTCCAAACTAACCTATCTATTTCTTTTACTCTCACATCCTTCCATGTTTTCCTTGGCCTTCCCTTGTGAACTGAACCTGCTACCTCAACTGTTCTACATCTACTAACCCAAGAACTTATGTGAAAATTTTTTAGATATGTGCAAGTATTTCTTGTATGTCCATTGGTCTGTCGGTTAATCTGTCACACTTAAGTTTGAAATACCATTTCCTTTGGTCTGTCACACTAAAATATGAAATAGAATTTTTAGATACGTCTATGCATCTCTATAAGTGACTTTATCCGTCAGTCTATTAGTCTGTTCGTTGATCTGTCACACTTAAGTTTGAAATAGCATTATCACCACTAAACATGTATATTAAAAAATCGATGCATCTTAAGAAATATCTGGTCTTATTTTGTTTTGTTCCTGTTAATAATAAAACCAAATATTTATCTTCAGACATGGCGATTACCTTTTTGGACGCTATAAATCTTTGCTTGCCTACAGTGAAATGTATGCTATGCGTAATGAACAATATAGTTTCTTTGTGTGCCCCCCCCCATTTAACGAGTAACCCCCCCCCCTCAGAAATTTTCTATAATAGATAAAGACAATCAAGACCCAACCTTCTCAAACCCTGCCCCACCCCAACATATTGGCTAATTTGGAAAGAAATGGTAGTTTTATCAATTGGCACAGTCTCTCTCTCTCTTTCTCTCTTTCTCTCTTTCTCAGTCTCTCTCTCTCAATCTTCCTCTCCCTCTCTCTCTCTCTCTTTCTCTCTCTCCCTTTCTTACTCTCCTTCTCTCAATCTCTCTCAATCTCTCTTTCTCTCTCTCTTTCTCTCTCTCAATCTCTCTCTTTCTCTCTCTCTTTCTCTCTTAATCTCTCATTCTCTCTCTCCAATTCTGTTTGCTCTAAGACAACCAGTGCCAAAGTAATTAGTAGCTTATTTTTTCTTCAGTGTCTGTTTAAGAATAAATAAGCTAAGACAATTATGTTGAATGTTCATTCCAATAGAAATTATAGAAAAGCAAACAAATATTACACTAGATATTTTTAGGTGAATACATTTATCTAAGAAATTTAGTCAGTCGGATTTTCCAAGTTAGACCTAAATAGCATTGCATCTGAAACATCGGTATTTGATTCAGATTAGCAATTTTGTCCTTCTTATCCCTGTGAAAATGTAATTCGCTTTAGTTTCTTTCAGAATATACTTATTCCGGCTAGGAGGTTTGTTAGGCTGGGGGCATTTTTCGTTTATACCCTAAAAATCTCCATCCACTTACGGAATTATTAAAAAGGAATTTATAAATTGCTATGTTTGTTATGAATACATCCTAAATTATTTATTTATTCGTGTGCTACAATAGTACATTTATCTTTCGATCTATCTTTTCGTTTTGTTACTTTGATCTTGGTGATTAAACTTTTGCTCGCTAAATGCATAATTTCATTTACGTTTAAATGTTTTTTTGTTTTCTTCTATTTTCTAATTTACTTTGTCTTCTTTCAACAAAACCATGATCTACATCTTCTAAAAAATTGTTAATACAAGGAGAAATTGAATTCCGACTCTTAACCTATTATTATTATTATTATTATTATTATTATTATTATTATTATTATTATTATTATTATTATTATTATGAATTGAAGACTTTAAAATAAGATGGAGCAAACGTAATTTTATAAAATACATTTAAAAATAATGAAATTTTGGCAAAAAAGAAAAAAATGTGTAAGACTTTAAAAAGAAATACTCCCGGGCAACGCCAAGTTAAGTCAGCTATGATATATATATATATATATATATATATATATATATATATATATATATATATATATATTACAGAAGATCAGAACAACATGTGTACCGTCGGTTTCAAATCTTAACAAAGAGAACCTATAATAGACCTTTTTACCGGAATTTTCAGCCTGAAGAGAGTTCGGTAAAGAGGTCTATTATAGGTCCCTTTTGTTAGGATTTGAAACCGACGGTACCGATGTTGTTCTGATCTTCTCTAATATATTTATTAATAAATATTACGTTCTTATTTTTGATTTTCCTTAATAAGTGAGCACTCTCCTGAGGTTCTCTCCCACTAATCTTATACACACACTTTGACAAGATGCTATAACATCGAAACGGTGGTTGATTGACGTAAGACTATAATATTGTTTGTGTAATTATATATATATATATATATATATATATATATATATATATATGTCTAAAGAAGCTCTAAGTCATTTTAAAATAAAGAAAGAAAATGCAGTTTAAATTCCCAGGAATACTAACTAAATCTAAAATATTGCAGACTTAGCACTTGCATAAGCCGACTTACCGCTGGAAAATTTACAAATACAAAATAGGATTCAAGTACATAGCAGTGAAACAAAAACAGGGGACCTTAACTTGAATTGTGAAATATTAAATGGGGATCATCAGCATGTAACTGTTTCAGAGATTTTAAAACAGAACAGTTATAAAATTCATATATATATATATATATATATATATATATATATATATATATATATATATATATATATAGATATATATATATTTTGAACTTTGTGAATTAAAGAGGCTTTAATTTCCTTAATTAAAGTGTTTAATTAAAAATTTTAATTCAATATACCTATTTAAATGTCCGCATAGGAGAATGTGTCTCTAAAAATAATACATATATAGGCATAGTTAACACCACATTCTCTTCTAGACACATATGCTATTTTTTTCCATTTACAAACATTTAATATGTAACATGGCGAATGACCAAGCATGTTGCCTGGGGTGTTTTGCTCTCATTTCTTCTATCGTCATATTGCTTCTTCTTGGTAGTAATATTTGTGTCGTCTCTCCATCTATCCTTGCAGAGGCAAATACGTGTCAACAATTTAAGTAATTTGATCATCATCATCATCATCATCATCATCATCATCATCATCATCATCAGTTTAACGTTCGTTTTACATGCGTTGGACGGTTTTAAGAAATCCATTTCCAAAATAACCTATCTCAGACCGTCTTTATTTATCCCTCCTTCTCTCAAATCCGTCTTTATCACTTACTCCCATGTTTTTCTTGGCCTTCCTCTGTGAACTGGATCTGCTACCTCAACTGTTCTACATCTACTGACCCAAGAATTCTCATTCATTCTATCAACGTAGCCATACCATCGAAGTTTCCTGTTCTGCATACCTCTTCCTATACTGTCCAGATTTTATCTTCCTCTGAGGTCATCAGAACTAAGCCTGTCTTTAACGCTCACATTACACATTCATCATATCATTCTCATATCATATCTCTCCATGCAACTCATTTTACTGTTCACAGGTTTATTCTTTGTATTCATTTTCTGGCCAGCTCTGCTATTAAGTGTTCTCAGTTTTCCTTCCCTAGGCTGACTGGAGGGCAGGAGGGAGGGAGGGATGGGGGAGACTCACACAAGCCTTCAAAATATATGTCTACATTGAACCATTGCTGTTGAACCAAAAAGACCAATTAACCTTCCTTCCTCTTTAAAACACTTCCTGACTCTCTGCCGTCTTTCTGCTATATTAGAAATATAACATGGTATAACTTTAGCCACTTTATGTAAACTACTCATTAAAAACACAAAAATCATTGCTACGTCTAATTGCAGTCTCAGACTATCAATTCTTGAAGCATTGAGTATTCGATCTCTTCAGCCCACTATTAATCGAACCTGCGGCAAAGTTAAGAGTAGAGTTTTAAAATGTTTTTAAACATCAAGTGAAATTAACGTATAAAATTCATGCTTTTATTTATACAATCTATTAACTTTGTATCAAACCTGAAGATGACTAAAAGTGTTGAACGCGCTGTGAATATTGTAACAAGAATTTTGAACAGTTTTTATTCGACTTGACAAAAAATACAAAATTACTTGTCTGTCTGTGAACAAGATTAACTGGACAGAAGACTACACTCAACAAAACCATCGTGTTTAACGAAGTATGGAGTATTGTTGCCACCTTTAGGCTGGTGCACCAACCACTAGCCTCTCCTTCTTGGACAGAGTACCAAATAAAGAGTCTCTAACCTAATAGATGCTGCGCTGTTGACAAAGCCCCAGCCCGTGTCCCATCGCCACAATCTTGCATCTCTGTGCTTGTTTTACAACAGAATGTGCTCCGACGAACTTACTGCACTTGTAGCCCTCCACCCCCACCGTAGGTACCTCCGACCAACCCGACTAGAAGCAAAATTCCACTCCTTCACTCTAGAGGTCCCAAGATGCCGAAAAATTTTCTATTCAAATAGTTTCTTTCCTCAGACCGTTTGCCTTTGGAATTTCCTTCTCTGCTCCCTGTTTCCCGACTGTACCAATCTAAATGTAACGTGAACAAACATATTGCTACCCAACTCTACACTTAGGATACCCACTATATATCTGGCCTCTAATCACAGTAATCCCTTACATCTCGGTGGCAATATGCCTCGTTTGGAATGAAATCAAGTTTTTAAACAACCCTGCTTCAATATATGACAATTGCACTGTGTTCAGTTGAAACATTGTATACCATTTAATAGTAGTCACTTTGACTTTTCCTTTGTAAGGATCCTCAGCTCCCTTACTTGATTTTGGTGACCGAGCAGCTTTTTCCACCGAACAATTAAAGATTAATGTTTCAATTTTTATATTGGATATATTGGAATAATACAAACAGAAAAATGACTATCAATGACAATTTGATCTTTTTCTCTCATGCTTATTCTTTGAAAATTAATTGATATCTTTAATTTTGACAGGTTCATAGTATTCATATTTGGGGGTGGGTTAAATTAGGAACTGGAAATAAACTACGACCAGAAAAAAAAATAAACTGAAGAAAATTCGAAAACGGAATGCATATTGTTAACAAATCTGAAACCAGAACGTAAATGGAACATGTCAAAATAAACGTTAAAAACAGTAACGAAGATGGAGCAAAGAGTATAAACGTTTAAGAAAATCCGAAAACGGAACGCATGATGTTAAAAATATACAAAAACTGGAACATAAATGGAACATACCAAAACGAACCTAAACACAGGAGGAAAAAATGGAACAAAGAGCAAAAACGGAACAATATATTTTTTTTAATCCGAAACCGGAATGTAAATAGAACATGCACAAACAACGCCGAACACCAGTACAGACTAACATTTTTACTCTTTATTAACTTTATTAATTCATCACCAGGCGGTGTGAAATAAGGTTACACAGTACATTAAAGTTGCCGCACATGAGGTTAAAGACTAGCATGAGGGCCCCATGCAGCTCTCTATGCTCCAACGAGTACAGATTGAGAACCTTAAGTCGTTGTTAATAGGAATTTGTGTGGAACCCGTGAACCATGTTGATTAGCTATCAATACCAGCGGTTTCTGGAGCAATTGGGAAATCAAACACATAGGTTTGAATGCATATATGGCTAATCAACATATAATTTTATAGTATTATAGATAAAAAATATATTATGCTCTTACTAACGTAGAACTCTGCCACTATTTCTTCATATACTATATATACATACCGTTCCTTCCCCTCCCGTCAATTCCAAAAATCTGCAAATTATTGAGGCAGTTATAAAACGCCTATGTATGATATTATATACACTAAAATATGCTTCCCAAACACATTCTAAAGACAGTTGTACTCATCAATACAGTAATAATGTAATAATATATAGTAATGATAAATTAAAAACATGCATTTAGAGTTTGTTTTTTCATGTCTTGAAGTGCCTTATGTATGACTGTCAGGCACGGTGCAGTTGTGAAATTGCGCCATTACACTTTTAATTGGAAGTTCTCTTCCTTATCTATAGCATCAACTAATTTGCTGAAGACAATTCCTAGTGTAAAGTCCAATAAATTCACGAATCACTCTTTGATCCATAGGCTGGAGGAGTGATGTGTTGTTGGGAGAGAGAAACTCGATCTGGAATCCTTCATGATACAAATTCACAGATAAACAGCAACACGTGAAATTCCATTACTTTTTACGGAAATATTCTTCCACTTGAGGGACGAACACTGATAAAACAAGTTTGATGTCAGGTCCTTCGTAATAATCCAGGCCTTAGAATAATGTGAAGCAGTCACCAATAGGGACTACTTTTGAATGCGTGATCACTGTCCTTGTGAACTGGCTTGTCCAATCACAGGGCGCAGTAATATCGTTAGTTCCCTAAGGGACTACTTATGTTCCCTTAGGGTTCGAGGAAAAAGATGAGACGACCTCCTGGCACCAGCTTGGGCACATCGCAGAGAGCGAGGAACGAGGAAATACTCTCTCTCCGCCGCTGTCGCCCACCAGCGAGGAACGAGGAAACGCTCTCTCTCCGCCGCTGTCGCCCACCAGCGAGGAACGAGGAAACGCTCTCCCTCTCCTGCCGCCGTCGCCGAATCGACGACTACTACCAGGCAGCCCTAAGAACTCTTATATTCTTCCTCTTCCTCAGACGGACACTGTCCCACGCTCTTCTACCTATACCAAACGGTATAGGTAACCTTGAGTTAATAAAACCCCTTTTTGTTATAGTTACAGAAATACTTTTCGTTGTTCCGTTTCTTTACGAGAAGATAAAAGGATAACCCCACTCATCATCTCCTTGCAAATGCATCCAGAAGACAGGTAAAGTGTTTTTATTTTTTTTCTTAAGAGACCGTGGATTTACAAATTTATAAATGAGACCCGGTTTCATCATCCAGCCAGCAACATTGCCACACATAATAAGTGTTACTCTGTCCTTTTGTGTTTTGAAACTTGCAGCTTTCATTTCATCCTTCATGAGAAATTTTCTGGAAGGCATCTTCTTCCTGAACAACCCTGTTTCATCTATGTTGAATACCAGTTCTGGCTTGAATCCCTTCTCCTTAATAAGTTACTGAAAGTTCTCTGGATACTTCTATGCAGCTTCTGTATCTGCAGATGCAGCTTCTCCGTGGGATTTTCTGATTCATAGTTCGGAACGTTTCACAAACCGATCAAGCCAACCCTTGCTGGCTTTAAATTTTTCTGCATCTGATGCTGATGATGGATCTGGTTGTGGTTCTCCTTCATCGTCTCCACTTAATTAGCATATAAATTCAGTGCTTTCTTATGAATCATCTTTGTGTCTAAAGGGATATTTTTCTTCCTTAAGTTTTGTATCCAAAATGCTAAGGCAGATTCCATCCTGACGATTGCCTTGTTTCGTACAACTTTCACCATCTTAGCACTTTCAAAAAAACTCGATGCTACACGAGATCTAATTGCTTTCTCATTTTTTTATGTAACATACGGTGCTTTAATTCACTTTATAATGGCGCCCTACCACAGCATAACTTTACCCTTCCTTTGCCATATCAAGCAGTTCTACCTTCTCATGCAGAGTCATAACCTTTTTCTGGCGCTTAGGTTCCTTGCCAAAAGCTGGAGAATATGCAGGGCGTTTTGGTGGCGTAAATAATACAAGGGTACAGTAGTAATTATATAACACACCAAAAAATTGAATTCAAACGATCACTCTAAAAACCCGCATGCGGCTGAGAGTGCAGGACAGCTGTTTAGCCTCTCGCACATGAAGATGCTTGTGACGTCACGTCGTCGCAGCTAATTAGCAGAAATGAAAGCTCTTAACTGAAATTGTTATTTTAACATTATTATTATTATTATTTTTGTTAATATAGTTAACCCCAAACAAGGCAGTACGCCACTGTAGACATAAGGGGCTACTGAGAAAAAGGGTAAGAGTTTTTTTGTTTTTTTTAGCTGCACAGCTCCCAACTTAGGTTGACCTCCCCGGTCAACCTAAGTTGGGAGCTGTGCAGCAAGAGGTCTGTTTACATTAGTTTTAAATTTCTGCATGTCAGTACTGTCAGGAAAACAGAGAGCAGGGAGGGAGTTCCAGAGTCTAGTAGCACGAGGAAAGAAGCTTTTGGAGTAGAAGGCCCTTCGGCATCTGGGAACCTCCGCAGTGAACGGATGGGATTTGGCAGATTGTCGGGTTGGTCTTTTGAATTTGCATCGTAGGGGCATCAGAGCAGCAAGTTCATCAGAGCACAATCCATTGAAGTACTTGTAAAACAGGCACAAGGAAGCAACATTGCGACGGTGGGATAGGGGCTGGAGCTTGATGGATAGTGAGGGACCTATTAAGTTGGCGACTCTTTTTTGGATCTTGTCTAAGAGGGAGAGACTAGTGGATGATGCACCAGTCCATATGTGGCAACAATACTCCATGCATGGGCGGATGGTGGCGTTTTAGAGATATAGGATAATGTCAGGTGTGAGAAGTTTACTGGCACGGTAGAGGGAGCCCACCTTCTTTGCAGCAGTCCTGGCAATGTGTTCAATGTATTTGTTCCAATTCATTTTATCTGGGAAAGTAAGGCCTAGGAGTTTGAATGATGAACTCCCAGGTAGGATGTTATTTGCCATGACAATCGGTGGTTTAAGAGGTTTCTTGTAGTTATTGAAGGAAAGTAGCTTTGTCTTTGCGGCATTAAAAGTTACCGTCCATTTTTTACCCCAATCCACTACAGACTGGAGGTTATTTTCTAAGGATTCAGCCATTGCCTCAGATATGTGCGCATCGGTTTTGCCCACATGACGAGAGTAGAGCATGGTGTCGTCAGCAAATATTCCTATCTCAGTCTCAATTACATCAGGTATGTCATTTATCAAAATCAGGAACAGTAGAGGTCTGAGGATAGATCCCTGGGGTACACCCGCATTTATGTCATGTTGCTTAGATTAATGGCCATTGAGAACAACCTGGATCTTTCTTTTTGTTAGGAAGGATTTAATTATATTAAATATTTGTCCAGTAATAGCATATGAGTGCAGTTTTAGGAGAAGCCCTTCATGCCAAACCATGTCAAAGGCCTTGGATATATCAAGCGCTACCGCCCTAGTTTCACCTGCCTTGTCCAGTGTATGATGTATGCTTTCAGCGATGACCGGTAGGATATAAGCAGTAGATCGTGTTTGTCTAAATCCGTATTGATGATCAGAAAGAAGTTTAGCATTAACTAGGTGCTGGACTAAAGCAAGATTGATTAATGATTCAAAAATTTTAGCAAAGATCGGGAGTAGACTGATTGGACGATAGTTTAGAAGATCAGTTCTATCTTCAGAATTCTTGAAAACTGGTACCACAGAGGCAATTTTCCAACTATCAAGGAAACAAGATTCAGCAAGGCATTTGTTGTATAGTTTGGAGAGGACAGGGGCCAGCTCAGCAGAGCATTTCTTTATTACTATTACTGGTATAAGATCAGGCCCACAGGCTTTAGAGCTGTCAAGGTTTTTTATGATGACTCTGACCTGAGATGGGGTGATGACCAGGTTCTCAAGTGTGGCTTCAGTCCGCAATGGGAATTTGGGGAGGGGGTGGTTTGCCGAGTCCGAAGTGGAGTTTACCAGTTATACTGTATCATCTCTCTTTTCTAATTTTTTATTTTATATTAAATGACATTGTTATCTTAAAATGATTTACCACTGAGGGTAAATGTGAGCGTTTTTCTGCTAAAAAAAGGGCCTAAGAAAATCACGAAATTGACGAAATTATGAAAAAAAAATTGAGAGCAAAATCCGCGATCATGTAGGGCTGCGAACGGTGAACAACAAATGGGTGGGAGTATACTGTATATATATATATATATATATATATATATATATATATATATATATATATATATATTTAGCAGTATTGACCCGGCGTTGCCCACGTGGAGATATATTGCTGGTTATAAATGATTTCAAATATAGTCATGTTTACAATTTTTTTGGCCATAAAAATTTAAAAAAAAAAACATTTTCAATATGTGGTCAAGTCATAAAAAACAGTTAGCTCAGTGGTGTTTTCTTAAAACAATACTTGTTGACAGACAGCTGTAAAACGGCAAATGACTTAAAAGAATCAAAACGAATTCGTTTTGATTCAATTATTTTAAATCTTAAAAATACCAATAAACATTTTATATGTACATTCTTCACAGAGATATTCTTTGTATAATTTTATTTTTGTTTTATAAAATAAAGAAAATCTATTTGAAAACATGAATTTCGTTTCTTTACGTCATAATATATTTCAGTTATTTTATGAACCTAATTGATAATTGTCCCTTCTGACCCCAGATAGACTTGAAGGAAAATTTCAATGGTGTTTTTAAATTCCTTGAAAAATAGAAACTTATTTGAATGTTCTTACTGTTAATAAGTCGATTTCTATAATACACAAAAAAACATTGATTTTTATATATATAGAAGATATAGTCATCCACAGACAGACTGTTTCGCTGTATCACTACTCTTCAGTGCGGCTAAATAAGCACCTGCCTTGAGCCGGGATCGAACCTACAACCAGCAATTCTAACCACTTGACCACGAGGCAGGCGCTTTTTTTTTATATAAACATTGTCAACAACTACAGTGCTACAGTGCTCCATTTGTTTATTTACAAAGAACTTTTGATTTTGCTAACACTAGCTGGCGGTATCACTAACGACAATGCTCAACCTGGGGGATATTATATAGCAGATATAATACAAAATTGGTTCTTGCATCTCCACATGAGAATGGCGTTGACAGAAGTCTGAACTCATTGACTTTTGATTACGTCATTGATGTTTATTTAATAATGAAGATTAAAAATTGATGACACAAGTATTTTTTTAAGTGGTTGCCTTCATAAAACTCATTTTATATCAGTACAATCTTCTCTCAGGGCTTCAGACTTATTGCTGCATTTTGCATATTATCTGCATCATTCACATTTAAATTCCCTAATTAATAAAGAAAAACCGAAACGTCTAATTAGTTATCATATATGTGCAGTTGCTCGTATATCAAGGAAAACAATCTACTTACATGAGTAACTCTTCATTCAGAGTGCAGCTATGACAGCTGTTGCAGATGTCTTTCAGTTCGACTGGTGCAAAATTCAAGTAAAATTTTTGTTTGCTTCCCAGCAATACGTCAACTGTGGAGAGAAAAAACTTAATTAAAAATATGATTTTTTTTTAAACAAAAGTAGAAAATTGGAAAGTTATGAAAAATTGTATTTCACTTGATCTTTCATTTTTATTAGTTCAAGCATTATTTATTTTTTTACTTTGAAGAAAAAGCAACAAATTTATTTTAGAATGCAAAAAATAACTCATAATATAGGTCACGTTTAAAAAATAATTTTATTGTTCAAAAGCTTACAATATAATAATTGCTCTTGTGTATTTTATATCTTTATTATTATTATACAAAATGTAAGTTGACTACGTTTGTTTCTCTAAGGCTTTTACCTATATAGTTTAATCACACAAAATACTTGCTAAAATATACCTGAATACTGGGATTGAGTAATGTTTGAAAAAAAGTCCATTTTAATTGTTCTAATTAACCGTAATGTAATAATAATAACAATAATAATAATAATAATAATAATAATAATGATAATAACAATAATAACAATAATAACAATGATAATAATGATAACAATGATAATAATGATAATAATAATAATAATAATAATAATAATAATAATAATAATAATAATAATAATAATAATAATAATAATAATAATAATAATAATATAAAAGTTGGCATAACTAAAAATAATAAGTCTTTTTACTTCTATATTTATTATTATTATGTACTCACTAAGAGTTCTCACACATGTCATCATCACTGATAATAACCCGTGGTGTTCGCTGGAGTCTGAGTGACAACAAGTCTCTCCAGATTTCCAGTACTCTTCACCTCTTCTATAACCATTGCAAATGACTTTACGCTGGCACCGACCATTGGCGTTCTCTAGGATTTGGGTGGCAATAAGCTTCCCCAAGGTCCACTTGCTCTCTGCATCTTTTTAGTGGAGGTTTGGTTAGTGCTCTCCTCCTCAGTCTTTCCATCCTATTTTGTGTGGTATCAGTCGAGGCTGGTGAAATCACATGGGGAAGGGGGGCACTTTATGAAATTTATTGCAGTTTCAGTCCTTTTGGGTTTATATGGTGGTGTTCTTTCTATATATTTTTTTTATTTCTATTGCAAATTCCATGTGACTTGTAGATTATTATTATTATTATTATTATTATTATTATTATTATTATTATTATTATTATTATTATTATTATTATTATTATTATTATATAGAAGTATTATTATTAACAGATATCTTACAGTTTATGAGTTTTCGAACTTAATCAAAGTAGAATAAATAGTGGTAGTTGTTATGACCCAACAGGTCACAGGTACGACTAGTATATATATATATATATATATATATATATATATATATATATATATATATATATATATATATATATATATATATATAAGAGGGAGTTTCTTTGTCAGTATTTTATAGAAATAAATATTACAGCTGTTAGAACATCCCCATGAGGATCAATGGGGGTAGAATTTTATCAGAAAGCTGATTATGTCATTAAAATTGACCCTCAATGTCAATTAGGAACATTAAGTTCCACTTTATGGATATTTCAATATGAATGAGAAATTAACTAAGACTGTCTTTTATTTGTCAATTAATATTCGCATAAAGACTGTGCTGAGTCTATTTTGAATCATCTCTACTTGACAATATTGTGTTCAATCCATTTCAATTTAGTAGATTTTTGTTGCTGGACCATTTCCTCCTTTTTTTCCTTTTAGTGGGGAGAACATATTTCTACTAAATATCTTACACATCTATTTTTATGCAATGAAATTAATGTTTCATTACAGCCAGGTTTATTACACATAATTTCTTCAACTGTGTAATATGAACGAATTATTATGTCATGTTATTTGTTGTTCATATCAATGTTTTATGGGATTTTTTGTCTTCATCTTCACATCTGTTTTTGTTTTTACTTTCAATTATTGTTAATGTTGCTTTTCACTTGACAGTTCATAAATTCTCTTTTTGTTCATTAATGGAATACCTCGGCCAAACAACTTTACAGTTTTTTGCATGATACGCTTTGTCCATTAGTTTGTAATGCCACTTGCAAGTATTTAAGTCCTTCGAACCATGGTTCAGCACTATTGTTTGGTGTTTAGGATATTCTATTAAAACACTATGCATGGACAGGGAGGTTTCTGACTATACACACGTGAAAGTGATCTGTGTCATTCAAATGTGTGTGTGCCAAAGAAATCGTGGTGCATGTATATTTGAAATAGCATATTTTTTGTCTGTCACACGTCATTTCGAAAAAGCATATTTTTTGTCTGTCACACGTCACTTTGAAATAGCATATTTTTTGTCTGTCACACGTCACTTTGATATAGCATATTTTTTGTCTGTCACACGTCACTTTGAAATAGCATATTTTTTGTCTGTCACACGTCATTTCGAATAGCATATTTTTTGTCTGTCACACGTCACTTTGAAATAGCCTATTTTTGTCTATCACACATCACCTTGAAATAGCATATTTTTGTCTATCACACGTCACTTTGAAATAGTATATTTTTGTCTGTCACACGTCATTTTGAAAAAGCATATTTTTTGTTTATCACACTTCACTTCGAAATGGCATACTTTTTTTGTCTGTCACACTTCACTTTGAAATAGCATATTTTGTTTGTCACTCTTATATTGAATGTAGCATTTATTTTTGCGTCTCACCTTTATATTCGAAATATTTGTTGTCTGTCAAACATCACTATGAAAAAGGATATATTTTTGTCCGTCACACATCACTTTGAAATAGTATTTTTATATCGAAATTTGCAAATCGAATGAACGCATCTCAAGAATATCCATTCTTGTTTTATTTTCAGAAGATTCTAAAATTGTATGTTTTGGCATTAAAACGTTGATCTGCTGTAATTCAGAGAAAGCAAATGAGAATTAAATGAATATTACATTTTGGTTAAACTTGAAATTCTCTGCAGAAAAGTTGTAATAATATCTTTGTCTGGAGATTTACCAAGAAGAAAACTTTCTGATCAGAAGAAAAATCATTCACATCTGAGACATTGTTTCAAAACTGCTGCCAGAAACAAGGCCATTAATCAATACTCGTGGGAATCGTTACAAAGGATCGTCTCAACGGCGAATGCAATCTGTACATTTTGATGTCATTTTAACTTGGATTCAAAGGAATCTTCTGCTTTGGTAGTCTGCAAATCAGTCTCAATTTAATCTCAGCTTTGATCTGTCCGAGATGTTATCGCATGACAAAGCCATGGGAAATATATGGAGGCTGAGAAGCAGAAAAGTGTTCAACAAAATTAATATGTGATGCAATGCTAATAATCACCAAGAAAGACAAAGCAAGGCAATATAATTATAAGGCAAGCATAGAATACAACCCCAGCGGCATCTACATCACATAAAACTGGACATTAACAGCTTAACACTCAATGACTCATTCTCGTTATTCTTGAAGACTTGTTTGTGTACATGTATGTTTATTGGAGAGAGAGAAAGAGAGAGATAGAGAAAGAGAGATTGAGAGAGAGAGAGAGTGAGGAGGAGGGGATAAATGTATCCAAAATCCATCAATGTGCAACTTTAGAAAAATAAAAAAAGCAATAACATGTATTATTAGAATATTCAGACTACTGTTTTATCTTGGATGATATTCCCACAACGTTTTAGCCGATGTAACCTATTACCTTCTTCAGATGGGTCTTGTCAAACTTGTTGATTTTTATGTCGAACACAGGAATCTGGACCTGTGGTGGAACGGATAAAATACTAAGTAATAATTAGTTCTAAGTAGTAGTCTTCTGGAGGTTGATGGTTCAATCCTCAGTACAGGAGATAATAAAAAATATAATTAAGAATTGCTTAAGACTTTATCCGGCCATAGCTGAGAGAACAAGACCAATCTACCCCCAGGTTTCTGTTAAAAATTCTGTACAGATTTCTGAGTTAGACATAAAAATTCTCGAGTTTGAAAAGATGCACTTGAAGAATGTCGGAACTTACATCAATTGAGACGTTGTGAGAATAACAACCAAGATGAGAACAGTAGTCCGAATAATCCAAATAATTCAGATTATTAATCTTCATCTAAATATTCTGAAACAATTAATAACATAATGGAATTTGTATGTTCATGTCGCTCTTCACTGTATTAGCAATTTCTTCAAGTAATAATATACACATACATATGCATGCGACATATATATATATATATATATATATATATATATATATATATAGCATACAACACCTATTTAATCTTTTGTGTTTGTGAGCTTCAATATATGCGCATATTATGTATGCATGCATATGTCGCAGGCCCAAGGCTGGCTTTACATTTAAATGATTATTAGCAGAGACCATTTACATTTTAATTTAAGGCAGGAGGGAGTCACAAATAGTAAATTATTTTACAATAAAACTCTTAATGGCCTTCAAGCTGGGATCAAAGTGCAGTATCTGTCTGTCAACAGTCATAGAAGAGATCCCTCTTGACTGAGGCAATTTTTATTTGTTGTCCCATCCAGAGTGCCCCTATTTCGGGTGCTGAACATCCTCCACATATAAAAACAACTTTTTCTCTAACTTTGCCTTCATAGGATAGCGACTTCTCCCTCGCTTTAGGTAAAATAGGTTATTGCTGACGTTAAATAATCCAAAAAGGATCAATATGTCTTTAAATAGACAAAAACTCAACAAATATTTTGAGGGAATACAGCTCTGATGGTTTTGAATACTGAATTTTCCTTTTCCTAAACGGGTTACCAACCGAAGTTTAAGTGTCCAATCTGCACTGCTATTTTACAGACAAAGAAATAGATTCATGCCTTTTAAACATAAATATTTGCTTGAATTTCTTGGTTGTTATTGTTTCAGTCTGGGGTGCCCAGTGAATTTCAACACCAAAAATAAAAACACTTGATAAAGGGGTAATATCCCCAAAACATTGTGATATTTCGACGTCACACATACGACTCTAGTGATCGAGGAGAAATATGGAAACAAGTAAGATTTAAGTATATAAAAAAAATCGCCTTGTCATTCAGTATTCAGTTTTCCTCTTTTCAACCCGGTATTTTTTAATTGTCGTTGTTTCATGGTATTCCTCTATGAATGGATGCACCACAAATACTCTGGACTGATGCTAAACACTTTAGCAAAACTCCACTGTATTGCAAAGGGAACATGATATCTACAACAAAGCTATCACGATCAGTAATCTTCTTCTTCGTCATCGTTCTATTTTATAAACATGCAGGTTGAGGAGCATCAGCCACACTGGTGATACCCCGTTCAGCTAGTTGCATGCATGGAAATACACATGAAGGTTTATTTGAAGAAAAAGTTTTACAGAGGATGCCCTTTCGTGCTCAATGCTTTATCGTGATCAACACTAAGTGCGTCACGAACTAAGGTCAACAGCCTGCACTCAACCAAGTCAGTCAGTCAGCTTTTATGTCAGCCGACACTCACCAAGTCTAAACTTTACATCTGGCATCTGTATGCATTTCATGGAGATATACCTGACTAGAACATATCCCACATACACCCTCTGGGTAGACTCCCAGTTGATCCGAGACTGGTTATTAGGCATTCGCAGTTAACCTCCATAGTAATGTTTATGGAGGCAAGATTCTTCTCATTCTTCCATTATTAAAACTTTGGAAGCAAGCAATGGATTAAACACCTAATAACTGGTGCTACCAGATCAGGTTGTCTGAAGATATCGGCCTCCTGACCCAAAATGCACCAAACATTGATGTTTTATTGTTTTTTTTCTTCTCTTTGCTGAACTCAATGATGTTCTGCAAAATCCAAAACAAAAAATAATAATTTCTATCCCTCCACTCCCCCTTCCAACTTCCTTCTCCATTCCACTTTTCTTCTCCCTTCCACAATTTCACTCAACCAAACACCATGATTAAATACTTGAACATATAAAGAAATTGAAGCATAAAAACTTTTACCAAAATGACCGGATTCGGCATTAAATAACCCGAAAAGTGTTAATATGCCATAAAACAAAACAACCAAACATCTAATTACAGTCACAAGGACAGGTACTTTATTCAGACAAGGGTAAACGAACTGAGATGGTTATGTGTAGACAATGTATAAGTGACTATGACTTACTTTGTTGATGATATCTTAGAGTCTAAATGACTGCAACTTGGGTAAGATTGGCAGTCTGCCAGACTACATCTGGTTGCTTGGGTGCCACAGCCAGGAAGAAAGAGATATCCAGTTTATCAATTTACATATGAATGGAATTAGATATATTTTTGGTTTCTGGAAATAGAAGAGTGCATTTCCTCGTTGGCTAGTAATGGTTCAGGTGAGATGACTTGGATCTGGTCAAGAGAGATAATTCCCTGATAATTCTGAGCCAACATCTTCTTACTGATTCTATGTTCTGTGCTGTTTAACATTAGTCTAGCCTACAGACTAAATAATACTGCAGGATAGTTTGTGACTTCATGGCATGCAATACCAATTGTTGTCATGCAAAGCTGGAATTTCACCGGTTGTGATCCTAAACTATGAGAAATTTGAGCCCCTTTTATAAAAGGAATTTTGGTCTGAATTTTAAAATAAGTATACATAATTATTATTATTTATTAATCGTTACAAAACTAAATTGGTTACAGAATAAATTGATTTATTTTATTTACAATGTTACAAATATTCAGTACAAATATTTAAAAGAGACTAAATTTAATAATCATTCTCATTTTAATTTAACACATTTTTTCCATGATTTTCTCGTGCAAAATTCGGTGTATAGCATAATTTGTCAGTTTCAATACATAGAAGACTAAATGAAGCCAGTCTATCTTATGAGATGTTTGTTCAAAGTTACTGATCCCGCTGTATCAACAACACGCTTGATTAACTGACATTACTAACTGAATCTAACAGCCTTATGTAAAAATATATTTTAACAAGTGATGCCTGAGAGTGTGTGGCACTGAACTATATCTTACTATATCAACTACATTCTACTTATCTAATAAATAAGTCCAGCTCTGATGCTACTATTTCCTTTGACAGCCAAACCTCTCAGCATTTGTTGCCAAATTTTGAACAGAAATGTTTTGCCAAGTCATTGCTTACCTCATCGGGGCAGAGGATGGAGGTGCTCTGACTTGACATGCAACTGCGTATTGAAATATGAAACATCTTACATCTATGCGGGAAGAACAAGGCGCAGTTGAAATTAATTACGACAAATATTTATTGGCCACTGACAACAATACACGTTAGACAATTGTAACTAATGCAGTTATATATGACTTCATTCTGTCATTTCCACATGAAATGAGTTGGAACCTCTTGAAGAAATTGCCTTTCTGCATTGTTAAGTATGTACAGTTATTAACTAAAGTTTAAGATACTCACCCCGAAATGTTACTATCTTGCAGTTAACAGTTTTGCATGAATCCGGCCAGAGTAGGAAATGGTTTACATGCATACATCCTGCCAGAGTCGACAAAAGTGCACATGCATGCAGCCAGAGATAGTCAACAAAGGTCTACATACACACAACCGGACGTAGTCGACAATGGTCTAAATCCACACAACCAAACATAGTTAACAAAGGTCTACATGCATGAAACCAGAAATAGTTAACAACATCTAGATGCACGCAACCGGACATAGTTGACAAAGGTCTACATGTACGCAACCAGACATAGTCGACAAAGGTCTACATGCACACAACCGGACATAGTTGACAAAGGTCTACTTGCACACAACCGGATATAGTTGACAAAGGTCTACATGCACGCAACCAGACATAGTCGACAAAGGTCTACATGCACACAACTGAACGTAATCAACAATGGTCTAAATGCACACAACCAGACGTAGTATTTTAAAATTCCTTAATTGACATAAGATTAGACTGCTTCAAAGCCATTGTTTACTTTTATATCTACAAAATATAAAATTAAGTAAACAAAGTGGTACCTAATTCTTTGACTAAAGAGTTACCTCTATTATGGTGTTGTATCATATTATTTTTACTGTCATGAGTTGGATTAGTCTAACAATTTCTAAAAGTTAGGTCGAAATCAGTCCTGAAATTATAAAGCTTTAGTTATATGGATGGACATTTGATTGATTATAATAAGATATCAAAATTTATATTTAAGTTGGGTTGCAAAATTTTATATTTTGTAAACTTTTATAAAAATATATATACACTGTATATATAGCATATGGAAATTTGTTGGAGAGAAACCGAATAAAGTGCTCGATCGTAGGTTATACAAATTAGTTTATTTAACAACTATACATTACAGTGTCTGTTAGGCGCACCGGGGTTTCATCATTATGTACAGACAATCTCTTTTTATTTGTGCAAAATTATCAGGGCCTCACAGAGATTGAAGAAAAACGGGAAGGAATGAAAAATAGGGGAACGATGTCTTTTTCTAAAAGTTCCTTTGTGGAAGAAGTATTATTTACTCCTCTCCAGGAGTTAGGCACAAGGCCAGTTTTATCCTACTCCCACAAGTAAGATGTGACCCAAGGTCGGGTCGGAAAGTGGGGGTTGAAAAGCCAGCGCCCGAGAGGTGAGCACTCTGACCATTAAAAATTGCATGGACAGCCCCGTCGGCATTCCCCGGTAGGGGCGCCTCAAGCAGTAAGCAATTAACTTACTCCTCCCCAAAGAGGGGAGGCAAAGCCTGGGAGGGTGGACCTCCTAGAACTGCACAGAACAGACCCATACACCGGCATAAATCAAGCCCCGAAGGCCAAGACAATACCAGTCTATGGGGTGCAGTATCCATCGGAACAGATACTACACTTTGATCTTAGCCAAAAGGCCAGGAAAAGAAGAAGTATTATTTACTCCTCTCCAGGAGTTAGGCACAAGGCCAGTTTTATCCTACTCCCACAAGTAAGATGTGATCCAAGGTCGGGTCGGAAAGTGGGGGTTGAAAAGCCAGCGCCCAAGAGGTGAGCACTCTGACCATCAAAAATTGCCTGGGCAGCCCCGTCGGCATTCCCCGGTAGGGGCGCCTCAGGCAGTAAGCAATAAACTTACTCCTCCCCAAAGAGGGGAGGCGAAGCCTGGGATGGTGGAGTTCCTAGAACTGCACAGGACAGACCCATAGACCGGTGTAAATCAAACCCCGAAGGCCAAGACAATACCAGTCCATGGGGTGTAGTATCCATCGGAACAGATACTACACTTTGATCTTAGCCAAGAAGTTCCGTGTTTACAAGATCGATTATTTTTGTAGGCCTACAAGCAATACACTCACTCTGCACCACCTGAAAAATATCGGTTTTTAAATCCATATTTTTAACCCAACGAAACACTGGTCTGCCAGGGAGCTGGAAAGTTTTGCTATACATCGAACTCTGACTGATAAACTTAATCCTGGATCCTTTGAATTGGATACTTCTACCCTCGGACTTCTATGTGCACAGGATACACAAACTCAACATTTGGACTCCTAAAAACTTTAAGTATACTTTTTCAAACATCTATTTCCACTATAACAGCTGTTTTGTTTTTGACGGTGACTACCCTAACTTTACGTTTTCTTTTCAACCAAAAGTTCTTAATCTTCTGTTTTTTCTGTATAAATTTTTCAAAGTTAAATGTTGCCGGTAATATTTACACTTACATTACCGGTTTTTATCCTCTGATAAAAGAGTTTGTCTTTGAAAATCCATAAATTAAGGATATGAAACTCCTTGCTTTGAACTTCTGATGTTTGAATAAATATTGTATCTATACAATTTTTTATTCTCATCTGTCATCTATTCTATTCAATATATTGAGCTTTATATTATCATGATAGATTATCATTAAACGATACATCCCTTATTTTTAATTTAATATATATATATATATATATATATATATATATATACATATATATATATATATATATATATATATATATATATATATATATATATATATATATATATATATATATATGCGATTTTATGAAGGCTTACCAAAGCATTCCTTTCAGGACACCAATGATCACCATTAAAGATTTTTTCTTACAAATATTATTTATTCAAATTAAATGTTTTTCCTACACGTGTTTCACTACCAAGCAGGTACTTGCTTAGCAGATTATCAGGGAAATTAAATGTCTGGAATAAGGGTTTTAACTACCGACAATACACAATGTGGCGTTGCAATAGTTTAGGTCACTTAAGAAGAGAAGAGGAAAAAATAAAAATAAATGTTAAAATTAAAAAAACAAGAAAGAACAAAGATAAAAAAGAAAGGCCTAGAAAATGTCTTAGAAAAGTAGCTTGTGCATTATTTCTGCCACCAAGCCAACAAGCATCATAAGGAAAGTCAACATAAATGTTTGTCCGGAATGCCAGCGGTCAGACGAGCCTTATTTCCAGAGCTGAGTTAGATGTAGAATTCCCATACTATCATTGGATTGGAATGGTAACTTGTGAGCGGTGTCTTGAATGTTTTAGTTTTTTGTTTTTTTGTTTGGGGGAGGGGGGATTTTTTCATCATTGTGCCGCTGGATGTGAAAGTGTATTATCGCACATTGTTCCAGTTTTTTTTTTTTTGTCTTTTGAATGCATTTGGGACCGATTATTTACAGATGATGAACAATTATAATTAATATGCATGTGTGAAATTGGTAATTTATTTAATCCTTGAATATGCACAAATTAATGAGTTGATGAAGGTTTTTCTTTTCGATGCCATAATTCTTTTGACAGATCTTATATTCATTAATTCTTTGTGCAGACTAACTTTTCTTCCACGTCATCTGTTAGAGACTGCAAACTATTGGTGGCACTTGGTCGCTCTTTAAAGTGTAAAATAACTGATAGATTTATGGACTTTCCTTCATCGGGTACCGTTATGATTAAAGCCAAAGAACAAAAGATTTTTGATTCATTTTATTAATTTTCATGATTAATTGGATGGTTTGAGAAGCGTCCACACATTTCTATGTTGTGTTCAGAATAAATTTGACATACTTTGGCTAATAATTGTTGTAAAAGTGCATCTCTTAGATGATCTCTTGCTGAATATAGCTCATTGAAGAAGCCATTCTCTATGGCAGCCTCCAGGTGAGATCTTAACCTGGAACATGCAGTCTTCATGTGTCCTGAACACCAGTTTGATCCTCTCAATGCCTGAACACGAATTTGATCCTCTCAATGCCTAAACACCTGTTTGATCCTGTCAATCAGCTCATCCTTTATGTTGGAGGTGGTACGATTCGTGAAAGTTCTCAGACAACCACTTCTGGGTTTTCCTTGAGGTGTGACAGGGGCATTCCATGTCAAATCATCCAAACTATGTCACCCATACCTCTCAGATGTTCTTCAAACTTTCCACAGTTGTTGGTATCATCAAAATTAGACAATCCTGAAAATTTGAGCTTGTAACTCCGTTAGAACGTTAAAAATTGGTACAGGCATAATGAAAAATAAATTTTGTGATAAATTTGGGTTTGGGTTTAAGTATCCTCGCGGTGAAACAGCAAACCGTATGGTCCCGATGCATCTTATCACGAAAAAAATCTCTATTTTTCAAAGTTAAATTGTGACCTAATGGAAAAAGAACCAGACTTCATTTTTGGATGAGATAAAGTTCAAACCATGTAGAACACACAGTAAAAATAAAATTTTCATTTTACCAATAGTGCTACATATTTTTTGAGGCTGGGTAGTTCCACACACAAATTTAAGCAAACATGTACCATAATTTAAAAACGGTTGATTTTTAGAGGTTTTAAGTGTGACTTTTTAGATTCCTTGTCTGTACCATTTTTTAACATTCTAGCTTATCTAGAATTCATTTTACGCACAAAAATGTAATCTTCTAATGTCACAATTTTACGGCCTTTTGTGACATACCTGAAATCTTTAAAATGCAATATTTTTAAAACCGCTTGGAATTACAAGCTCAAATTTTCAGGATTGTCTAGTTTTTATGATACCAATAACTGAGGAAAGTTTGAAGAAAATCTGAGAGGTATGGATGACATTTTAAAATTTTTCTAGATGATTTGATATGGAATTACCCAACACAGAGCTGAGTCCTCCTGACACATGTATAAGGTCCCCACAGCCACCCTCTCAACCCAGCGCTTGACAACAGGGAGCAGCAACTCGGTATGGCCATCTGAATTGAGTCTAAGTCTCTTTTCGAATATGTGGGGTGGCATGATGTGGCCTTTGCTGGAAACACACCCAAAGACCATTACAATTTTAGGGAACTTGGTCTTTATGATGTGTGGGACTTCATGCGGACTGTAAACTAGCCACCTGTTCTTCTACATGTTATGCAACTGGTTTTGGCAGCAGTTCTAGTTTTAGAAGAACAAAATCATCTTCAGCTTGACCACGTGTTTGACCTTGTTGAGGAGTTTCTTGGTTTTCTTAAGGCGGTTTTCCTATGACCTTGGCCATGAGTAATTTCCCCTTGCAGCTTTTGTAGGAGGAGTAGCAAAGGTCCTCATTCAGCACTATACTCATAGTCGCCACTCCAACGTCTATCTCCCTGGTCAAGGTCCACTTCCCGCACATTTTTTTTGCAGCTTCTCCATGAATTTTGTTGTGTAGACAGTCAGAACGATTATTATGATCCTTCCACTGTTACCACATCTCCGTCACAATTCACCAGTTCACATCTTACAGCCTTCAAGGTATTCAAGAAGCACTGAGTTGTGACTAAGATTTCCAAGTTTTTTAATCCAGTGCGAATCCTCATGGTTCAGGTCACCCTCTAGCAATAGTCTGTACTTTTTAGTCACCCATGGTCTCCTGCTCTCAAACTCCTTAATAGTACACAGAAACCGCTACTCATTGCACTTTACCACTATTAAACACTTGAAATGGTTCTGAAATAAAACAAAATATCAAAAAATATCAAAAAATTAGATGAGGTTAAGAGAGGAATAATTTTATATACATATTTACTTGTAAAACAGAAATTATAAGATGTTGTTGTCTCTCTTTGATGTTCACTAATTTAGTCAGAAAAGAAAGCAAATCATCTAAACTATAGTCCAATTCTGATTGGCTAATACATCAATACATTTACGGCTAAATAACATTATGGCGTCTATCAGTCTTGCTGAGAGTATCACTAGTGACAGACTAGCATCCTCAGCTATCCATTCTACTTAGGCTATCCATTCCGCTTCATACTGTAAAACCAGCAATAAGCACTAGATGTATGAGCGTCATCTCAGGAAGGAACTTTATTTCTTCTTTTTTTTTTGCTATTTATAATACATTGACGCAACGAATCTTATGTAAATTATCTGAAAATTGTCACCTACAAACATTGACCGACTTCCATAAAACAATTAGCGGATAACACTTCAAGACTAAATGTGGAACAATTAAGATCTTAACAGAAGAGTTTGTCTCTTTGTTTAAAGTATTTCTCCGATTGCAAAAGTGAAGAGAGAAAAATAAATAAGTGCTGTGAAAAAGCGGAAGTTATTTGTGTTTCCTTCAATTTTGTTTCCTGTCATTTCTTTTTAAACTCAGAGTCACTGTTCCGAAGCATCAATAGAGAGTTGAAAGTAGCGTGAAATTTTTGGTTTTATGCTGATGACAGTTTCTGTCCGATTTGCACGGAGGTGTCAAGTCAAATTAGATGTGCACAAAAGAATTTGGCAAAAATGTGACCTACAAAATCTATCTGCGTGGAGAAAGAAAAAGCCACATGTTGCATGCGTGAGTGCCATTGCTGAAAGAGAGATAATCCTTTGGATAATATGTATGCAAATTGTTCATTCGTCACACTCTGCTAAAACCAATCTGTAGAGTCTGAGGCTCTATAAAAACAGACAAACAGGGTTGAGGAGTCTGAAGGTATAAGGTATATAATTCAACTTCGACTCCTAGAATTCCGAAATCTTTGACTTATTTTAAAGTCTTCCAATATTCAGACTGTCTGTTGATTCTTCGGAGATTAAAAAATCCGACACTGACTCCTAGCATTCTTATGAGTCTGGATCCGATTAAAACCTCAGACTCCGCAACCTTGATTTTTACACAATTGTTTAATTCATATCTTCTGAGACCCTTCCTCCTGGTTCAGAGACACCCTGACTCCAGTGGAAAATGGGGTAATCTAAAGCTGCTATGGGTATATGGGCTACACAACTGACCCAACAGTCTGTGAATTGTGCTCTGATGACCTGGCTGCTCTGGTGCCCCCTCGACGTAAATACACTAGACCAACTCAACAAACAGGTAAATCCCATCCATTCACTGTAGAGGTCCCCAGATGCCGGAGCGCCTTCTACTTCAATAGCTTCTTTCCTCATGCTGCCGGCCTTTGGAACTTCCTCCCTGCTCCCTGTTTTCCCGACTGTATTGACATGCAGAGGTTTAAAACTAATGTAAACAGATATCTCGCTGCACAGCTCCCAACTTAGGATGACACCCAAAACCTACACTCTTATTTTCAGTGGCCCCTTACATCTACAATGGCGGCCTGCCTTGTTTGGGGTGAAATATGTTAAAAAAAAAGAAGAATATGGAGAGGAGGACCATACGATGCAACACCGCCTTGTCTGCCCTCTAGTGCACAACCGGTGCAGCTTGAAAGATCTTGCAAAGGACTGTATAAAAAGTAGAGAAACTGTTGTATGATACACAAAGAAGAATATTTATATCTAACATACAGTAACTTTTCGGCTGTACCATTCTCCTGCCTTCTTCAAGTGCCTATTGTTGTAGTTAGTAGCCTTCTTGGAATTTCGAACGGAACACTTTATTTAATCCGTGTGGTAGATTTTTCTCGTTCTGTCAGCCATGACTGAGTAGAAGTGTTTAGTAATGTTTAATGTTATTGAACTTTCAACCTTCAGAAGATTGTCTCCTAGAACAGATTGATATTCAACACCTTTATCCATTGCGCCACTCAAAGGTGTTGAGTATCAATCTGTTCTAAATGACAGTTTTTTGAAGGTTGAAGGTTCAATCCTCATTTCAGGCGAAAATAACTAAGAATAAACTAAAACATCACTTAACGGCATGATAAGAATCTACCTCTGTGGATTAAATAAATGGTTCAGTTCGAAATCCCATATTTAAAGAGATACACTTGAAGAAGATCAGAGGTTTACAACGGTCGAAACGTTGTAAAAATAACAATCAAGATGAGCATAGTAGTATAAATATCGCTAAAAACCTTCATAATTCTATGCAATAAAATTCACATGAAAGCTTTGACTTTAATGCAACAAAAGGAGATTCTCTATAAATGCCAGTAATTTCCGATTGTCATATTTATCCAATCATGATTTTAATCTAATTTGATCCGAATAGAAACAGAGATTATAATTAAAAAAATGAGAATCTTAAGAAGTCTCTGTCCTATCGCCGCAATGTTGCATTTCTATGCTTGCTTTACAAGTACTTCAATCGAAGTGGCTCTGACGAACTTGCTGCTCTGGTGTCCCCTCAACGTAAATACACCCGACAAACCCGACAATCAGCTAAACCCCATCCATTCACTGTGGAGGTCCCTAGATGCCGGAAAACTTTCTACTCTAATAGCTTTATTCCTCGAACTGCTAGCCTTTGGAATTCCCTTCCTTCTACCTGTTTTTCTGACTGCACCAACATGCAGAAATTTAAATGTAATGTAAACAAACATCTCGCTACTCAACTCTTCACTTAGGACGACCCTTGTAAATCTGGCCCCTAATCCACAGTAGCCCCTTACAGTGGCAGTGTGTCCCCTTGTTTGGGGTGAATTAAAGTAAAACTAAGATAGTCTTGTCTGTTTCACGAGATATACTCAAACGAAAAGATAAAATTGGTTCATATAATCTTTGAGGATTGGTAAATATTTTTAGAAACGGACCTTTATTATTCCTGATCTTCATAAACAACCTACCTGATGCAATTGCATCAGAGATGGGTACATTTGCTGATTACATCACTCTCTATTCTCGACATGTGGGAGAGTAGAAAGTAGACGTTTGGTTTACTTTGGGAAGCTTCGTAACTCTTGCTTCTCTTATTTTATCTTTTAGTTCACACATACCATTAGAGATTTTTCTGACCAAAGGGGAAGAATTGCTGTTTTCTGGGTCGAAATCTATCCATCTAACACTTATCGTTGGCCAGTTTTTGATCTTAAAGTGGTATTTATTTTTATTTTAGCTCTTTACATAAAGTGGCTTCATGCCTTGTCTGGAGCGATTTCCATAAGAAAAACGAATGCACACATATCTAAGTCAATGGCTTAATCCTTAGAAAGTGACCACGAGTCTGTAGAAAAATGGGGCCATAAATGGATGGTTACATTTAATGCTACTAAGACAAAGCTCCTTTCCTTTAACATTCGCAGGTAAAATGAAATGGAACAAATATATAGAAGATACTGCTAGGTTTACTGCAAGGAAGGTGAGATCCCTTTACCAAGCTTGAAAAATTTTCACACCTGACAGTATCCTATATCTCTACAAAGCCATCATTCGCTCATGGATGGTGTACTGTTGCCATATCTGGGCTGGTGCACCACCCACTAGTCTCTACCTCTTAGACAGTGTCCAAAAAAGAGCCTCTATCCTGGCCCATCGCTGCAATGTTGCATCCCTGTGCTTGTTCTACAATGGAACTTTCTGCACTGGTGCTTTCTCAACCTGTCAATCATCAAAATCCCACCTGTTTACTGCAGAGATCCTTAGATGGCGGAAAGCTTTCTACTCTAATAGCTTATTCCCTCAAACTGCTTGCTTTTGGAATTCCTTTCTTTGCTCCCTGTTTCCACGACTGTATCAATATGCAGTAGTTTAAATATAATGTGAACAAATATATTGCAGCACAACTCCCCATTTAGCATGACCTATAAATCTAGCCCCTAATTCACGGTAGCCCCTTATGTCTCAGTGGCAATGTATTTTGTTTGGGGCGAATAAAAGTAAAAAAGAAAAGAAAAATTAAAAAACAAAGTGCTTAAAGTTGTTGCAATCAGAGATGGAGTAAATGTCTGACTGATTTGTATGGTACTGACATGCCAGCTGTTTCCAATCAAACAATTTACGAAATCAACACAATCATAATCTTAATTTTCAATGTAAATTAAATATGGTCACGAAGGGTTGATTATGGATGACAGGAAAGCAGATAAAATGGAGATGAATCGATAGGTTTGTTGGTCAGTGCTTAATTAGTAAGTTAATAATTTGATTAACCTCCAATTTTAATTTCAATACAATCATTTCTGTGTTGGCCAGTTCCTAATTACTAAATCAATAACCTGATTATCCTTTTCTACTGTAGTTCCAATACAATTATACCTGCTACTTAGCTACATATCCTAATCTACATCAAGTGTGCATGTATGTATACATTGTATTTCCAAATTATATAACTGGCCTGTCAGTGGGGCCACAAATTTGCCGGCTGCAACCCTATGCAGTTGAGTAACCCCCCCGTCTGAAAACGGTGTCACCTGTAGGCTGTGGATGCCTTAAGATGGGATCCTGGTGGCTGAGCCATTCTTCCACTTCGGCCCTTACTTCGGGAGATCGGAGAATGGGGGTTGAAGTGAAGGAAAAGGAAAAATATAAAATAATAAAAATCACTTGACCGCCCCCCCCCCTCACATAGTGTATTTTTTACAGAGATGTCCATGCAGATATAAATAGATCGATAAAACTATGGATATCCATGATAAAAGAAAAAAAAGAATTGATTTTTGTGTTTTTTAATGATGTGAAGGATTTAGTTAAGAAATTTTAAAAAAAGCAAATGATTCTCTTGCTTTTTCAGAGAATCTAATACAAGTGTCTACCACTGACCTTGACGTCACTTCCTCTTCAGATGTACTTTAAATGCCGAAAATCCATCTGGTCCACTCAAAGAGTTAATCACCAACATAAAAAACGACTTGTTAAGAATGATAATTCCTTTTAAGAAGCTCTTACCGTTTCTCTTATCCCAAGAGACCAATTCAAAAATGGACTTGTTCACCAGCATATCAAATGTCTGCACTGAATGACCCGAGTAACAAACACAAAAAAAAACATAAAACTCTCAAAGTAAACATTGTTGCCATAGTTAAATGAAGAACAATCTGTCCATGTTGAAAATATCAGATGAACAGGTCCTTCTTGTGATTAGCCTAACACTTCTTCTAAGGTTTTGATAGGTAGAACTCTTTAATAATCAACAGATGGTGAGAGAAGCTTCCTTCTCTCTTTCATTGAGTTCTAGTTAAAATGGCATTTTTCTCAGAATTTTCTACATATTTATAAAGTTGGGACATTTATCGTATTAACAATGAGATTTAAATGTCAAATTCATATTCACCATAGAAGACTTTTTAATATACTGATCATGTGTGTGTGATTGACTTTATTAGATTAACTAATTTGCATATTGCTTTGCCAAAGGACATTTCATTAATTAACTATTTGTTTTTATTGTTTCCTAATTCAATGAGTGTTTTCCTTTTATTATAAAACATACTTCTACTTGTCTATATATTTTATATTGTGCATAAAGGATTAGTACTTTCCGGGGGTTGCGATTCTTGAATTCCTCAATTTTCCTGGGCAACGCCAAGATACGGGTCCCACTACTAGTCTATAATATTTTCTTTGCATGGAGTACTGTTACCACATCTGGGGAGGAGCCGCTCAGAGCACTCTTTTATACCTTGACTGAGTGCAAAATCAACTTCAAAATCTAGTGGATGATGTGTGTCTCTTGTAGCAGAAATCGTTGTAGCCATAGTAGAATTGATCTGTCTGTCTCCTACTTTTGTGATGTTGATAGCAGCAGCGTGTTTCTTTCGCAACAGTAGCATTATTGTACTGCTGTTTGTAGTCGAAGTAGAATGACAGCAAATTCGATTTGGGCTTTAATATTCTTTTTCATTTTATTTTCTCTTAAAATTCCTCTGCAGAGGGTTATACATTGCTGCAGGGGTGAGGGGGAGAAGTGCTCTGAAAACACGTCCGTTCGTATGGCAAACCAAAAGATAAGAGAAAGATCAAACTAGATTATTTGCCACTTCGACTTCCAGTTTGTGACGTCATTTCCTTGAATTCTTAACCTTATCTTTTAGTGGAAATCTTTTATTTGACATAATCTAACACATCACACACCATATTACTACAATAGCATTTTCGTCAGTCTGTTATGCCTAATTTGAAATAGGCTTTTTTAGATGCATCCGCACATCTCTATGAGGCTCTCTCGGTTTGTCACTCTTAAGTTTAAATTAGCCTTTTTATCCCTAGACGTGCAGATTGAATGGATGCATCTTCTGAATATCAGTTCTTGTTTATTAATGCTTTTGTAGTCTGTTGTTTTTTTTCAAGTCTCTGAACCAAGAAATCTAAAAGGAATATTTTGGCTTGATTGGCTGAATTATTTCTCGCGTATATCCTGATAGATCGACAATTTTCTTTGTAGGAAGGGGGTGGTGATAGCAGTCATGGTCGGACAAAACCGCTCTCATCATCTGAAGAACAAGAACTTTTGCCCATGATGAGTCTTGTATTAAAGGCAATATCCTCCTTTGAATCAATTTAAAATTTTTTTCACCCACTTATTTCTCCTACCATTTCCGAGAGTTCCAATCATTTACTCTGATCCTCTATTAGTGCCATCTTCTTTTATAGTTCCTGGATATGTTGTAATCTTCATAGAGTGGAATATTTAAAGACCCCATGGAAATCCCATGACAATATGTCAGAGATGATGTATTGTTTTTATTTACATATATCGAACTGTTTTCTTATCGTTTGTTATTATGTTACAATGTTTTGGCCATTGCATTCTCCAGATTTCTTCAATGTCCTTTAACTCTTTTATAAAGGATAAGCGGTTGAACCAAAAAAGAAAATACTGCAAACAAAAATCAAAAACATGATAAATACTGTGAAAATAGAATGTACATGTCTGAAGTTCTGGTGAGAACTGTATGAAAATCATCAAACATATTTATAACAAAACTCGGCAAAGACTACTTGAAACAGCACTCATCACAGACTCTAACACCATCAGACAACGAAATGGTTTCTACAATCTATTCCCCCCCAATAAGCAAAATTATCCTGCCCAAACATAAATTAAACCCAGATCATGGCTAACCTTTCCTTTTATCATTCTCACTTGCACATATATACAACTCCTTGCATACACACTTATGTGCTGACTCCTTTTTTCACATATATATTCATTCACCTACTCATGAATCACTTACTATGAAGCAAAACTATTTAACCACAAATAACAGCTTAACAAATAAATACAATTTACACATCATTACAAATATTTAGATATTTAAACCCCTTTTTCTTTCAATTTACCCTCAAACAATCAACACGTCTTCATTTTTTCAAATCTTTTTCTACAACTATGATATCACCTACATGCTAAACACACAGTTTTCCCCTCTCCTCAATCTTTCCCCAGCCTCTCAAAATCCATGCCACACCTCACCATGACAAAAATATCAGCCCCGTTTCCCCCTCCCACCCTAAGGCAATTTCAATTATATTCTCACCCCTCCCCATTTCATAGCTGCCTCAATCGTATCTACTCAAAGCTTTCCATATTCATTTCATTCTTTAGCGACCATTGACTTCTCACAGCCTGGACTCTCCTCCGGCGCTCATAGTAGCCACAGCTACTACATTCCTTCATCTCTCCACCGTGTCAACCCCAAACTTCGATGAACTTGCATGCCATTTTTCTTCAAATTATCATTCTGAGGAAGTCTTACGATAAAGACGAAACGTTGATGAATATATAAAAACTATCTCTTGGTTTTTCCTTTTTCATTTCCCATATATATATATATATATATATATATATATATATATATATATATATGGTACTCTTATAGTTGATGCGCCAGATTTTCGTGATTTCACGTCGGCAACGATCCGGCAGGTCTCGGAAGCGCCCAATAGCTGACAAAGTATTAACCAAAGGTTGCAGAATTCATTCGCCAAGCAGGCTATAGCAAGCAGCCGACAATATTTGGAAAAAAACAATAATTGTGTTCTATTGCAACAACAATGAAATATTATCAGCTGTGTCAGGTCGTTGAATCTCCGGAAGCATATATAAATATATTTATTTACAGTTCTTCAGCTACGGTTTGTTCGTTTGTTTTCTTTTTATCTATGTATTTTTTCTTTGAAATTCTTTGTCTTATATTATCATCTGCCAGTTTTCCATCAAGCGCTTGGCAGTCTCAGCCTTGTTTTCGTCTCGCCAGCTTTCAGGCGCTTCCATGACCTGCCTGATCGTTGCCGATGCAAAGTCACGGAAATCTGGCGCATTAGCTATAAGGGTACCATGTATAAAAAATATATAAATATATATATATATTACAAAAATTCCAGTGAGGTTTTGTTCATAGGAGCTAATCCAGTCAATCCTTACTGTGTTTATATAATAATGCCCAGTAATAAGTAGAGCTGTATATTTATTTAGTATACATTTTCATTTATACAAACATTTTAGCTACACATTTGCAGAAATGTTTCAGTTCTAGCTGGGAATCAGCTGAACCTCTTCAGGCCAAGTTCTTAGTATGTTTATTTACCTCATCTCCAGGAGGCTAGACACAAGGTCAGGTGTGGAAAGCCAGTACACTTAGATTAACGTGCTCTCGCCTACAAAAAATGCCTGATCAGCCACACTTCAGCCGATTAGCAAAGAGAAGGTAAAGCCTGGGAGGGTGGACCTCCTGAAACTGAACAGAATCATACCTCAGCCAGACAGCAACAAAGTCACTGTCGGACTGATGCCGAGGACGTATCTCCATTAGTATGAAGGTGGAGATGAAAACGAAAGAATATTTCTTCAGAGAGGTTACAAGTAGCAAAGTGCATATGACATGGCTTTAATTTTAAAAATTATTAATACACCGGTTTATATTTTGATTCTTTTTTCTATTTTATGTTTTGAGTTCATTCTGGAACATGCAAGATGAGATGATATTTGTTTCAATCTTCTTGATTGAGAATTAGATCAAATTTTGACACCGAACATTTTCTACTTGCCCTCTAACCTTCCTAGAAACAATAAATTTTGATGCAAATTAAATAACCCAAAAAGTGTTAAACAAATTAAACCAACTTGTTTTGTTTTAAAGCATCTATTATTGAAATCTTATCATCATATCCAGTTTAACATTCGTTTTACATGCTGACATGTGTTTGACAGCTTTTAGAAATTGACTTCCAAACTAACCTATTTCTGGTCAGGTCTTTATTTATCTCTTTTACTCTCAAATCCATCCTTATCACTTTCTTCCATGTTTTCTTTGGCCTTCCCATGCCGACTGACTCTTCTACTTTAACTGTTCTACATCTCCTAATGCAAGTACTACCATCCATTGTTTCGATGTGACCATACCATCGAAGTCTCCTGTTCTTCACACATCTTCCTTTTATTGTCCAGATTTAATCTTCCTCTGATGCCATCAGATCTAAGCCTGTCTTCATGACTGATAGTATACGTGTATTGTATCATTCTCATATCATGTTTCTTCATGCAACACATGTCCTTAATCCTCACTGGCCAGGTTTCAATTACATACATCATCACACTGTGTATACATACCTGATAGACTCTTCCCTTGGTCGAGAGTGGTAATGCTCTGCTGGTTAGTAATGGCTGAAGTTTCTTTGAACTAACTCCATCCACTTCTAACTTTTTCAATCACACTAGCACCAGCTCCTCACTGTACTCCAATGGTATCACCAAGGTAAAAGACCGTCTGAACAACCTCAATAGCCTCATCATCGAAATATACTTTCTCTACATCTGAGTTCTCATCCATCTCAATTGTCTTACATTTCTTGTATGCAAACTAGTTATCAGCTCTAAACCTACCAGTAATTCCACTGCATTTCTTGTGTACCCAATGCTTACAAGTACCACACAAACTGAAGCTGCTTTCCACAGACTGAGCAGGGGAACCTTCCTCTTTCTTATGACTTTCCAACACTACAACCACTGATCATCACTTTGGTCCTGATAAAATTCACTCTAAGACCTTTACTTTCCATAGCATTTTTGCACACAAATCTATAAACTTCAAACCAGACGTTTGCAGTCATTTATACAATTAAAATGTTTCTACAAAAGCAATTTAAAATCAAGATGAAATATAAACAGTTTTTGTAAATTAATTTATGTAAAAAGCAGTAACCACAACCTTCTTTATAAATCTATTAAATAATAAGTGTGATAGAAGTCGCTCTTGTATTCCCCCTCTTTGTCTGCACCTCTTTGACTATTTCTTTTTTATATATGCCTCCCCATCTTTGCCAGTCTTTCTGTTCAACACTAAATACGAATTTTTATCTTGTAATCTTCATTAATTAATTAAATCATGAAATTTACATTGATTATTTATATTATCTACTTATTTCTGTTGGCCACATCTTGGTTGCTATGTTCGAAATGTTTCAGTTGTTGGCCTAGCCGGCTTTCTTCATGTATATTTTGTCATAGTTTGTAACTTTTGGGGAATATTGAACAAAACTCCTTTTTGTTTTCTTCTTTTTTTTATTATTATTATGTTAATAATCAATATTCAAATTATTATTATTATGTATTCATTCATTCACTAGGAGTTTTCACACATGTCATTACCAGTAATGTTCTCTGGAGTTTGAGTGACAACAAGTCTTCCCAGATCTTCCGCATTTGTTGCTTCTTTTGATAACCATAGTCATTTTGCGTTATCGCAACAACCGGTTACCATTCCTTCCTTGCTGGCACGGACCGTTGGTCTTGTCTGGAATTTGAGTAGACGATATCCCCCCCCCCCCCAGGTTATAGTGCACTCCACACCCTTCCAGTGGAGGTCTGGTTGGTGTTCTCTCTCTTCGGTCTTTCAATTCTCCTTGATCCTTCATGGACATTTTGTGTGGTACCATTCAAGGTTGGTGTCACCACATGTGTGTGGGTGTTTTGGAGGTGGGGAGGTCAGGTTATGGGATTTCTGTGAGTTTCAGTTCCTTTGAGTTCGTTTTATGTTCTTTTTTTCTTGTGGCTTGGGGTTGATAATGTAGCCTGGATTCTTCTCAGCTAGAACATGCTACAAATGAAAGAGATAAGACACACATTTTGTCTTAAAATATTCTTTCTTATTCTTAACTATGATGGATCTATTCCCCTTTCATATGAGTCGGGTCTGGCTGGATCATCCCCACAGGTGTATGAACGTCCCTTTATTTAGGACCTTACATTATATGTATTTTCTCTCTAAAATCTATACATCAACTCGTTTTAACGTAATCATTTGATTCTGGGTGATTCATAAGTCATTTAGCTATTTATTTTCGAAATTCTAAAGTAAAAATATACGGTAATACAAAACAGAAAGTTTATTCAACATTACACTACAGCAAATTTTCAAAATTTCCACCTTCGTTCTGCATGCATAGCTCCATTCTTTTTTGCAATGAATTTACGACTCTTTGTAGCATATTTGATTGATTAATTTTAACAAACTCGGCAGTGAGTTTTGATTTGAGGTCGTCGATGTTAGTTATTGGTATGGCAAATACTTGGTCACGTAAATATCCCCACAAAAAATAGTCCAACGGCGTCAAATCAGGGTCTCGCGGAGACCAATTGATTGGCCCATCTCGACCCCACCATCGATTTGGGAACTTCTCCTTAAGAAATTTTCGGACATTGAGTCCCTAATGCGGAGGAGCACCGTCTTGATAGAAGATGGATTTTGAGTATATTCTTCGCTGTTTTAATTGAGGGATTAAAAATTCTTGCAGCATTGACAGGTAGTTTTCTTTATTGACATTCGTATCAAAAAAATAAGGACCAATGAGATGTTTACTTGTCAAAGCAGCCCATACAGTTACCTTAGGAGATTGAAAAGGTCTTGGCATTGTCAGATGGGGGTTTTCATAACCCCAAACACTACAGTTATGTTTGTTCACAGTTCCTTGGACGAAGAAAGTTGCCTCGTCGCTAAACACAACGTTGGAGAAATAAAAAGAGTTTGACGATATTCAATGAAGTGTTTCTTCACACATTGCCAGTCTCGCTGCTTTGTCTACCTCTGTTATTGCTTGCACTGTTTGGACAGGAAAATTCTTAAGCGCAACAGCTTGAAGGGTTCGCTAAACGCAGCTAATATGATGTCGATAACACTTGAGCAGCCTGGCGAATTGATGTTGAAGGTTTTGTTTCAAACAAGGTTTGGATTTCTTCTTTTGCATCATTACGTTTCGGAGCACCTGGTTTTTGAGCATCTTGGACGCTTCCAGTTTCCTTGAATTTTTTAAAAATTGAGTGCATGGTGTTGTGCGAAGGAGGCTTTCTGTTCACATCACGTTTCCATTGCCTTTCAACAAGTGTGGGAGATTCATCAAATTTGGCCATATGAATAACAATAAAAATTCGTTCTACAATTGTAAATGACATACTGCCTGAAAAAAAAGCACATATGATGATTTACACAAATTTAAATAAAAAAAAAATTATATAGAAACAAATATATAAACGAACAAATTTAAAATAACAAATAGCAGTAATTAGAGAATAAGATAACAATTATCAAAAGTTCATAGTATGTTTGTGCTTCATATGGTAATCATTTTAAATAGCTAAGTGACTTATGAATCACCCTGTTTCTCTGTTAAGTCACATGACTGAAATTAACAAATAAGAGACCACCTCTCACACGGAACCATAACCGTTTCCAGGTAACAAACCTTGTCAATTATACTTAATTTTGTTTCTGGAAACGGACATGTCATTACATGCACACACACACACACACACGCGCACACACACACACATTATTATTTACCTGCCTCTCCACAAGGGCTAGATGTGACACATGGTCGGGCTTATTGTGGAGTGTAGCTATTACTGAACACTACATAGGCATTCATGGATAGTAACAATCTGACATCTAAAGTTATCTTGTCGGATTTTCAAAGTCAGACACAAATAGAATTTAAGCTTCCAGTTTTCATTTGTTATTCTTGTACCGTGTTATTGGCAATATTATAACAATTTATTTTAAAAGTTATTTAGTCCGACCTAGACAACTACTAATATAAAACATTTAAAAATAATCACCTAAATATCAGTAAGGGCGATAACTCATATTTTACATTGAAGAATAAATATGGTATTATCTATCTTATATGCAAACAAATACAAATTAAAAACAAAAATGACTTTATTGCATCGTGGCCAACACTGGGTAGGTATAGTTAGTTAACCATAAATATTTTCTCAATTCTGGAGGATGCTCTCAAAATATAACCATACGCATATTCGTTGTCACATCTTGCACTCATTATATTTTTAAAATAGCTGAGCGTTTTATTAAAATCGATCCAATTTTTCATATTTTATGTAACACCGAATGTATCTAATTTAATTTATTCTTGTGCAAAAACCCAATTAAAGCTGCGATTGACAGTCAATCTTTTGGAAATTTCACTATCCACCGTATCGATATGTGTTTTATTGTTTAGGTTTTAGCGAGTTGTCATGCTTCAAATTAAGGATCCATATACAAGCATCCAAGGTCACAGGAAGAGAAAATGTTCAATTTCTGAAAATGTTGATTTAATTTTTTTTGTTCACTATTCTTGAATAATATTTTAGAAATTTACATCTAAAATATTTCCGCTAAATGATGGAAAACGTATTGGATCCTTGTTATTTTTGTTTAAAGAACTGATTTTTCTTCTAAGAGTAATAGAATGAAGATATTCTAAGCTTTTAATTTTCAGTCGGATCTGATTAGAATTCCTCAGAGTTTTATCGTTTATTTTGGTGATTGGCAGGGCAGAAAAGTGATGGAAGAAGGTGAGAGAAAAGGTGGAAGAAGAACAGTAAAATCAATCGGAGGAATCGGGAAGATGAAAAATGATGAGAAAAAACTATTAAATAAAAGATAACTAGAAAGCAAAAAACAAAAATGAAAGAGTAAAAGGAAAACGAAAAAAAAAACAAGAACAATATTAATCTAAAGTGATGAGAGTAAAACGTAGAACCTTTAAAAAGGCTTTAATAAATAAACAAGATGGCGGCATGGTACAACAAGAGAGCAACAACCAAGGGAGGTAATAATTAGAAGATCCAGAGAGATGAGTATAAGAAAATAAGTTAATTTAACGGCAAATCGCTAATATGGGCTGCGACTTGTGTCAACATTTTTTCACCCTTGTCTGTAACGGAATCGGCGACAAACCCTGGACATGTAGCAGTGTCAGCGGAGGACCGTTAGTAATCAAACTACGCTGGTCTTCTCGACAGATTTGTATTCCAACCGATCCCTGTGTAGACTAGTGAAGCGATTGGGCCCGGGACTTCCTCAACCGCCTTGGTCTATTAATGACGCTCCACACTGGGGATCATCATGAATTGACTTGGCTCTACGAGCACCTCGCCATCGCCACTATTCAAGGAGCCTGCTATCGGCCTGCCAAGCCAGCAGGACATCCAATGAAACTTTCTGATGTTCTGAATATAGGCTTTTTAAATTTGGTGGTTGAAAGAAATTTTATTGAACTTTTAAATTTCATGTTTCTAAATTTTTGAGATGAGGATTTCTTTTATTATTTCTATTATTTAGATTATTCAGACTACTGTTCTCATCTTAAGTGTTATTCCGCAAGAACCCGTGGCGTAACGGATAAAGTACTAAGTAAAATTAAATTCTAAGTGACAGTCTTCTAAAAGTTGAAAATTAAATCCTCAGTGCGGACGAATAGAATTGCGAATTACTTAAAACTTCTACCCAGTCATGTCTGACGGAATGAGAGCATGCTACTTTCCATTCGAAATTCTGTACAGATTCCCGAGTTCGACAAGATACACCTGAAGAAGGTCAGAGGTTACATCGGTCGAAACGTTGTGAGAATAACACTCCAGGTGAGAACAGTAGTCCGAATAATACAAATAATACAAATTTTAAATTTCATATTTTGGTCAAATTATTATATAATGTTGGCCATTGTTTGAATGGAAAAGTTTAGGTGACACCTTAAGGGTCGAAAGTGACCTCAGAACGGAAGTCGACGAAACCATGTGATTTCAGGATGGAAATATTCTGTCCCTTGGCTGGCGAAACTTCAAGCAGGAAAGACATGTTCAGGGCGTCATGCCTAATGGAGCAGACACTCACAATGTAACTAGGTGTAGTAAGACGAGTCATCAATCTATCTATCTGTGTTTCTCTTTCTTTCTCATCTCATGAAAGCAATCCGTCCCTCTGATGTTTTCTGTGACTGTTCTTCTCTTTGTAACAAACGTTTATTAAAAACAAAACATCGACGTCCGAGTGATTGTATCCACAGACGATCAAGAACCTGGTTTCCTGACGACAGGTATGTATAAGGGTTTGTACATGCACCGTTAAGCGAAAACATAACAAAAATGTTGAATTATGTATTTATTGAATGCATTTTCTGTTCATCTTCTTAAAATAAAAAAGGGATTGGCAGGGGAAGTGTTTAGAATACCACAGCGTTAGTTCAATGTAAACATTTAATGAAAATGCTATTTCCGACTTGAGCACGACAAACAAATAGATAGTGCTTCTTATAGAAAATCAGCGAAGCATCTTAAAATGTGATTTCAAACTAAAGTGTGACAGACCGACTATGCTATGTAAAAATAAAGTTTGACAGACAGAACCTCTTCAAGAGATGCATCCAAAATAAGAATGAGAAATAAAATAGAGACAACGGTAACATCAAAAAAAAGAATGACAAAGTCTATCCATACAAAATAATTAATATTTTTTGAAAACTTGTTAAGACAATAAAAAAAATTAATAGTTTGTAAAGATTGAGAGTTCAGAGGGTCCGAGAACGTTTGAGGTAAAAAAAAAAGAGTTATTTTGTCTATAAAGAGAATTTGAGTAGACATGTTTATTTCAACTGGCCCCATGTGCGCTTACGCGTGACAGTGTGTGTGTGTTTATGGGATAGACATTGTAAGTGCACATATATATATTAGCGTGCCTGTTTTGTTAGTGAGAGAGTTCGTGTATGAACTGTGTACATGAGTTCGGTTAGCAGTGTGTATATACTGTTGTTATGTTTAGTAGTTTGTGTCTCTCTTTTTGCATCTGCAAGGGTCTTTGGCTCCAAAAGAACTAGGCAGAATTGTGTCGTGCACACGTGTGTTGTCTCTGAAAGAAAACAGGAAAGAGAGAGAAAAACGCTGTGTTTTTATATTATGTGTAGATATTTTGAAGTGAATATTTCTTACACTGTGTTTGGTTAAAAGAAACTGCTGATTTGAGCTTTGGCTAATTGAGAGTCGATACTTAAAAGCAACATTCGCTGCTGCTTGCAACAACTGCATCAATTCAATCTGCATATTTAGTAATGAAAATGCCATTTCAAACTGAAGCTCATCATAGTGATGCAAGTACACATCTAAGATCTGTAGGATTATTATAGAAGCAGCAGGAGCCAGTGAATGTTGTTTGAAATTATCGACTCTCGATTGGACAAAATCTTAATCAGCAGCTTTTTTTAGCCAACAACAGATGCGAAAATATTCACCTCCGAATTGTGCATGTAATATAAAAACCTAAACACAGACACTCTCTTTCCCGTTTCCAGTTTTCATTTCTGACTTGTTACATGGTGAGTTCGTCCCAAATCCAGCTTAGACCTCTGGGCTGAAGGCCCTCAGCAGACTCAACAAGAAATATTCACGAACTCGCTCACACACAAGTTCTCACATATTCTCACACAAGCTGAAGTCTATTCTCATTCATGAACTAGTCAACTTCTTATTACAGATGAAATAACCCCTTCTTCATGGGAATGTTTCTGGACATTCTGAACTCCCAGTTACTACTGACTCTTTACTTATGGTTGTCCTAACAAGTTGTCACTAAAATTGATATATTTCGTATGGATTGACTTTGTCAGTCATTCATCGATATTGCCTTATTTACAATAAAGGAAAAAAAGGAAAGAATAAAAACATGACAGAAAGGAAAATGAATTAAAAAGAAAAGAAAAGAAAAATGGAAGGAAAATAAAAAAAACAGGAAAGATAAAGAAAAAGAAATTAAAGTAAAAATAATATGAGAGAAAATTGATGAGAAATGAATAAAAAAGAAGAAAAAGTTGAAAAAATAAAAATTAAAAATTAAAATTAATCGAAGAAGGAAGAATATGGATGTGAAAAAAGAAAAGCATAAATCTAAAAAGGATTAAAAAAAAACGAAAGAAAAATAAGAATAACGATTAAAAAGAAAAAGTTTTCAAGGGAAAGACAGAGAAAACGGAAAGAAAGTATGAAAGAATTGAAGGAATAAAAAAGAAAAGGAAGGAAATAGAATGAGAACAAATAAAAAGGAAAAAAGGAAAGCAAAATTAAATGGAAAAAAATCAAAGAAGAAAAAAATGAGAAATAAAGAAAAACAAGTTGAAAAATTGGGAAAAAAAGAGAAAATTTAATGGAAGTGTTACATCTTGCTGCTAAATAATAGGATTTTGAAGTTTGGAAGAAAATAATTTGCCAAATTAATAAGGTCATGTTTTTGTTGTTTTTCTACTTCAATTCATCCGAAACAAGGCACGCTGCCACTAATATCTAAGGGGCTACTGTGAATGAGGGGCCAGATTTATAGGGGCATCCTAAGTGGGGAGTTGTGCAGCGAGATGTTTGTTCACATTACATTTAAACTTCTGCATGTTGGTACAGTCAGGGAAACAGGGAACAAGGGGGAAATTCCAAAGGCAAGTGGTTCGAGAAAAGAATCTATTAGAGTAGAAAGTCTTCGGCATCTGGGGGTGTCTACAGTGAAGGGGTGTAAGTTTGCTGCTTGTCAATTTAGTCAAGGGTATTTATGTTGAGGGGGCACAAGTGCAACAAGTTCATCGGAGTTCATTTCGTTGAAGTACTTGTGAAACAAGCATGGGGATACAACATTGCGGCGATGGGACAGGTGCTGAAGCTTGGTGGACAGTGTGGGACTTATTATGTTAGAGACCCTCTATAGACTCTGTCTAAAAGGGAGAGACTAGTGGTAAATGTATCAGCGCAGATGTGATAACAATACTCAATGCATGGGTGAATAGTGGCTTAGTAGAGTTATAAGATAGTTTTCTAGCCCAATAGAGGGAGCCCACCTTCTTTGCAGCACACTTGACATGATTGATACACGTTAGTCATAGTTTCACCCGCCTACATGTGTGACAATGGCTATCTCATTGGTTGAGTTTAGACACTTGGCTAAACATAGAAAGATTTAGAATTAAAGAAAGTTGCAGATCAGCAGTTAGTGAGGAAAGATATAAGAATGTGAGGTCCACCACATCGACAGAACCAGCTGATCTTGTTTCTGTAGTCGCAGTGATGATGTGGCAGCTGAAGTTTCCATCTTACTTTCTCGTTTCATAGCTGCAATTATGTATAACATGAAAGGAAAAATTCTGACGAACTTGTTGATGTTTTATTCCTTCGTTCTCTCATAGCACTGTAAGGTCACACATAGGTTTCCAATCGTACCCCTTACAAAAGGGGGGGGGAGGTAAACAAAGACAGGTTCAAAAACTGTGACTGAACACAATCAGCTCATCTGCAAAAGAAGAAGACTTTCCCCCTTCCTCCCTACGTGTCATTTCAACTTCCTATACACATAGTTTTACTCTTAACTTCTAATGGAATTTTTTATTCATTGACTTAATTTTAAACTGATGTGGAAAATTTCTGATTCTAACCTTACACCCGCATCTACACATTGCTACAGTCCTGCTAGATAGGGGCTTTAGACTTAACCTTGTGCATCCTTTATAAACAGCAAAAAGCAACTCATATACAAGAAAATAGATCCATAGATGAGTATGTTTTAAGATAGAATTATTGTCACCTCTTCTTTCCTGCAGGCTACCGTTCAGAGAAACATCAAAATCAGACCTCCAACAGGTAAACAACATTCCCCCATCCTTTCAAGCACTATGTAATATCTTGAAAGAAAATATAATAGTTGTGAACGAAGGTCCGATTCGAAACGAGGAAATGATTTGGTTTCATATTCAAAGAGAAACATTCAAAACGAATACTAAAAAGAAAGAAGGTGTTGACTCAGAATTTTTTTTTTTCAATTAAATTCAAAATATTTGGCAATAAATAAAACAAGCATGTTTCAGTTGCCATGTAGAAGAGGATTCAGTAGCCCAGCACCTGTCAAATTTCACCTTGAATTGCTGCATCGTTGGTTCATTTACTACATCTCCTGGAAGTCCATTCCAAGGTCCAGGGATCCTGATTGAGAAAACAACTCTCATCTGGTTCAATCGAAATCGACAATGAAACAATTTCTGGTAATGCCCGTGTAGACCTCCTTCTGGTGCAGGTCCTGAAGTAGATTATAATCGCCATTAAGAAGATTGTAGACCAAAATAAATCATCAAGAGTAATCTTCCTTGGACCAGATGCAAGTTATCTCGTGTGCATTATACTAAGCAACAAAGAATGCCCTCTCCTACTTCCGGAAATCAAAAATATATCTAATTTCACACACGTGGAAATTTTCACACTTGATATCTTTCTTTTTCTGATTTGGACACCTAGACGATCGGGACATGGCTCCAATTGTCTAGCCATTTCAGGATTACTGGTCGCAGTTGTTTTCCGATTCCCCATTTATGTTGTAGGTTCCTAGAACATTAGATGTTATTTCAAACTGAAGTGTGATAGACTCATAGAAAAATGCAATTTTAAACTTAAACATGATAGACTGATGAAAATACTATTTCAAACTTAAGCATGACTGATAAAAAAGTTATTTCAGACCTACAAAAATGCTATTTAAACCTTAAGCATGACTGACTGATTAAAAATACTATTTCAAAGTTAAGTATGACTGATCGAAAATGTTATTTCAAACATAAGCATTACAGACTGGCGAATATGTTATTTTTACCTGAGGGGTGACTGACTGATGAAAATACTATTTAAAAGTAAAGTATGACTAATAGAAAATAGTATTTCAGACATAAGCATTACAAACTGACAAAAATGTTATTTCTACCTTAGACATAACTGACTGATGAAAATACTATTTCAAACTTAAGCATGACTGACCGAAAATGTTATTTCAACCTTAGGCAAGACAGACAAACAGAGCATCTCAGAGATACTTGGCCGTATCTAAAATAAGATGCGTCCATCCAATCTGTGCATTCAGTGATGAAAATATTTTTAATTCAAGCGTGACAGACCAATCGACCAAAGGACAGTCTGTCTCCTAACAAAGTTATGATGCATCTAAAAAGGCATAAAAATATGGAAGAGAGAGATTGAACAGAGTAAAAGGTGGAGAAAAGAAAAAGAAAGGCAGACAAAATATGAAAAATGGAAATGAAGAAAATAAATGACCAAATCGGAAAGAGAAAACTGAAAAAAGATAAAGTATCTTTTGTAAAAGTGAGCCACGTCTTTATTCTTTTGTTTAAATAAGACAGCCATCTTGGTTTGAGGCGATGAATCAATCCACATAAGAGCACCATTTCTAGACGTTATTGTGCTTCCGATGTCTCATGGCAGACAAATGCTCTTGAGAGCGAGGAAGAGGCTGAAACAAAACCGACAGAAAGAGAGAGAGCGCGATGTTGATCAAAAATGATGTTTCCAGAACAAAGGAAATATTACTAGAAGCACAAACAATATAGAAAATATTACAGAAAACGGGATTTATTTTTTTCAATTAGAAGTTCCCATATTAACTTATCAACGTACATTTTGTGTAAAAACACTTGGTAATTGGCCTGGAATAGATATCATTTTACGGAGAGATAAAAACTAAATACACACAACAGGAAATTCTGGGGGTTTTTTTTAAGAAAAATCCCAATTGTGTTTATCTTCGAAAATAATTTATTTATTCTTACTAGTTCTACCTACTCAGCGTTGCCCGGGGTGCAGTGAAGTCATTTTACACACAGAAAACTCTCCTTTATATAGATTCCTTGAGGAATGAGTCAGCATTTTCTTCCCAAATTAGTACATAAGAAGATTGAAAATGGCTGAAAGATCGACAACTCCCTGACGAAACTTGGCCCAGTTGACCCCAAAAGAATGAATAATTTTATTTTATTTTAGATATTATTCTACCGGGGCAACGTCGATCAAGAATATATCAACTTTGTGAGTGTTTATTTTGTAGTTTTTTTTTACTTTTAGCTCGACATACATACATAAATACACACAGACAACTGCCCTTTATATAATAGAAGAAGTAGACGAAGAATATTGTCCTCAAGAAATGTAAATCACTTTCAAAATTTAAATGGAAAGATTATCAAGGAGCCATCCATGTAGCAATCAATAAAAGCAAGACTATCGAGTAAATGTTTACCAACCTTTGAATCTAAAATCTCCTGTTGAGAATTACAATTTCTCAGTGTACATACATGTGATAGAACATTCATCCAGTTTATTCTTAAATAGTTTGCATATTGATTTCAGCTTAATGTAACGAAATAGGTAAAGAAACCAAAAATAGTACTAAGACTAGTAATGTAGATAATGACAGGTGACTGACAATGTTATGAAAGAGGGTATGAAGAAAGTGATTTAGTAAACGTGTCAAGGAAGTGACGTAGTAAGCAGGAAGTTGAGAGAGAGTGATATGTTGCATAGAGAAAGCTAGAGTCTATCTCTTGGGTTTTGCCTGCAAAATTGGGCAGGCGTGTTTCAGGGAGTTTATTTCCTCCCCCTCTAGATGAGGAGGAGAAATGATGCTATTACTGTACATTGTAAAGAAAAGTATACTGTGTAATAAAAGTATAGAAGAGATTTCAGAACACAAGAGTGGTAAATGTGTTGTTATTGTTGTCATTTCCAACTCTACCCACAGCTGAGAGAGAAACACACGTCTACATACACTACTGCTTACTACAGCTGCTACAAACAAAGAAAGAAAGATAGACAACTCTACACTCGGGGCTACTGCAATCAACACACACTCTTACATCAATGAGACACAGATGTAACTATGTTCAACTACTATGGCAAATTACATAACATGCACCAGTCATTTATTTATTATGAAGATTCATCTAGGTTACACTTAGAAACACAAATCGCTCTGTAAAACCTTCCAAGTTTGATCTTTTGAAGGTAAACATTGAAACTAACTTGTGACCAGAGATGTTAGAATTTCCCGAAATTACCGTTCATGAACACTTAGTGAACATTATTGTAATTAATGTTATTTTCAATCTTCAAAAATCCCACAATTTCGCATACGACTCGATATTAGCCAAAAAACATTTTTGTATTTGATTCTATCCAATTTAACAAATTAAAAGATGCCAAGAGGCAAAACATGTCCGCAGCTTGAATTAATTACATCTTAAGCTTTCTTCTTTTTTATAATCCAGTTCGGGATTATTAATAGAAAAGTAGTTTTTAAGAATTTTAGTTATCGGTGATTGGAAATTATATTTTTCTGCTGATTGTAACTTTTTCGATTTTATTAGTTTTTATTAGCTGTATCTACCCGGTGTTGCCCGGGATGCAGTGAAGTTATTTTACATACGTAGGTAGACAACTATTATATTCTTAAATTCAAAATTTGTTATCTCCTTTGATGATTATTATTTTTAAGTGATTATTCAAATATGTTTCATATTAGTAGTCGTTTGAACAGGACTAAGCATTTTTTTAAAGTGTAGAAGTATATGTTATTTAAAAAAAAAATCGGTTCTGCAATAGAATCGATCGGACATCTTTAAATCCCATAAATATTTTCGATTTTTCTAACTATGCTATTTTTTTTTTTAGAAAATTAATTTTTTTAATAAGATTTTAGAAGTTAAGTTTAATTACTATGGTATCGTTTGGTCCTTAAATTATTAATTTAAACAAATTTTTATAAAACTATAAGTAAAATAAAGAAAAGATGGGTTTTCTTCATTAGAAAGATCGATTGAGCAAATTTTTTTTTAAATATGCGGGGAAAAATACTCGACGCTCGATGAATTGATCACTTCAAACAGATAAAGGCTCGGATTCGTTTTAACAGACAGTTCAGAGTCTGAATATGTTTACTTCTTCAAAAAAGATCGTCTAGTTCGAAAATGACAGCCGATGTACAATTTGGAAAAACCTAAAAATCCAAATAAAAAGACAAACACGTTTACAAAATCAGCCAGTAAGCAGATAGAGAGAAATAGTGTGCTGATTAAGTGATGACTGTAGCTGAGTGTGCAAGTGAAAGGAAGGATGGGAAACTGAAATGAATTCTGGTGAATTTTTATGGAATTAAATCATTTTTTTAACAAGATTTAAAAAATTTCATTGCTATTGAATTTTTTTTATTTCAATAAATATTTGAGTAATAATAAAAAATAATAGTTCAATTTCTAATTATCAAAGTTATGTGTGAAGTTTTCTCAAAATGTTATTAATATAGATTTACTTAAGCTAATTGATTTTTTAAATACCCATATTTACATTTTTCTTTACTAGTAAAACTGCAACCGAAATACTTGAGCTGAATTAACAACAAGAATTACAGCAGAATAGCGGCATTATTAGACATAACAGTGTGAGTATTTTTATTGCTCGTGTAGCATGCAAGGCAGCCATCTTTGAGTTATCAGAGTTCTTTTAAGAGTGCTGTTAAAGGGAAATAATCCTGGAAGTTTATCATAACAATACTCAACTTCTATATTTTTTTGTACATTATACTAATCAATAAAATATCTACCATCATGTAGGGCAACAGCTGACATCAAAGGTAATTGCGTGTCAATCAAACCTAATAACCATATATTTTGGGAAAATTATATCTTCATTTAAAAAAAACATTACGACCAAGCGATATTTAACAAATATTCAAAGGTTACTCCATTTTACATGAGGATGAGTTTTTCTCACATTAATTTGATTTAAGTCGATTGTGCATTATGGAAAAGACGACCCACTTTCTCCATTAAGTAAGTGATGACTATCCAAACGCGCAATAGCCGATAGTGTCCTACTTGTATTCAAGTGTTATTGTAACATAGGACAAACAAGAAAAATAGTATAGTTGTTTTAAATGCAATAGTAATGATGGGAAATCGAAATTTTAAAAAATTATGCATTTGAAAATATAATTCTGACATAGATAATTTTAGAAATAAGAAATCTGATGGTAAACAGAGAGTAGAAGTTAAGATGGAATGTAACCCAAAACAAAGATCCGATGTTAACGGAATAGAAATTGTGATAGGAAAAAGTATATTAGAAAGAAAGTAAAACAACAATACATTTTTGGAACGTAGCTAAAGTTTAGGTTAGAATTTTATTTTATTTTTGTAGGAATTTACAAAATTAATTTGCTAGAAAACAAAACTAAGATGACTGTGAAACGTTTATATAAGCTGGGACGAAAATAGACAGGTAGACAGACTGATGGAATCAGACCGAGAGAGTTTTGTCACAGTGAAGATAAGTATATGCAGCTTTTGGGTGACCTCTGACAACTGCAACTACATACGCACACACATATGCATATACTAGTGGATCAGATGTTTTCTAAGTGAGTCATCATCACAACAAAGTTAAAATAAAAGAAAAGTATATAATTTTGAAATTGTGTTTCTTTTTGTGTGTTTTGCTGTTAGCTCTCCAACAGAAACTGCTATGACGACGAGATGAACACCCTAACAATATAAACAAAAAGAAAATCTACGAACAAACAAAGTTCCACAAAACTCTCTTTTGATTCATGGTGCATTAATACTTCATCCCTTTGCTTAAAGGCATAATGATCAGAGTTTTCCTCCTCCTAGACTAGGTGCTCTACCAAGCCTTGATAGTCCAGTCTAGCATACTATTTCACCCATAGCTGAAGAGAGTATATTTCCCAAGAGTATTAGTGAAAATGATGCAATATAGCTTAAACAAAACTTGAACACGTCACATCAAGCCCCCTTTCTGCACCTCTTACAACCGCACCACTTGCGACCAGTAAATATTATCGCAGGTTAGGGCTGCCTAATTTTTAAATACATAATCACACTATACAAAGGAGGTGAATAAAATGAAATCTGACTTGTCACGTTGTACTTTTAATTTTACACTTTAGATTAAGGATTCCTTGTTTTTACCTTTTAATGGCAAATTTAAATAAAGGCTTTAATTAAGAACCTGATTTAAAATCCTTAATGAGATTTGCCACTTCTTTTTGGGCTCAGAAATAATCAACCAATAAAATATGTCAATCAATGAATTCATTTTTTTTCTTGCTCTTTTCTCATTGGTTGATAATTGGTCCACTCAACAGCTTCTCGTTCTCTTCCAATGTTCTTTAAATATCACATTTTTTGGTCCTTTCTTTTTCTTCTTTATATTTTTTTTCGTTTTTATATTTCTACATTTTTTTTTCAATTCTCTTTTTTCCCCTTTGTAAGTATTTTTTATTTTTCTTTTCTTTCTTTTTTTGCATTTTTATTTTTCTTCGTTTTTATCATTTATGTTTTATTTTGTTGAAGTTTTTTGCTATTCTGATTTCTGTTTTTAGTTTTTCACAAAACGTATTAAGAAAAAAGTCATTTTCAGGCAAACAAATATATCTCTATTTAAAATATAAAGTTAGGTATGTATATATGTTTATATGTATATATTTTCTATGTATAGGATTCACTCCTAAACTAATGAACTATTCATTAAGAATTATGGAATATATATTATAGGCAACATGGTGAGTAACATGGGCACATTACTTTGTAAACTTACAATTTAGGGAATTTGCCACTTTAAACTTGCACCTCCACCGTTTTTAAAGGTAATATAAATCTCTATTCCCGCAAAACCTTTATCATAATAAATGCTGTTAGTGGTCTTAACCTCCAAGGGAAAGTAAACATTTTATAAGTGAATAAAATAAATAATTAACTTTCGATTACCATAGATTTGTTAGGCGGAAATAAAACATACACAACACAAGCATACAAACGCAAACATACACACACACACACACACACATATATATATATATATATATATATATATATATATATATATATATATATATATATATATATATAAGATTTCGATCTTTGAAAAGCCTTGGCTTAAGGAAAGAATAATAAACACTAGTTTATTACTGAATGCACCTTGCATTGAACAATTGAAATTTGAAATAAATTTGGACAATCGTCGCATATTTATCACTCTTTTTTTCTTCTATCTCTCTCTCTCTCTCTCTCTATATATATATATATATATATACATACACACATACATACATACATACATACATACATATACACATATATTATTATAACAATAATAATCATAATAATAATAATAATGATAATAGGCTGACACCACGAAAATTATGGAGAGAGGGTCGAGGAGGGAAAGCGCAAACCAGACCTCCACTGGAAGAGCACGGACAGCTCTGGGACCTTGGGGAGGCTTGTTGCCACTCAATGGCCCTTATCAGCGGGAAATCAGTGGTAGATGGCTGTTGCGATACCGCAAGGTCATCAGCGGTGATGAACGAAAAGAGGTGGAGCATACTGGAAGTCTGAGGAGACTTGTTGTCACTCAGATTCCAGGGAATACCACGGGTTGTTGGCAGTGGGCGATCACTGACGATACCCAGTGTGATAACTCCTAGTGAGTAAATAATAATAATAATAATAATAATAATAATAATAATAATAATAATAATAATAATAATAATAATAACAATAATAATAATAATTAATAAAAAATAATAATAACTATAGGAATAATGGTAATTAAGATGATACTTTTCTTATAGTAGCCCTAAAAATCAAGTTTAGGTTCTTATTTATCTTCGGCAATGCTATAAACGGTGGTATTAGGGAAATATATAAAGGATAATCAAAATAAAAGCACGACATAGTAGCAATTAAGATGATGTAGTATTCATAAATTATTAAGATTGCCGAAAAGTCAATCGGTCATTTTTTTTTCATAATAAGGGTGGGGGTATATTCTGAGTAAAAAAAAACATGGGTAGTTTGTCATAAAGGGAGAAAATATAAGTAGTATTTATGGATGTAAGAGTAGGGGTAAAATTGCTGGTTGTATTCAGAAACAATGAGGTAGAATAGGTAAATGGTTACTAACCCATAGTTATTCTGGCGGATGCGATTACGGGGTAGGTGGGGAGAGATGGGTAGGAGTAGGGGTTGATAATGTGTTAGAAGGGAGGGTAGAATGTGTTGGAGGGAAGTTAGGATAGTGTAAGTAGAGAGAGAAGAGAATAGGGGGTAAAAATGAAATTATGTAGGTAAGTAGAGAAACTATATAGGAAAAGCTTATGTGTTAACGATTAATATGGGATTTACAAGAGATTAAGGTGGGGTATGGGGACTACTAAGGAGGTAAAGTCTACTGTGTCGGCAGTTCATGGAAGTCTCCTGTTTTCTGTTTAAAAGTTGATTTTTGTCCTTGAAACGGATAATTTCTAATTATGATGGCATGGTGTGTTGAGTGACTTGCAGGTACTAGTTTTTTTTAAGATTTTCCATTCAACTATATAAGTTTCATTTTTTATTTTAAGTTTATGATAATGTAAGGATAGTCCGGTTTGGCCAGGGTGGTTAGGGTTGTTGAAAGAGAAGTTGTGATTATGTAATCGTTCTTTTAAATTATTTCCTGCTATTCCAATATAAAATTTGGTTTGGGATGGGGTTTGAGTTGAAGAGATAGATGCCTCATAAACTACTTGGGTTGACAAGCATGTTTTTGGTTTAGGGGGCAGTTAGGTTTATTTATGAAGTTACAAGTTCTACTAGGGTTAGGGGGTGTTAATGTACTTAATATTTTATTATTGTGTTTTTTAATAATGTTTTCTAGGTTATCTCCACAGCTGTAACTCAGTTTAAGTGTATATTTATTCAAAAATGTGTGGAGGACATTGCTAGTGTTGAAATGAGTTTTAATTAGATTAAGGAATTTTTTGACTAATTTAGTCTTAATCATATTATTATTTCTATTTTTATTAGTACTAGGTGGGATATATTCTATTTGGGTGTTTTTATAACCACTTTCCTTTAGCGCTTCATTATAGAAGTTTTTATGTTGGTTAAAAATGTCCATATTGGAAGAATTATTGCTAATCCTACGACTAATAGATTTAGGGATGTGTTTAGTTATATATTTAGGGTGGTTAGATAAAGGGTGGACATAAAGAGGGTAGGAGTTATCTTTGGCATAGGATTCAAAGGGTTGCTTAGTAAGATTAAAAGTTACATCCAGGAAATTGACTTGTTTGATATTAGAAGTGACTTCAACTTTTATGTGTAATCTTTTCATTTCTTTAAAAATTATTTTCTTAATTCTTTCACATTTAAGTCAGTTGGCGTTTTTAACGAAAAGAAGTCAATCATCTCTGTACAGTCCAACCGTATCAACCTCAAGGTCACTGGTTAGGTTATATAATATGTATAAGCCGACCAGGTTGGTCACCTCTGCAGACCCAAAGAGCCCATAGAAACGTCAAATGAAGAAATATGACCACTTTTGGTCCATTGCTCGTTATTATTAATCAATACTGTGGTGCGGCATTTTCTTATAAAATTGATTTCTTCATCTGATATATTTGAGAGAAGAGTGGCGAATTCCATAACATTCTCAAAAAGTTCCCTAGATATTGAAGGGTAGTAATTGACAATGTCAAATTTGATGAAGGAGCATCTGTTTTTGTTGTTAATTTTGTTGAACCAGCTGATAGTTTCAGCAGTATTGACCCATTGGTTTAGGTTCTAGGTGGTTTTAATTTGTTTATTGATTTTTTTCTAGGATGTTTTTGCTTATTTTACCTATTTCTTGTCTAGTAGGATTAATTAATCTAGTTGAGGGTTTGGTATGGAAGTCAATTTTATGGTCTCTTAATAGAATATAAGCCTCTTTAGCTTTTAACTTGCCAACTAGTTTTTTTTGCCTGTCCTTCACATTTCTCTTATTTATACTTACTTGCGAGAGGGAAACCTATCTTCAACTCTCAGTTTCCTCTTTATTATACAACGAATTTATTCTATGTGTGAGTGTGTATATATATATGTGCATTATGTGTGAATTTTTTTTTTTAAACCTGCGGGGGATAGAAAATACCTGACTAGTACACGGGCACAGGCTATTTTTACTCCTCTCGGAGTGTTGGACCCGTAAGACCTTGTAAGGCTATCCATCTAAGAGAAGGAAATCTCTGTCAAAAAACCTTGCTACCAGCTACTTACGCCGTAGCAGTAAATCGTTGGGGAGGGAGGCCCCCTTAGTCCTGATCGACAACCTTCCTAGAGTTGGAATCTTGAACAAAATATCCGGTTTGCAAACCTACAATTGCTTAAGGAGTAGATAGATCCTGCCTATCGCCGGCCCTTGCACCCCTTCTTTGTTTATTAGTAAGGTGCAGAGGTAATAGCGCTGGGACGCCTCTAAACACTCAGTGCCTAGCCTTTTTTCCTTACTAGGACAATGAATGCCGTTCTCTTTCTCTCTATTTGGGCAATTGGGGAAAGTTTTTTCGTCACTAAATCTTGCATGACCAGTCTGGGTCTCTCTTTTTCCGACAGGTTGAGAGTACAGGTTAGACAGCTTGTCTGGCTACTGTTTCCGACTGAAACCAAGGAGCCCAAACTCTTGGGTAGCGCTAAGAACGGCTGCTCCATCATCAATTGCATAATACCGTGGGTAGTTGTATGTGCCATGTCGCGCATGGAAAGGGACCCTGCAATTATCTGCAACCCCCATGGACCAGGTCGTGACTAATGGACTGTTTGTGTAAGCTTATTGGCACTAAACAAGTACCCACCTTGGCCAAACCCCTCTATAACAAAACAACATGTCATTACAAAAAAATAAAAGCAAACCTAAACCAGACACCCAACAAAAAACACTTTCGCCTCCGCCCTTGAGGCTCTCTTTCACAAATATCCGGGGACTTAGAACCAACATCAACGACGTAGAAACCTTTCTCCTGACAAACTCCCCGGATATCCTAGCTCTAAGTGAAACTAACCTTCAATCCTCAATCTCCTCTCACCACTTTGACATGACTGACTACTTCCCACTCTACCGTTAAGACTCTGACAAACATATGCATGGGCTAGGAGTTTATGTTTGGAACACCCTCCCCCTAACATAGGTTAGAATCAGATGACCAAAACTACATGTACTTTAGATTGATTACATCACAGCGTCAGTTACTTATATTTCTTATACCGCTCCCCGTCGACCCAGGACTGTACTCTGCTAAACTCTGTCTCTGAAAGCATAGATAGAGCACTCTTAATTGAGTCGAATGCCCAAATACATGTATTTGGGGATTTTAATGCCCACCACCGCGAATGGTTGGGATTCTCCAGCCTTACTGACGCAGCCGGCAACTCTACATATAATTTCTCCTTAGCTCACTCCCTCTCTCAGACTGTCGATTTTCCAACCCGCATCCCCGATCGAGTAGATCAACAAACCTCACTTCTAGACCTTTTTTTGACCTCAATGCCCAAGGTTTGTGTGACAAAATAGTACATATCACCCTAAAAAGTCGTCCAAAAGCTGGTGAACCGTTGCTCAAAACAACGAGATAGTATAAGCAGGCTGATTTCGAGTCAATCAGAGATCACATCAGTGACGCCCCATGGAGGGAAACCTTCTCACTCCCTGCCGACCAGTGTGCAAACGAATTAACTGAATGGGTCAAAGCAGGCATTGAAGCCTATGTTCCCATGCGAAAATTCTTTAGCAAGCCCCACTCTCCTCAATGGTTCACCTCGGAATGTGCAGCTGCCATTTCTGAAAGGCAACAAGCATTCCGTAAATTTGGCCGCCATAAGTCAGCTACTAATAGACATAAATTTATAGAGTCAAGAAATAAATGCAAGGCCGTGATAGATGGAGCGAAGAGAAGATATAATGAGGTAACAAAAAAACGCATCCAGTCACAGAAACTAGGTACTGGTGATTTCTGGAAAATCTACAATAGTGTAGTGAATAATGGCCAATCAACGATTCCCCCACTATCACACCACAATGATGTCGTATGCACGGCCACTGATAAGGCTGAACTACTTGCTCAGCGCTTCGATCCTAATTCTACTTTAGACTCAGATAACCACCCCTTCCCCAAATTCCCATTGCAGATCGAAGCAACACTTGATAACCTGGTCATCACCCCATCCCAGCTCAGAGACATCATAAAAAACCTTGACACCTCCAAAGCTTGTGGGCCTGATCTTATACCAGTAATAGTAATAAAGAAATGCTCTGCTGAACTGGTCCCTGTTCTCTCCAAACTCTACAATAAATGCCTAGCTGAATCTTGCTTCCCCGATAGGTGGAAAATTGCCTCTGTGGTACCAGTCTACAAGAGTTCTGGGAATAGAACCGATCCTCACAACTATCGCCCAATCAGTCTGCTGCCGATCTTTGCTAAAATCTTTGAATCATTAATCAATCTAGCGATAGTACGGCACTTAGATAATGCTAAACTTCTATCTGACCGCCAGTATGGATTTAGAAAAGCACAATCTACTGCGGACATCCTAACGGTCATCTCTGAACGCATGTATCATACACTTGACAAGGCAGGAGAAGCTAGAGCAGTAGCGCTTGATATATCCAAGGCCTTTGACAAGGTATGACATAAAGGGCTTCTCCTGAAAATACGCTCATACGGTATTACTGGGAAATTACTTAATATAATTAGATCCTTCCTAGACAAAAGAAAAATCCAGGTTGTCCTCGATGGCCATTCATCTAAGCAACATGACATAAATGCTGGTATACCCCAGGAATCTATCTTTGGGCCTTTGTTGTTCCTGATCTATATAAACGATCTTCCTAGTGACATAGTGTCTGAGATTGGTTTATTTGCTGACGACACCACGCTTTACTCTCGCCATGTTGGCAAAACCGACGCAATCATATCTGAGGCATTGGCTGAAGCTTAACCTCCAGGCTGTAGTTGATTGGGTCATAAGTGGTTGGTAACGTTTAATGCTGCTAAAACAAAGCTCCTTTCCTTCAATAACTACAAGGAACCTCTCCAACCACCGATTGTCATGGCTAATAACACCCTACCTGAGAGTTCATCATTCAAACTACTCGGCCTAACCTTCACAGGTAACATGAATTGGAACAAATACATTGAAGACATTGCCAAGGCTTCTGCAAAGAAGGTTGGCTCCCTCAACCGTGCTAGTAAACTCCTCACACCTGACATTATCCTGTATCTCTACAAGGCCACCATCCGCCCATGCCTGGAGTATTGTTGTCACATCTGGGCTGGTGCATCATCTGCTTGTCTCTCCCTCCTTGACAAGGTCCAAAAAAGAATCGCCAACCTAATAGGTCCCTCACTGTCAACCAAGCTCCAGTCCCTGTTCCATCGCCGCAATGTTGCATCCTTGTGCTTTTTTTACAAATACTTCAATGGATTATGCTCCAATGAATTGGCTGCCCTGGTGGTCCCTCGACGTAAATCCACTAGACAAACTCGACAATCAACTAAATCTCATTCATTCACTGTGGAGGTCCCCAGATTTCGGAGAGCCTTCTACTCAAATAGCTTCTTTCCTCGTGCTGCTGGCATCTGGAACTCCCTCCCTGCTTCCTGTTTCCCCGACAGTACAGACATGCAGAAGTTTAAAACTAGTCCAAACAGACATCTCGCTGTGCAGATCCCAATTTAGGTTGACCCCCCCCCCCAACCTTCTATACTCTTTTTTCTCAGTAACCCCTTACGTCTACAGTGGCGTCCTGCCTTGTTTAGGGTGTTAAAAAAACAAAAAAACAAAACAAATTCTATCACTAATCTTCAGTTTGTCCGTAATGGTTTTACTGTCTGAATTAATTTGATCGATTAAGTTAATATTTGATTTTCTATAGTTTTTCATGATGTTTTGTTTGATTAAATTCTGATATTTAGATTTAGTGAGATTATAACAATTTTGGGTTTTTTCAGCCTTAGTTAGCACGTGTTTAGAATTATTAATTTCTTTTACAGTTTTATCAAGCTTTTTTTGGAAGTGTTTTTTTTTCTTGTTGAAGGATATCTCTCTTACAATGTTGAATAGGTCGTATTCAAAACCGTCGATATATATATATATAAATAAAAGAAGAGAGATACATATGTACGAATGATAAATATATTTCAACTTCGATTGTCAATGCAAGTGGTACGCGGTAAAAACATTTTTGTTTTTCTTTCCTTAAGCCAAGGCTTTTCAAAGATTAAAATCTTATTATCAGAGGAATTACATAGATGGATAAGTTGGCAGTGGAAAAGCCAAAATTCAATATATATATATATATATATATATATATATAGGATCAAATATAAACCAAAATTAAAACTTTTAGTAGATGGAACCTATTGTGAAGAGGTTTAGCTCAATATATATATATATATATATATATATATATATATATATAAGTCAGTTCATATTATATTCCAATAACCATGGTTTTATTTTATTATTTTTATTTTTTCACATTTCCAAAAAATATAAAATTTCTATGAGATATATTTTTACGGTCCGTTTCATTTGTCTTGTGCCAAACAACATTTTTATGTCACTATCGTCTCTGCAACACTACAAAATCATCAGAAAAAATTCACAAAGAGTAAAAAGTGCTTGGATTAAAGTCTCTTGAAAAAACCTACACTATACAGTAGTTCATTTTAGGGTGAAAACAAACAAAAAACAAATAAAAAGAGAGAGCAAAAAACTCACACGTGGGAGAGCCCACTAATACGCCATTTTGAAAAATTCAAAACTGACATATATTTTGCTCTGTTATCAATAATTGACAAGCATTGAGCTGAATCTTTGAAGGAGACTACAAAGTAAAAGGATCTGATGCTATATGCTAATACATATATTGTCATTAATAATTATATATATATATATATATATATATATATATATATATATATATAGAGATATATATATATATATATATATATAGAGAGATAGATAGATAGATAGATAGATAGATAGATAGATAGATAGATAGATAGATAGATGTATATATACAGGGTGCGTCAGGTATATGAGAACATATTTTCCATTTTATTAAATGATAAAAAAAATCAAACAAAAATATTCTTAATCAAAAACAATTATATAAACATGTAAGCTAAGGTATTGTTTAATAATTTCTTTCAATGAAATTCCCCTCTACTTCAATGACAGCTTCGATTCGAGACCTAAACTGACTGCAAGCGCGCTTGAGATGGTCCTCATCTATGTTGTCCATCACTCTGACAATGGATGTTTTTAGAGAATCTTTAGTGTTGTGGGGGTGTTTATTAACATCTCTCTCCACGACGCCCCACACATAATAATCCAATGGATTCAGGTCTGGAGAGTTTGGAGGCCACAAGTTTGGAGTGATGTGATCATAAAAATGATCCGCCAACCATTCCTGAGTGTTTTGAGCGTTATGTGCTGGTGCAGAGTCTTGTTGAAAGATGTAGGGCCTTCCATTTGTTACTTTATCGACCCAGGGCTTAACAACAGTATCCAAGACTTCAATGTAAGCAGCAGAAGTGACTCTTAGTCCTTGCCGAAAGAAGTGTGGTGGCATCACATGTCCTTCGTTGCTAACAACCCCCAAAACCATAACAGTTGCAGGAAATTTTGTATGCATGACTGTTGGAACTTCGGAAGGGTCATTACACAGCCATCTGTCATTCCTTCTGTTTACCTTTTGATCTTGATCAAAGTTTTTCTCATCTGAGAAAAACCAAAGCATGCCTTGCTCAACAGGATGTTTCAGTTTGTTTAACAGCCTCTTGGACCTTATCAAACGATTCTCTTTGGTGGTCTCGGACATAAACTGGCCTCTCCTCATCACATAAGACTTGTAACGAAGATTTTCATGAACAGTCCTTCGAATTGTGGCTTCTGAAACATTCAGGTCTTTTGCGATGGACCTCATTGACTTTTGGGGGCTCTCATCAATAATATTCTGAACTTGATGAATAAATTCAGGTGTTCTAATCGTGTCTGACCGTTGGCCGTGCTTTTTACGTTTAGCAACCTGCTTACAATCACCATCATTTTCTTCTAACTCCCTACGAACTTTATAAACAAAAGAACGGGCGACTTTAAGAAATTGTGCGATTTGTAAATCGCTATGATCTGCCTTTATTGCGACAATTACAGCCTGTCTTTTCATTTGTTCCGTTACATTATTATCTGCCATTTTTCATTATCTGCAAAAAAAGAATAAAAATAATTAATATAACGTAACGATAACGACATTACGCGATGTTCTCATATACCTGATGCACCCTGTATATATACATATATATATATATATAGAGAGAGAGAGACCCATGTATATATATATATATATATATATATATATATATATATATATATATATATATATATATAAGGATACATGTAGATATATATAGAGATGCATGTATCTCTTATATATCTCTCAATATTAACATGTGTAGCTCAAAATGCTATACGTATTTTTGCTAGTGTACTACTATAAATAAAATTATCTGAAGGTCTGTGTTATATATATTAAGTGTCGGTGTGCTAGCTAGTTTGAATGGTTGTTTACTGTTTAATTGTTACTTTTAGACTTATTCAAGAACATCCTGTCTAGTAGGATCAAAGATCAGATCACTGATAACGGGAGAAAAGCAAACAGAAAGTGGATAAAGAATGACGTCACCAGGGAAAGGAGAAATGGATTTCTAGATAATATTTTAATATTGGAAGCATAGTCGACTACACATTAATATGGGCTCTTAGACCAGAACAAATAAGAGTCTTTCGTAACCCCCTCCACATACACACACTCGCTCTGCCTGTTGTATGTGAAACCCTAAATAAAATACCAGCTGACCAATTCCTAAAAGTATTTAGAGTTAATTTTATTAATTTCTAGCATATTTAGATTTTATTTGGCCAGAAAGAACTTTTATTAATTTCTAGCATATTTAGATTTTATTTGGCCAGAAAGAACTTTTATTAATTTCTAGCATATTGAGATTTTATTTGGCCAGAAAGAACTTTTATTAATTTCTAGCATATTGAGATTTTATTTGCTTTGAATAAGTTTGATTTCAGTTTCGTCATTTGTTTCATCTCACCACTGGATGATCAAAACGATGGCCATCACGAACAAAACGAAAAGATATCACCGTCTCTGATCGATAACAACCATCTGATCATACAACAGAAGCAATTATTGAATGATTTTTAAGCCTTCATATCAGATCAGTGAAATCTCTGTGTATCTTTCCACGAATCAGTGAAGGTGACAGGGGCAATTCACCAAAGAGCAGACATTTTTTCAACAAGAGTGGAAAGTTAGCATGTTTTATTCTTTTTCTTATGAGTTTATTGTTATCATTATAATGGACATGAAATATATTGCTTCCTGTATGGATTTAACATTGGTTTGGAATGCCCATTATTATATATTATTTTCTGTGATGCATTTTCCTGGTTTTGTTTTGACTCCTTACATCCGGTGGTTATACCCTAATTTAGAAACTTTGGGGATGTGAATTTACCCTTAGTTGTCCTTACTCTCAGGTAATATTCTAATTGTGTCTTTCTGTAATTGACACTTTTCTCCATTAAGTCTGATACCTGCTTCTTGTAATTTTTCCCAAATGGTTTCTTATCTCTTCATTCACTTGAAGTATAGAAGCATTTACAGGGATGACTAAGTTCGTTACTAAACAAAATGAAACAACCAACTAATTTATTAGCTAACAAATGAACCCAACCCCAACTTGCAAAAAATGTCAATTACGTTATTACTAATCAAACGACATGGATGACCCAGATAATATCTTAAACATTCTAAAAGAAACGAAATTGTTGACAAAAATCAAACGCTATATAAAAATCAAACAAAAACCCCTCACACATTGTGAATAATAACAAAAAGTTCTACACTTCAAAAATACTTTCATAAAAGGAAGTATGGTAAATATAACCTTCTTGGCTCTAAATGCCCCAACAGTGGTCGATGAACCATAAAACAAAATCTAATCAATCAATAAATCAATCTATAATTCTAACAGTTTTGTTTCCTGGTATTTCTTTTAATAATTCTAACATCCTTTCTTGGAATATGTACAGAACTGAAATGGTAATATTTGAAACCTATGATAAAAGTTGTGAGTGAACAACTTTCTTTGCTTAACATAATTTGATAGAATCCACTGCTAGCATCGAATTTAGCAGACATTTTTGCTGCATTTAATTTAGATATAATATCGTCTAAATTTGGTTCAGTTGTATTTTTAATGCTACATTTCGTTTCTTCAGATCCTCACATATTTCCAATTTCTTTTAATCGAAAGTATCAGAGCACACCACTCTGCCAGTTTCTATAAAAACTTTGATAATTCCTTCATTTTCCACTTTATTTAATTCTTCCTACACATTTGGTAACATAAGGAATAGGGTTCTTCAAGCTGATATTACACAGTGTGATTTAACATATTTCTTTCAGAATTATTTTGACCGAAACATTTTCGCATTTGACTAAATATGTTATTGAATTCATTTTTATAGTTGTGTGCCTTAACAATAAATTATCTCCCCTTATACATATTCAATAAACTCAATCATGTTCTGCATGAGGACAGAATATTTCCTTTTTATTAATTGATCCATAAAAAAAACAGACCAAATTGGTACTTGAGTGATGAACGCATATTTTTACTACAGAATCATCCGAATAAATTATTTATTTAACATTTGGTTAATTACTAATATTTTATTGTCCTAGTTTTCCTCTGGGAAAACCGAGGATTTCTGCCAGTATACAATATCTTGGAGTATTTGCTAGTCATAATTGTTCAGCATTTGGTAGTCGATAAGATCGTTATTAATTGATCTATGATTTTCTATTTATTATATTGTTATGTTGTGTTTCACAGGATTTAGTTGTTGTTCGTTTTATGAGCATTTGTGTAAAGGAGGGATGAAAAGGGGTAAAAAAAGAAGATATTGTTGTTGCAGTTACGTAATGCTAAATCAATTCAGAGTAGTTTTACTTGTGCAACCAACTTTCTCTTGATCTACAAACTTCTTGATTTTTACATGTGCTAGATATTCCTTACTTTGTCCTTTAGTACTCACATTCCATGAGTTATGTTTCTGACACAGGGGAAGAATTGCTGTTTTCTGGGTCGGAATCTATCCATCTAACACTTATCGTTGGCTAGTTTTTTTTATCTTAAAGTAGAATTTTTAGCTCCTTACATCAAATGTCTTCATGCCTTGTTTATAGCGATTTCCATTAAAAAAAATATGTGACTATGTGTAGATTTATCATCCACAATTATGCAAACAGCTGAAAAGAACAACTTTAGCATGATACCATTTCCAAAGATAAGCAAAACACATATCTTTTAATTGGTTTCGTCTCAAAATAACTTTTCACCATTAAGAAATCCAAAGCTATTTCTATTTTCTTCTTACAAAAAAATATGTGAAGTAGCAAAGATGAAATAGGTACCGGGGTGGACTGATAACTCAGGATGCCGTGTTTTAGTCCTGTCGGTTTCATAAGAACACCTTCACTCTAGATGTTGGCAACCTTCATGTGATCCCTACTGTGAGTACCTGATTCTAAACTAATGCCAACAAAGCAAAATCAAGCATTTTTCAGTGAAACAGCATTACTTCCTCTCCTTTTCCTATTCTCCTTCTCACTAATCTTTCTATCCTTTTTCCTCCTCTTCATGCAAAGACGTGAGAGAAAAAAGATATACAGAAGATATAAATAAGGGTATATTAAAACGTATAAAACTGTCTTTTTGTCAATTTGTATTTAAATTCGTGTCAATATTTTATCTTTCTTGTTTGTAAAAATATCATTTTCCTTCAAGAAAGCGAAGCGAGGTCATCTTCATTGGAACTAATCAAAAAGATATCAACAATTGATTGAATAATAGGAAGGTGACAGTGTTGATGTGTATTCCGATTGATGACTCGGTGTGCCATGTATGAATATTTTTGGTTTCATAGGACCACTTTCTCTCTACATATTGGTAACCTTCACATGGTCCCTCTTGTGGGTTCCTTATTCTAAAACTAATTGGGAGAAGTCAATCTCAACAAAACAGAATGAAGCAGAGCAAAAAGGCGTAGTGAGCTGATTTATAAATTCATACAAATTCTCTTTGTGTATATTTTATTTATTTACTAGCAGGACCTGTGTCTCGCTTTTGCCTGGGGGGTATAAAAGAATGATTTACTGTGTTCTTTATTAAGTAAACCGATTAACCGGAATATGTATAGAAACTATAAAAAAAAGTAATTCCCAACGCTCGAACTCTAAAAAAAAATTTTTCTAACATAATTCACCCCAAACAAGGCAGGACGCCACTGTAGACGTAAGGGGCTACTTAGAATTAGGGTGTAGGTTTTGAGTGTCATCCTAAGTTGGGAGGTGTGCCCGAGATATCTGTTTACATTAGTTTTAAAACTCTGCATGTCAATACAGTCGGGGAAACAAGCACAAGGATGCAACATTGTGGCGATGGGATAGGGGTTGGAGCGTGGTGGATAGTGAGGGACCTATTAAGTTGGTGACTCTTTTTTGGACCTTGTCTATGGGGGGAGAGACTAGTGGATGATGCACCAGCTTAGATTTAGCAACAATACTCCATGCACTGGTGGATGATGACCTTGTAGAGATACAGGATAATGTCAGGTGTGAGGAGTTTACTAGCATGGTAGAGGGAGCCCACCTTCTTTGCTGCTGCCTTAGCAATGTCTTCAATGTATTTGTTCCAATTCATGTTACCTGTGAATGGCCGAGGAGTTTGAATGTTGAACTCTCAGGTAGTGTGTTATTAACCATGACAATCGGTGGTTGAGGAGGTTTCTTGTAGTTATTGAAGCTTTGTCTTTGCGACACTAAAAGTTACCCCAATCCACTACAGACTGGAGGTAATTTTTTTAAGGATTCAGCTATTGCCTCGGATATGATCACGTCTGTTTTACCCACATGGCGAGAGTAAAGCATGGTGTCATACCTATCTCAGACTCGTATTCCTGTAGTCCTAAGAAGGGAGTGATTATTATTTTGTTTTTGAAGCTGTATATTATGTAGAAGGTGATTGAAATTAAATAATTTCGGTATTGTAAAGTAATTTCTTTGTATTAAGAAAAGACCCGGTGTAAAAGAGCTACGTAGGAGTAGAAAATTATTATGGAGGGAAATTGTTTGCTATCATCTTTATGGAAAACGTATTTGGGAGAAGCAGATATTTTGGAATAAATGTAATAATATTTGTAAGGAGACAAAATGTAAGAATATTTTCGTGAAAAACGCATTGGAAAGTGTTGGAGGTGGTTAATAGAAAAGATTAGCATATGAAGCTGTCGGTTATTTTCCTGTAACGTCTGAAGTTGCACGGGAAAAATCGACTATTTTATTATATAGATAGATTTTTTTAAATATATATAACTTGTAACTTTTTTTTACCTTGAAAAATATACTCGCTTTTAATCTCGTTTTGGTAATATTGCATATACAAATTAATTCACCAACGATTTATCACCTTTTTTGGTGGATTCATTGTACATTGTATAAATACTTATTTTTACTCTAAAATGTTACTTGTTAATGATCAGCATGTATGAAATGAAAGGAAATATGCAAATTAAGTTCGCAACAATAAGTAAACAAAATCTACACCTTCTATTTTCAGTTGTTTTTGTCTTTTGGATCGATACATTTATTTCTGGTGATAACATACAAAAGTACTAATTAAGTTGCATTAGTTTTTTATTTTAAATTACCTTCGAAAAATACTTTTTTTCTTAATGGAAAAATTATTTGTTATTTTGAGACATTTCTCTTTTCTGTATGAAAATAGTTATTTGTGATTTAATTAAATTAACTCTGTCAAATTCAGACACTATATTTATTTTTATAAAGAAATAAATATAAATATATAAATTCTGAGTGTTTTCATGAAAAAAAGTATTATTGTAAGACTAAGTTAATTTAGAAATATGTGTTTTGCTTATGATTAGAAAGGTGTGGCGTCTGAGTGAAGTAAACTCTGGTGGCGTGCTAAATCTGTTCTTTTCATAGTATATCCCCTCGATCAAGGTCATGGCGATATATGTTGCATAGCCTCTTGATTAGAGCAATAGGTTTTGGTCGTTCTCTCTATCGTCCAGGATCAATGGAAAAAGATTCACATATGGAAGAAGGAAAGCAAGTCGGCTTACCTTATTTTATTAGTTAAACTAAATTAGATCTGCTTCTCTTAGCAAAAAGTTGTTTCTGGCTATCTATTGAGAGTTCTAAATGACGCTTCTTTTTGGAACCAAAACCTATCCTTCCAGACTGAGGCAATTTTTATGGCTAATTGAAATCTGCCATGAACACTCATTTGGCTTTGTAATGTCGACACCCTCACCACAAGCCCAACATTGCCTCACATCCAGCCCTCATTTGGTGACAGCCAAATAACAACTATATGACACCTCTTGTCTCTAATTTTATAGCTAAAATGTAATCACATTACCTTGTATACATGAGCAAAAGAGCCAATCATACTAAACCCTGCAAATGCAATTAAGGGTCATGTCACTCATCCATGAACCGTCCATGCCCCCCCATCTAAAAAAATACAGTCACCGATCTAATACGTTACACTTTCAATTGCTAACATCATTAGGGTGCTGCATCTACACTTGATTTAAAGTCTTTTTTCCCTAAGTGATGGTAAAAGATAATAAAGTTCATGAAAGCAGAATTTGGTAACTCCATAAATTCTTGTTTTGTTGTAGATACGTTACACTTTCAATTGCAAACATAATTGTGGTGCTGCATCTACATTTGATTTAAAGTCTTTCTTTTTTTTTCCAAAAAGCAATAGTAAAAATGACAAGTCCATAAAATCAGAATTTGAGCACTCCATAAATTCTTATGCTTTGTTGTAGATAGATGTCAAAATCCAAAAGAATAATTACTCTTCAAAGTTACCTACTTGAGCTAAAAAAGTGATTCAATTTTGTCTGTAAATATTTCCATTTTTCTTTATATCTATAAGCAAATGGAAGATGAAAGCATAGATTGGCATTTTGTCTTTAATCTACTGTACACTAACTAGCAAATTTCTGTCTGTCCGTCCTTCGTGATGTTAATGCACAACGATCAAGAAAATTAATAATCAGCAACAAGTAGCCAGCATTTTATTCTCCAATGCAAAGAGTAACGCTGTCATAAAAAAGGTTCCTGAAAAATTATTTTAATCAACTTAAACGTAATCTATTTTTATGCCATTATTTTCAACTTTTCAACTTTAAAAATTATTTTTATAAAATGGTAATAGTTTAGCAATCAGACAACTTTCTCTTGTTCCTTTATTTTTCATAAACCAAACTGTTAGTAAAGCTTCTTTCTAAGCCCAAAGGTAGGTGTCCCTCTATACACCAGGGTAGAGTGTTTGCCTACAGCATCTAGTATTCCCAAATGGTTACCATTTAAGTACTAACTAAGCTCAACGCTGCTTAACTTCAGTGATCTGCCGAGAACTGCTGTGTCAACATGATTTAGATGTAAAGTACTCTACTGAAATATTAACATATTACTGGGTTTACTTTCGGCAGCTTTATAACTCTTGTTTATCCTCTATTTTTGTCTTTTAGTCATCACATTCCTTGAGCAATGTTTCTGACAAAAGGGGAAGAATTGCTGTTTTCTACATCGACCTTTGTTTTGAATGAATGGTATGTAGAGAGTTTAAATCATCTGATGATATTCATCATCATTCAACTGTTACTCTTATCCTTGAGTGGCTTTTTAGCCTTGATAACGGGTTACTAATTAATAAAGAAAAAGGTTGTTTTTTTGACAAAATTCAATTCAGTCAAGATTTAAAAGAATCTGATATTGCATGAAAAACGACATATATCTATCTTTATAAAGTTAAGTATGTTTATATATTTTTATGTGCAGGATTCACTCCTAAACTAATTATCCTGCTAGGCGTAAGGAGTTTATATTTAGTTTAACAAAAGGAGTTAAAACGGGTGTGGAAGCCCTTTGTGAAAATTCAAATACTTTCGATTTTTGTGAAATTTTAACAATAGATATTAGACATAAATTAATAAATATTCCTAAAATTTCAGTTTTTTTGGAATGTGTATAAAGTGTGATAATGTATGGAAGTAAAACCTCGTCAGTGAAGGTTGAGGACATGCATTGCATGGAGAGAAATGATATGAGAATCATACGATGCATGTGTGATGTAAGTGGTAAAGACAGGCTTAAATCTGATAACCTCAGAGGAAGATTCAATCTGAATTGTATAGGAAGATGTGTGCAGAACAGAAAACTTTGATGGTTTGGCTACATTAAAAAAATTGATAAGAATTCTTGGGTGAGTAGATTTAGAAGAGTTGAAGTAGTTGATTCAGTTCAGAGAGGAAGGTCAAAGAAAACATAGGATGAAGTGAGAATAGACTTGAGAAAAATAAGGATAAATAAAGATCTGGACAGAGATAGGTTAATTTGGAAGTCAATTTCTAAGAGTTGTCGAACGCATGCCAGCATGAAAACAGATGCTAAATCGAATATGATGATGATTATTATCATAATGGGGTATTTTAAATGGTTTTAGCGGGAATAATATGGCACAACCTCCCATTTGAAAATTCAAATAGATCAGACTTGTATTGGATTTGATCCATAATCATTAGACATCAATGAAGCACGATTTCCTGAATTTCAATTTCTTCTGAAGACCCTTTATGTTTTAAACGTTTCTAGAATCACAATCATGTAATGGATTTTGATCAAAATTAGAATAAGGATTCTAGACATAAAGCTAAGTATCATTATATCTTGATTTTAATCTTTGTAAAAAAAAAAAAAAAAGTGGTGCAAACCAATTATGTTCAAGGAATTAATTTCATTCTCCCTGGCACCGGTATTTTTCTAGTCTAAATTAATAAATGCAGATGTATTTTCCATTTGTCTGAATTATATTTATATCAAAACATTTATTGAATTAAATGATACAACAAAATATTTGGAAATATTCTTTATATGGTGATCGGCAAATACCCAAATATAGTTATGCCTATACTTCATTTGCATATTTATTTTATCAAAAATTTCTAATAAATTAATATTCTGTATATGAGTCATTTGTAATTCTATTTCCCTATTTTCTTATATATACCCAATAGTTATGTTGATATTAATATTATTAGTAGTAGCAGCAAAATTAATTAAAACGATTTAATGAAAAAAAAAAAAAAAATTCCGAATGAAAACTTCAGGTTAGATTATTATGTGTTGTGGTTGCAAAGTTGAACAATAATTAGTGAGGAATACAATGAAGACGCAAACAACAAGGAGAATGCAATAATAAGTGTATTAAAGAAAAGGTATAGTTACAGTATGTACAAATGAAGGTGTCGAGTCAGAGAGTCTTGGTGGGAGGACATGTACGCTCTTCGGCGTCACTTCCGGTGGAATTTAGGTAACACACACTAAGGCCAACCTAGGCTTGCCATTTATAGTGTAACGTTATTCGTATATGCAAATGAGTGGTTGCCACCACAACACCCCCCTCCCAAGATTTGAAGTCACACAGATTTCAATATCTTTTTCTTTTTGGGTTTACCATCAATGGTTCATTAAATTTTCTTTTCCTACCTGATCTTCGGGGTTCAGGTGTATATTGAGGCGGTTCCAAATTAAAGGATTCGTATATGATATCTATGGTTTCCTCCTCTTCGACTGTTGTCGTATAATCATCATCTTGGATATGACGTTTTTTTATCTGATTTAGGTGCCTTTTATGTATACTCTGTGGACCTTTAATCATATATGTACACTACTCCACATTCCCAGTAAGATGTGTTATTCTTGTAGCACTTAAAATATACTCGATCTCCCGAGTTATATTTCTTTCTTCTCGTGCGTGTAGTGTTTCGGATAATTGCCTGTCTTGGCAACAGTTTATCAAACGGTGATTTTACCTTTCTGGCAAACGTTAGATCAGCTGGTGATATGTTTGATGGTGTACTAGGATGTGGTGTGATCCTATAAACTTGCAAGAATTGTTGCAAAGCTTTTTCTGTTGGTGTTCCAATGGATTTCTTTAACGCTCGTTTTAGCGTGTCCACGAACCTTTCCGCAAGGCCGTTCGACCTTGGATGATACGGCGGAGTCGTGATGTGCTTCACTCGGAACGTATCGCAAAAATTCCTTAAACTCTGCGGATGTGAACTGCGTTCCGTTGTCAGTGACCAGTGTGTCTGGTACACCGAATCTTGCAAACAACTCGTGTAGGAACCCTATTGAGTTGTTCGTTGTTGGATTCCTGCAACGCATTACCTCCGGCCATTTTGTGTAACTATCCACTACAATTAAATAATAGTTTTCTCCTACTGGACCAGCGAAGTCCATGTGGATTCTCGACCATGGTTGGTCGGTTTTCGGCCAAGGTTTGTGTACTATAGGTGGGGATTTTGCTGCTAACTGGCATCCTTTACATTTATTTATTGTTGCTGCTATGTCAGTGTCCATGTTACGCCAGTACACGTAGCTTCTCATTAACGACTTCATTCGATTTATCCCCGGATGTCCCGTATGGAAATCTCTTAACATCCTATTCTGCAATGTTTTGGGTATTACCACTCTCTCACTGTACAGTAACACATCGTTACATATGGAGAAAACTTCCTGCACCTTTGTGTCCGTTATAATTTTCTCTTTTATGTCCTTTATGTATTCGTCTTTCTCGGCTTCCCTTTTAATGTCCGACAAAGTTACGGGTAGTTCCTTAATGATGTTTGCTACCATATTTTTTACTTCAACATTTGTCCGAATTGCTGCAATGACTGATTCTTCCAGATTGTGTTTCTGTGGTATCAGTCTTGACAGTCCATCCGCATGGCAAATCTTTTTTGATGCTAGATGTTGTAGCTGGAAATCGTAATTAAGTAAGATTGTACCTCAGCGCAGCAATCTATTTGCGGTGTATACCGGCAATCCTTTTTTTGATCCATAGATCGTGACTAACGGTTTATGGTCGGTTTCAAGTAAGAATTGTCTACCATATAAATATCGGTGAAATTTAGTCACGGAAAAGATTATGCTCAATGCTTCTTTTTCGATTTGTGAATATGCCCTCTCGGCTGGTATCAGCGTTCTCGAAGCGTGCGCTATTGGTTTTCTAGACCCATCCGGCATAATATGTTGAATGCATGCTCCTAAGGAACTAGCGTCACTAGCGACGACTATTTTTAATTTTGTGTCAAAGTGCGTTAAGAATAATTCGGATGTTAGTGCGCTCTTTATTTTGTCAAAAGCGGTTTGACATTCTTGCGTCCAGTTCCAAGGTGTATCCTTTTTAAGCAGATTATTTAAGGGGGTTCGCAAGGTATGCATTCCTTCAATAAAAGATTGATAATAATTTGCGAGTCCTAAGAAACTCTGCAAGGTTGTTACGTTATCAGGTGCTGGCATATTTTTTATTGCCGCAGATCTGTCTGGGTCTGGACGTCGTCCATGTTTGTTTATTATGTGTCCAATCTCGCTCATACAAAAGTCACATTTACTTTCTTTTACTTTAAAGCCGAATTCTTGTATTCGAGTAAATACTTGTTTCAAATGTTCCTTATGTTCTTGTAGGGATTTGCTCCTGACAACAATGTCGTCCAGGTATGCACATGCGCACTCAATACCACTTAGCATGGTGTCCATCGCTTGCTGAAAAATGGCAGGCGCTACTTTGATGCCAAAGGGCAATCGGTTGTATTTGTATAATCCTTATGCGTATTGATGCATAGTATTTTTGAGCAATTTTCCTCGACCGGTATTTGCAAATATGCGTCGCTCAAGTCTATCTTAGAGAAGATATTACCACCATTTAACTTCGTGAATATTTCCTCTGGGCTTGGTAGAGGGTAATGGTGATCTTTTAATAGGGAGTTGACCCCGGTCGAAAAATCTGCGCACACTCTAACTTCGTCATTCTTTTTCTTTACGTATACAGTGGGGGCTGCCCACTCGCTGTGTTCTATTTTTGATAGAATTCCTGTCTGTTCCAATCTATCTAATTCTTTATTAATCTTTTCCAACCCAGCGAACGGAACGTTTCGTTTTTTTCTAAAAATTGGGCTGGCGTTTTCTTTAAGTTCAAACGAGGCCTTGAATTTATTACAGCGACCTAAGTTAGTCGTGAATGCTTCAGGAAATAATTCTTTTAAATCGTCTTTTATATTTACTGTTATTGGAGAAGAACATTCTATTTTTTTACAGAATGTATTGATTGGCTTATCCCATAGTCCAAATTTCTCAATTAAATCTATTCCAAACAGATTTTCACTATTTTTCAGTACGAATATTTTTAATTTCTTCGTAATCCCTTTTAATTTTATCGGAAGGACAACTTCTCCTTCAAATTTTATACCACCACCAGTTACCGTCCGGGCTGATTTACTTGTTTTCATCATGGTTGGTTTTTTACCCAACTTTTTCCATGTATTCAGGTTTATAATAGAAATATCGGAGCCGGAGTCGAGTTGTAACTTTATTGGTGTTTTAAATATTTCCACTTTTACGTATTTTCGCCGATCTTTGTCTAATTTTGTATTTGATTTTGTTTGCTGTACTCTCTTTCTGGTGTAATCTTTATATCTGCAGCAATCGCTTTTGTGTCCCACCTTCTTACAAATGTAGCATTTTTTCTTCTTATAAGGACAATCTGATTCCCAATGCTTTTCTGCACATCTCTTACAGTTATATCTAGGAAGAGGCTTGTTATATTCTGTCCTATATTTATGGTTATGAGGATTGTAATATCCCGTTCCATTTCGATTGCTTTTCTTTGTAAAGTTCTTGGTTGGTGTGTATGGTTTTCTAACTTTTCTTACATATGCCACTCCGGATTCTTCTATATTTTTTTAATCCTTTTTTAGTGTAATGGCCCTTTCACAGTCCTCTGCTAGTTTCTGGAGGGTTAAATCTTGCTCAGATTCCAGCTTAGACAACACTCGTCTGCGTATTTCTGCATTTTTCGTGGAAACTAACCCTTGTGCGAAGATTAGACATTTAAAATCTTCTACCGTTAGTTCCGCAAGCTTAAAATTATCGCAGTTTTTATTGACAACTGATGCGTATGTCAAATAATCTTGGTTGTCCATCTTTCTTAGATTCATGCACAGCCATCTTTTATGAAAAAGAGATATATTTGGATTAAATAATTCTTTTAGTAATTTCACAGCTTCCATGAACTCTAATTCCGCAGTTTTTTTAGGTAATATGTAATCTATGAATTTGCTGTGTTCTGATGTATCCAATTTCCTGAGTAAGAGGCTCACTTTCTGGCTATTTGGCCAATTTTTGCAGTCCAGTTGAAAGACATCCTCGTATCTTGTATAGTATGCTTCAAAAGTCTTTCCTTCCTCCGGCACATAATTAAATGTGTCCATACTATTAAAGATAGTTGTATGGGAGAAATTAACACTGTCGACATTTTCTCGATTACTCTTTAGTAGTTCCAGTGTTTTAGCAAAACGTTCATTTTGTCTTTCCTCGCGGTCAGCTTGTGCCTGTAAAAATTGCATGAACATTTTTGATAAGTCTTCCATTTTTTTTTTTTTTTTTTTCGTGACGTTTTACTGTATTATCCGTTATCCAGTGACAACTTTAAAAAAAAAAAATCCTTTCCTTGAGCTTTAATTTCTAGCTATGGTATTTCCTTTTAGTACCGCCGACAAACAAATTATTAATTAAAAGATTCCTTTAGTTGTTGTTTTGCTAACGGGGAGCAGTAATTAGAATCCACTGGTGAACTTTTTTTTTCGTAGGTTACTTCCTTGCTTTTCGTAATACGAGTCTGACCTGTCGTTTTGCGACAGAACAAAATCAGCTTTTCGTTTGCAAGTTGGTCCTTTAGTAATACAAAACAGATTTGTCGTTTAGCGACAAAACAAAAATTCACTTTTACATTCGTTTGCAAGTCGGATTCCCAGAAAACGGCGTAAATTGTCGCTTTTGCCACGTTCGAGTTTTTTTTTTTTTCACTTAAGTTGAAACTTTTCTTTAGCGTAAAATCCGTTTGCTCGTCAACACTTTGCATTGTACTTTTTTTTTTTTTAATAGTTCTTCGTCAAACTGTTATATTTGACGCTTCATATCTCGTCGCCAACTGTTGTGGTTGCAAGGTTGAACAATAATTAGTGAGGAATACAATGAAGACGCAAACAACAAGGAGAATGCAATAATAAGTGTATTAAAGAAAAGGTATAGTTACAGTATGTACAAATGAAGGTGTCGAGTCAGAGAGTCTTGGTGGGAGGACATGTACGCTCTTCGGCGTCACTTCCGGTGGCATTTAGGTAACACACACTAAGGCCAACCTAGGCTTGCCATTTATAGTGTAACGTTATTCGTATATGCAAATGAGTGGTTGCCACCACAACATTATGAAAATCAAATGACAACTTCCGGTAAAGTTTACACACAAATACCTGTTTGCAGATAGATTAGATTATTCTGGAATAGTTTCGTTTAAAAAATAAACTCTGTATTGAACGACTAACAAAGTTTTTTGTTTTAATAATTAAATAGATACTTTTTTTTTTTAACTAAATTTTTATTTAATAAATATTTGTTTTATGGTGGTGGTGGTAGTAGTGGTGACCATTACATTTGCCATGAAAAAATAAATTGCTGTCCGGAGGACGGGTAGCTTTTTTACTATTATTATATAAGGTAAAATGTAATGTATGAAACAGATTTGGTGACAGGGGTCCAGTCTGATAATCTATCGCATGGATTTTGTCAACGGGTGTAAAGAGAAAAGTCAGAATTGTTTGCCTTCTTGATGGATTATCTTCAGTTGTTTGCTTTTGGGAAGACTATTATTAACAAGCATTTTTTTGTTGCTCTTTCCGAATTCAAACATTCAGCTTTAAAAAATGGTAATGATAATATTTGTTGTTATAAAAACAAGCAAAGAAAGAAGTACAACGTTTGTGTAGTTGGTGGTCGTGACTGTTTTTTTTGGTTTTTTTCCATCTTAATCCAATTAGAAAGGTTGATTTGCGGAGATTTTGTTAAGCACTGAAGCAATTAATGAGGAGAAAAAAGAAGCGGGAGAAAACAATCATCGGCCATCTTGGATTTCCGTGTGAAGAGACTTTGAAAAACAGATTTCATACAACAACAGGAAAAGCTGAAGAAAAAGAGAAGAAAACTCTATTATTGAGGAAAAAAAGAAAGAAAGAAAAAAGTAAAATAAATGTGGGATAAAATTTAATTGAAAAAGCAATATATATAAAGAATTATATATAAAGAAATTAGAAGATTAAATAAAGAAAATGAAAGAAGCAAATAGAGCAAGAAAAGAAAAAAGTGAAAGAAAGGAAGAATCAAATAAGGCGAAAGAAAGTTAAAAAGAAAAGAAAGAGTAAATTGAAAAGCAAGAAAGAAAAGAAAGAAAGTAAACTGTTAGAGAAGAAGAGAAGAATGAAAGGAAGGAGAAATGATGAAATTAAAACAAAAATGAAATAATTTGTATTATTTCGATTACTATTCTTACTTTGCATGTTATTCTCACAACGATATAACCTTCTTCAGGTGTATTTTTTTTAACTCGAGAATCTTTATGGAATTTAAAACAGAACCCTTTATTTAATCCACCATTTAAGATTTCTACTTGGTTGAAGGAACGATAATAATCTACCTCCATACATTAAATAAATGGTTCAGTCTGAAATTCCATACAGATTCCCAAGTTCAAAAAGATATACATTGGAGGTTACATCAGCCGAAACATCATGAGAATCACATCTAAGATGAGAAAAGTAGTCCAAATTAGACAAATTATCAATCCTCAACTGAAAAATTTCGAAATATGAAATAATTTTAGATTATAAATATATAAAAATGTTAAATTTGTTTTCTTTTAGTCCAAAAGCAGATTAGACCTGTGTTAATCATGGCTAGGTTTTAAAAAAAAAACGCTAAAGACTAATGCTTTATACTTCATGCAATACGCCAGTTTCAGCCAAAACCTGTTGAGGGTTTGAGACTCCAACATTAGTCAAAATGATATACTAAAGATTGAAAGGTCATATGGAAGTTTTAATGTCTTATTACAAGTCGAGATATTGTCTTTGCTGGGGTCTTTGAAAAGAGATAATTCTCGGCAATTGTGTTTTTCTTAAAAAGCTAAATGCTGATGATAAACTAAAGTTTAAAAAAATACGATGAGCAATAAAACATTGAAACATAAATATATACAATAACAACGGGCTGAAAAGTTTGCTTTTTTTTTTTTTTTTTTACTTTCATTCACCCCAAATAATTACCACTGAGACGTAAGGACTACAGTGATTAGGGACCAGATTTATAGGGATCATCCTAAATGTGGAGTTTTTTGCAAACAAAAAAAGCAAAAAGGGTAAAATAATATGGCGTATTATTTTTCCCCATACACCGGTTTCAATGTGAGACAAAACTAATCGCAAACATTTGGCAACCATTATGGAGCTAAAAAGTTCAATATAACCAATGATTTGTAAAATGTAAAAGTGTACTTCGTTATGATTGACAAAGTTTCACCTGTTCCCATGATAGCAGATTCGTTGAGTTTAATGATGTGATGTAGATAGTAGGGATTTGAAGTTACATCAGTTGCAAATTAGAAGTTAGCAAGAAAAAACATGTAAGGTCCTGTGATACCAGTGTGGGGATGATCCAGCCAAAAGCAACTCATAGTTAAAGAAATTGATCCATATTTAAGTAAAGAAAATATATAATTTAACATTGAATTGTCTTCGTCTCCTCCTTCCTGTATGAACATTTTCCAGCTACCTTTGAGATTGGCTATACAAAAATTTAAGTAAATTCTCTCCTACGAAGATCTTGTTTTCAACTACCATTCATCAGAGGAGAAAGAATCAATCAGATACGTCCGACAATTGACACACTTTTTCTTGCCTTGACAGAGTACAAAACCGACTTCACAATCTAGTTGGGGAATGATCTCTTCTCTGCTCTACAGGCTTTTATTTACACATTGCTAGTCTTTTTCTACTCCATTGTTATTTCTATGAAAAGTGCTCGACTGAGTTTCAATCCGTGGTTCCTCCTTGTAAGACATTCACAGCAAGAACTCGTCTTCCTACCACAGCTGCAAATGGACCTTCCTTTCTTCTTCCATGTGCTTAACGTCAAACAGAACATAGTTTCTTTCCGAGAGCTTTTATCCGTGGAATGCATTACCATAACATGGCCGTCTTCAAATCCAATGTCATAAAACATAAGTTCATTACATTAACTATTTTCAATCCTTTTATAATATTCTTCATCATTCAACTGGTAATCCATCCATCTCATTAACCATCTCATTAACCCTTATCTTGGTGACTCATTAGTATAAAAAAAATGTAAGGTACTCTAGAAAAACATTCGACGCCTAGTCAGTGAGCCGCTATTCCGAATTCACAACAGCAAGCCGCAATCTAATTTTTTAAATTTCAAAATCTTTTTCATATAAAACTTTATGATTAAAACTTGCTGAAAGGAAACCTTTTGAATTTTTTTAAAAATATTTTTTTAAGAAAAATAAGTAATCAAATAGGGTTTTTTTTTTCATTGAAATATTAATTTTTCTACCAATCATAGTGCTGTTAGATTGCAGACAGTTAATTTAATTTTTGTTTATTTTTTATGAATGAAAAGTCGAAGATAACAATATGATTAGATTACATTTCCAATGCCCAATGGAAATAGAACTACAAATTAGTAGAGATTGTAATTATATACAAAAAAGAAATAAAGATAGTTTTACTTATTGTAGACATTATAACTCTTGTTGGTAATATCATTCTTAATCTCTCTCTATATATAAAGTTGTAATTCCTGTCTGTTTACGAACTCCTCCTAGGGTTTTGGAGATAGATCTCTATAAGCATATATTTTTTGAAACTACATTGGATAAGTATTGAACCAAAGGGAGTACAAGATTATTGTGGAGTTTGCGTTCGCATCTGAAATATGTTTTATTTTACAACTTGAAAATTATAGAAATTAAAGAATAAGAAAAGAATTGTTAACAAGGGGGTCAGGGTTTGGAGCAAGAGTTTCGGGATGCCAAGAGTGTCTCAAGTTAAATGCTATAAATTTCCCGAAATTTATTTCAATTAATGTAAATCTATTTAGACCCTTTTCACCCAATCAATGCTGATCACATCCTTGGTTTTCATCCTCGAAAATTGAATATTATAAAATGTAAAACAATAAGAAAAAAAAAGATGGTGTTATGAGCCGGGCGCAAAGGTGCATAGTATTTCTCATTCAATCAAAATCCGGTTTTCCTGCTAGTATATATATATATATATATATATATATATATATATATATATATATATATATATATAAACATTTAGAATGGCTTACGCAAATGCAATTACGTTTTAGCAAGCTTCGTCAGTGTCAGAAGATAATGATGAAAATAAAAATCTTGCAATGGGCTCAAAAGAGACAGAAAATAGAGATCTCAGATAATAATTCTCTCCGAGTGTAAGATTTTTATTTTCATTATCTTTCGGTCATGACGAAGCATATGGCTTGCTAAACGTGAGTGCATTTGCTTAGGCCATTCTAGATGTTTATATAATGTGTATTTATAAAGCACTTAAAAAAAATATTGGTTTTAAGTTCATTTTTTAATCAATATATTTGAACTTAAATATATATATATATATATATATATATATATATATATATATAGAGAGAGAGAGAGAGAGATAGAGAGAGAGAGAGAGAGAACAATCTGTATAATTTTGTATTTTGAAGCACAATATATAAAGGAATAAATAAATGTATAGTTTTTGTTGTTTTCTTCATCAAGACGTAGATATTGGACTTTAGCCAATCAGAAAAAGTCTATGTGGGAGCCGGACACCTGTTTTCAGAACCTATATAAATAATCGCATTCGCATTTTCCACACAGAGAGTCAACGAGAAGACTAGCTTGCCGAACAAATCTTCGTCACTCAGAACAACAACCACATTTATTTTTGGTGTGCAAACGAACGCCGCCCTTAACCTCTGACTACTGGCATCGTCATGTGAACAACTTATAAAGCAGTCAACATCTCTGAATATGAACTCACTTCTAAATATAACAACACCATGTCAGTCATGGATTTTATTTACTTCCTAATAATACAAAGCTTACGAACTCATTGAACACTCCAACCTGCGTACATACGGTCATAATAATATTTTCCTTGCAAAGAGTTAGCGATAGTCTGGCACCTAGTTAATGTTAAACATTTTTCTGACCGTCAGTATAGATTTAGACAAGCACGATCTACTGTGGATATCTTAACGGTCATCTCTGAACGCATATACCATACACTGGACAAGGCAGGTGAAGCTAGGGCAGTGGTGCTTGATATATCCAAGGCCTTTGACAAGTTATAGCATAAAGGGCTCCTCCTAAAAATTCATTCATATGGTATTACTGGACAAATACTTAATACAATTAGATCCTTCCTAACCAAAAGAAAGATCCAGATTGTCCTCGATGACCGTTCATCTAAGCAACATGACATAAATGCAGGTGTACCCTAGGGATCCATCCTCGGACCTTTGTTGTTCCTGACTTCATGAACGACCTCCCTGATGACATTGAGTCTGAAATGGGTATATTTGCTGACGACACCACGCTGTACTCTCGTCATGTGGGTAAAACGGACACCAACATATCCAAGGCAATGGCTGAATCCTTAGAAAGTGACTTCTAGGCTGTAGTTGATTGGGGTCATGAACGGTTGGTAACTTTTAATGCCACAAAGACAAAGCTCCTTTCCTTCAATAACTACAAGAAACCTCTTCAACCACCGATTGCCATGGCAAATAACACCCTACCTGAGAGTTCAATATTCAAACTACTCGGCCTAACATTCACAGGTAACATGAATTAGAACAAATACATTGAAGACATTGCCAAGGCTGCTGCAAAGAAGGTGGGCTCCTTCTATTGTGCAAGTAAACTCATCACACTTGACATTATCCTGTATCTTTACAAAGCCACCATCCGCCCATATATGGGGTATTGTTGTCACATCTGGGCTGGTGCATCATCCACTAGTCTCTCCCTCTTAGACAAGGTCCAAAAAAGAGTCGCCAACTTAATAGGTCCTTCACTATCTACCAAGCTCTAGCCCCTTTCCCATCGCCACAATGTTGCATCCTTGTGCTTGTTTTACAAATACTTCAATGGATTGTGCTCCGATGAACTAGCTGCTCTAGTGCCCCATGACGTAAATACACTAAAACAACTCGACAATCAGCTAGGTCCCATCCATTCACTGTGGAGGTCCCCTAGATGCCGGAAAGCCTTCTACTCTAGCAGCTTCTTTCCTCGTGGTGCCGGCCGCTGGAACTCCCTCCCTGCTCCCTGTTTCCCCGACGTTACTGACATGCTAAGGTTTAAAACTAATGTAAACAGACATCTCACTGCACAGCTCTCAACTTAGGATGACACCCTAAACCTACTCCCTAATTCTCAGTAGCCCCTTACGTCTACAGTGGTGTCCTGCCTTGTTTGGGGTGAAATATTTAAAAAAAAAAAAAGAAAAAAAAAAGACTTATGGACTCACAACTCTTGGACTTTGAACATAACACTTTCTCTATCAAGATGCATTAACATTTAATAACTTCTTTACTGACCCCTATTGCTTGTTGAACAAAGACGTGAAATAAAGTTGATAAAATATGTTGTATAGACTTTGTCATTTAATTTACTTTTGACTAAATGTCTTTATTTCTACATTATAAAATAAAATATAAAAATCTTGTAAGTACTGATAATGATTGAAAGAGTTAAATACTCTGGATAATCCTCACAAGAGTTAACTTCAAATATTCTGAAAAGAAAAAAAATCTTATGAAAAAGAAAAAGAACAATAATTGAACAATAAATTAAGGTGTAAACTTTTTCCTGTAAAATTATTGATTTCCAAGGCATTTTCAACATTTTAAAGAATTGATGAAAAAAAATAATTGAATTTCTCTGTTTTTTTCTTCTGTTGTTGTTGAAAATGTTTCCAATAATCTATGCTAAAATATTGCACGGTTCCTTCATTTAATTTTGATCGATAATTATTAATAGGAAAAACAGCATATGTTAATTTTTTTTGTATTTGATTTTTATGGGGAAATGATTATACTTTTTCATAGAATTTAAGAGTAAAAGGAAAAAGAAGTGGAATAAATGTACTACTATCTCAGCCATTTGACTCTTTCCATAATATATGTCAATATTCTTATTCAATTTACTACGATGTGACCTCCCAAATGCCACTCATGGAATCGATAATAAAATTCACAATCCTTTCTGCAATCTAACCATATTTTGTACCAATAAACTTCAATCTATGCCTGACTTGTCCACTAAGTTTATCTTATGAATGTCCAAGAGTCTTTGTTTTATCGGTGTTCTATGATAACCACACCTGGATACGAAGTGCACAATTGTCAACAACTGACACGCTCCTCTCTTGGTACTGTCATGCCTTTGGCTTTGATCGCTCTCTTCAGTTCAGGAATAGTCTGCAGATTGTTTTGAAAGATATTATCTTTGAGATAACCGCACCGATAAAAATCGGTGGTGGGAGGTAAGGTCTGATGAGTGTGAAGCTTATTCACGATCACAAATCCTACTAATGAGACGATCACCAAAGTTTCCTACTATATCACTAAACAGTGATAAACAATGACTGTTGGATAGTCAAAAATAAAATATATTTAAAGATATATTGAATTTTGTATCTGGGTGCCTATCAAAAATTGGAATGATTTAAAATAATTATTTTAACTTCGGTTTTTTATAACTTCTTCATATTATAACTTTTGTATATGATATGTATTGCATTTTATCATTCTCTATGTGCGCATACATGCACACATGTGCATATATATATATATATATATATATATATATATATATATATATATATATAATAGAAATTGGTAGTTTGCTGGAAGCATTGTTGGGAGTAATAATAAAAGTTTTTAAAAAGGTTGAAGGCAATGCGAAGTTCCGGATCGCTGGAAGCTGTGAAGAACAAAAACAAAACAAAACCGAAACAAGTCGGATATAGATTGAAAAGGTTTGTTTATTTTTCTAGACAGCAAGGGTGTTAGTTTGTAATATCCGGATTATCAAGAATCAATTTGATATATTTCGAGAGATTTGTTTTTCTTTCTTTTTCCTCTCCTTGTCAAAAATAAATAAAAGAAAAATCCCGGATTCCGAGAAAATGCCAGGAGCGCTGGGGGGTTAAACCGGTTTATATATATATATATATATATATATATATACTTCTTTTGCATTATATAAGTAAAAGACGTTCCGGACGAAACAATTTTAAGTTTTTAGGGGAAGGGAGAAAGCAAATAGTACGTCAGACAAGTGAATTCCGAAATAAATTTTTCACTCTGTGACGTTTTTTTTATTCCTTTCTTTTTTCTATATCAATTGACACATTTTTTTTCAACTTTCCAGTTTAAGACGTTTTCTTTCTTCTTTTTTTAAAATTCACCGAGTCAGACGTTATCTTATATAAATACTAGTGCAAACACTGGCCAAGTAAAATTTTTCCCTGTCATTTTTTTATGGAAAGTGTACACATGTATATAATAAAGAACCTATTTTATTTAGTCCAATAGTTAACAATAGCAGCATTAATAAGCCAATAGCATTAATAAAGGTGTACAAAGTTAAATGATTAAAAAAGATATAATGACAATATTAAACTTATAAAACTTGTTTATCATAAGTCATATGTTTCTTTGAAAGCAACTTAAGCAGTTCAAGAAATACATGTTTTCTTTCGTTTACATTTTTTGTTCCATGCATCTTTTAAAAAAATGTCTTTCTTGATTACTTTATCCGTTTCCCAAATAGTCCAGTGCTTTTTGTCTCACTGGAATTATTTCATGTGCTGCCTATTCACTATTAATATTGTTCAATATTTTTATATGCTGAATTTGCAGAATATTCTGTACTCCGTTCTGAAATGCATTGAAACGGTTTGTAAGAGAAATATTGAACTAGTTGACGATGTCACTGTTGCACAGTAAAGACCAGACATATCGGTTTTTTCTTTCTGTTTGTGGCTTGTTGGCTCTAAGACAAAGCTGAATGGTGGTAGTGACAATGCGATGGTCTGAGCTCACTGTACTGAAGGCGTCGAAAGGTTCACAATTTACCGCACAGTTGATCCATTTTTCTATTTTTGCAAAATCCACTTGAGATCTGAACGTCCATTTCTTTCCTTTTCTCTTTGAAATTTTGTGTTCAGACAAATCATTTTGTTCTCTGTTATAAATATATATATCTCTGTTATATATATATATATTTCTGTTTGTGGAATGAGTGTTCGGAGTCGTCAGTTTTACTCAATTTAGTACTGAAGTCACCGCCGATCATTGTTACATTGTGATGAGGTATTTGTCAGATGAAAGAAGACAGGTCAGTGTAGAAATGTGTCACTTCTCAACTACGGTCATCCACTGAGGTCATACTTTGACCTCACACTTGTCAATCACTTACTGAGTTCGGAGACCCTTTTATACTAATCCGTTATTCTTCCATTCTAAAATAAGAGACTTAGGCTCTCATTCTCCATCAAGTGGTCAAAGCCATCGTTTTTACCCAGGTTAGCAATTGATGTCTCCACTGATCATTGTGACATTGTGATATTTGTCAAATGAAAAATGCTCCACTTTATCTTTTTCAGCTATGTTTGTTAGACTATAGCAATGGACAATTGTAGCTTTAGGGTTTCTGTTGAATGATGCGACAATAATGTGTAGTGTTATTGATTTACTGTTATCAAGAACGTTTTAGGCTTTGGGGCTCATCAGAATACAAACATTATTCATACAAGCCAAAATTTATACGATTGAAAATGCATCTGTTAACAACCCAGCAGCGACTGCATGGAGAATAGTCAATGAAATCATCATCATCATCATCATCATCATCATCATCATCATCATCATCATCATCATCATCATCATCATCATCATCGGTTTAACATCTGTTTAACATGCTGGCATGCGTTGGACGGCTTTAAGAAATTGACTTCCAAACTACCCTATCTTTGGCTAGGTCTTTTATTTATCCCTCTTTCTCTCAAGTCCATTCTTATAACTTCCTCCCATGGTTTCCTTGGCCTTCCCCTGTGAACTAGATCTGCTACCTTAACTGTTCTACATATACTCACCCAAGAATGCTCATCTATTCTTTTAATGTGGTCATACGCCTTCCTATACTGTCCAGATTTAATCTTCCTCTGAGCTCATCAAAACTAAGCCTGTCTTTAAGACTCACATTATACATCCATCATATCATTCTCATATCATTTCTCTCCATGCAACGCATGTTCTCAATCCTCACTGGCCAGGTTTCACTTCCATACATCATCACTGTGTACACATACCTGATATACTCTTAATGGACTTAATAACATTCCTGCCAATGATTGACAGATAACATTTACAATGAGCTGCTCACATTTTGCAAGCAAGTTTATCAATCAGACCCCATTAAGCACTAGACAGAATGTTATATACTCCCCTTTCCAAACAGAGGAGACCATGACCCAGCAAAAACCATCAAGAGATAACATTCACCACAATAGTTTCCAACATCTACAACCTGCTTCTGTTGAATCACATTCGCGCTGAATTAGACAAAATCCTCTTAAAATAAAATAGTTTCAGATCAACAGATGGCTAAATTCTAATCATCCGTTGTAAAGCTGTTCTTGTATTTGTCGATTTCTCCAAATCTTTCTGACCCATCAATTGCGAGGGAATTAAAAGAGATCATGTTAACATATGCGATCCCACAAGAGACAGTATCAGCCATCATAATGCTGTATAACAACCCTTGCTCAATGGTCTAATCTCTCGATGGAGATACTGAGTTCGTCATCGTTTTTGCCGAAGTTTTGCAGAGAAGTATGCTTGCTCCTTTCTTTTCCATTCTGCACCGAGATTATGCCCTGCAGACATCTGCTGATCTAAACACAAGTATGGGGTTAACCCTTAGATGAGCAAAAACAATAATAGATATAGATTATGCAGATGACCTTGCCTTGTTGTCATACACAATTGATGAGGCTCACAAACTTCTCCATCTCTTCGAAGAAATGTCGATTGATATTAAGATTAATGCTGAAAAAACAGAATTTATAAGTTACAACCAAAAAGGATAAATTAAGCTGAAAAATAGCAACAGCATCAAGTCCGTCCACAAATTTGATACCTCGTCAGCAATGTCCAGTAAGTGGAAAAAGACATCAAAATCCACAAAGACACGGCCTGGAGTCTACTTGATGGACTGCGCATTATCTGGCAGTTTTACCATTTTGACAATTTTAAAGGGGTCTTTATAAATGCTTCTTTGGCATCTGTCTTGCTCTATGGCTTGACAACTTGGACACTGACGAAACAGCCAAACACATCACTTGACGGAACATACACTAGAATATTGTGCATTGCATTGGACATCAGTTGGAAGAAACATTCAACCCATAAACACCTATATGGATACCTGCCTCCTATCTCAGTATCATGTTGTGATAAAAGAGAGAAGGATTTGGCTTGCTGGTCACTCATGGGGAAGAACTTGTGAACCACATCTTCCTATGGAATCCATTATGCAACAAAGTATCAGTTGGCAGAGCTCATCTCACCTATATTGACCAACTTATGGAAGACTTTGAATGTCATCTAGAGGACTTGCCGACAGCAATGTCTGATAGAGATGGCTGGAAGGGATAAGTAAGGAGAATCTAAGAATAATTTTCAACCTGATTGATATTTTTTTAAAAATTAGATCAAATTCTCTTTATTTTAATAAAAACACTGCGTTTCAATCAGTTTGAACGTCTACCATGAAATGATTTGTTTGTTTGCTCAATGTGTCTCAGAATCCCCCCAAATTTTTGCTGTGTCTTAAACAAAAATAATGTGAAAAAGTTGTTTTTCATCTCATTGAATAACGAATCCGTTCGATTTCTTCATTTTATAAAGTGAATTCATTTTAGTTTATAACTTTTATTCGTTTACACATTTTTTAAACTGATACAAAAAACTAAATAAATTTTCAGTTATAAAGGAGACAACTCTTTTGATATTATTCAGTTAAAAAGAGGAGTTATTCCCTTTGTTGATTTTGATTTTTCAGCCATAATTGAATATTTTTTCTGTATTACCATTCGTCTGTAGTCGAGACTACACAATTGTTTAGATAAAATTTAGCGAAGTATGGTTCTATAGTGTACAACAATAACAACTGTAATCAAGTTAGATATGCCAGCGTAAATGCTATCTAAGACTAACTGTAAGATATGAATCGTTTGTTTTCTAGGTGTATATATTTGAAATCAAATATTTTGTAAACAATCGATTCTTTTTAACCCATAACTGGTACCCCAAATACTATGACTTCGGATTAGAGTACATGTAGTAGCAATGACAATTAAGGGATGACTCTACATTCTCCCTAACTCCCATATTAGGTTCTCACCATTGGATTCAATTCATGGTCATGATATATTTATTGTTACATATACACATACGAATCTTGTAATAAATGTTTTTACTAGACTGATTGAATAACTCGGAAAGGGTTGATATACTGTGAAACAGAACACATCCAACCATATAACTATGAGGGTCTGCAATAGTTTTAGGGATTTGCAGCTTGTCATTACAAACATTGATTCCCTCTGATTACAGAATGAACTCACCTGCCTATGTGGTGCTAAAGGACTAATATTGATTGGATGAATTGCAATCACGGTTTTATCATTTGGAAATGATTGATTTTTTTAAAAATTAAGTAGAAAAGAAGAAAAATGAAAATGTAAAAATAACTGTGAGTGATAGAGGTCGTACATAGTATCAATGCTAGTGTCCCCCCCCCCCCAAGGGTCTTTTTCTGGACTTAACTCTCTTACTGATTTTCATTAATGCTTTTCCAAATAGCATTCTGAGACCGTTGTTTCCATCTTTGCAGACAATACAACTGTTTATGGCTGCACTTTGAAGAGCATTGATGAACAAGATTTTACTGTTTCTTTTTCTTCTGATCTGAAGCATAGGGTGCAAAGGGGAAAAGTCGCTTGGTACTTTTAACATCTCTAAAATAAAGCTTCTCTTCTTACTCCAGTTGAAATGAGTAGCTTCGTTTTAAGATCATTCGTTGTTGGTAAGTAAAAAAGTGAAAAAAGCATTTCTTCAACACTAAGTATATAAATCAGCCAACTTCTATTGTCTTTGGCGTGTTGATTCAGTCGGTAGAGTTACAGACTAAAATCATCCACTTTGACTTAAAACGTTGAGGTTGTGAGTTCAAATCACCACCTTGGTGTCAAATTTATTAATTGTTTACTTAGTTGTTAAGATGTGCCCTAATGTATTTCTTATGTTTACAAAGATTCTCGTTGACTTGAAAATTAAGTAAATAGTATTTACCCCTCCCCCTCTTACGTTTACAAAAATTCTCGTTAATGGACAGACAGACAGAGAAAGTGTTCATTATATTATAATATTATATATACTAGCAAATATATGCTCACTCCGGTCGCATATTTTTGCTAGGCTGCCACGTCAGAAATGAACGCTCACCCGTAAACCGATGGAGCCCCAGTCATATTTCTTGGGTGGTTAGACATTGATTTTCTTTGTTTCCGACCAAGAATATTTTTAATTAAAAATAAATAAAGGAAAAATTTCGACCCCACCCCAATTTTTTTCATCCCCCATAAATAGAAATATTTTTAGTTAAAAAAAAAGAAAACATTTTTTTCACCCCCCACCCCATATTTTTTTACATAGAAATATTTTTAGTTAAGAAAAGGAAAAAAATTTTTTTTTTGACCCCCTCCTATTTTTTTTATCCTCCCCCATACATATAAATATTTTTAATTAAAAAGAAAGAAAATTTTTTTTTACCCTCCCCCATACATAGTAATATTTTAAGTTAAAAGAAGAAAAAAAAAATTCCCCCCCAAATTTTTTTTACCCTCCCCCATACATAGTAATATTTTCAGTTAAAGGAAGAAAAAAAAATTTACACCCCCAATTATTTTTTACCCTCCGCCATACATAAGAATATTTTTAGTTTAAAAAAAAAAATTTGACTCCCTCCCCCTAAAAAATGATTTTAACCCTCCCCCATACATAGTTAAGAAAAGAAAAAAAATTAGGAAGCACCTCGGTCATATCAAAGAACTCATGTTAAAATATGCTATTGAAGGTGCCTACGTCATATCAAAGAACCAGTTTTGTTATTCTTCCAAAATGGTTACCATTTAGTAATGGCCAGGATATTTGTTGCTTAACTTCAATTTACAACAAAACACCTTGTCTTAACAACGTAATGAAAATAAAGTATGATAATGTGAAAAAATCCTCTCACAATGACGTCACTTCCGGAAAGATGATTCAGCAATTAATTCTTCTAAAATGGTCACCCATTTAGTAATGGCCGGGATATGTATTGCTTAACTTTAATTTACAACAAAACACCTTGTCTTAACAACGTAATGAAAATAAAGAATGATAATGTGAAAAAATCCTCTCATAATGACGTCACTTCCGGAAGGACCAGAAAGATGAGGCAGAAATTTATTTTTCCAAAATGGTCACCAATTTACTAATGGCTGGGATATGCCTTGCTTAACTTCAATTTACAACAAAACACATTGTCTTAACAACGTAATGAAAATAAATAATGATAGTGAAAAAATCCTCTCACAATGACGTCACTTCCGGAAGGTCAGGAAGGATGAATCAGCAATTTTTTTTCCAAAATTGTCACCCATTTACTAATGGCTGGGATATGCCTTGCTTAACTTCAATTTACAACCAAACACTTTGTCTTAACAACGTGTTGCGGGACCGACTGTTAGGGTTGATCGGCCTCAACACTAAGAAAGGAGACACAGGCAAGAATATGTTAAACGGTAATGACAAAGAAGAGAGGACAAACACAGGTGAACAGTTCAAAGAAGAGTATGTTTATTTACCATAAAATATGGTAATAACAAGAAGTAATGGGATTTGAGATGACGTCACTGGAAACAGGAGAAAACTGGAAAGACGGGAGTGGCATCTCTAGTGACAGCAAACTGGACATCAGGAGGGGTGTCGTTGGAGAGAAAAGGCTGAGTAGCTGTCGATGGATGTTGACAAGGTACCCTTGCTGTTGCTGGCGGGAAAAAAAAGGAAAGAATCTCGCAGTAGTTGTGTGAGTAGCCCTGATAAGCGCTGTTGGAAAAAGGGAAAGAAGTTGGAGCCGCTGATGCATTAATCAGAGCTGCAGGGTGCAGGAGTTCAGGACTGCAGGGTGCTGGGGCAGGAGTCAGGACTGCAGGGTGCTGGTGCAGGAGTCAGGAGCAGGAACTGGAGATGCAGGTCAAGAGCAAGAACTGGAGATGCAGGCTGAGGCAAGTGTTGACTTCTCAGGAGGCAGGCAGCAAAGAGAGTAAATCGCATTATTATAGTAACCCTAAAAAAGGCTGTTTGTTTCTTTGCTGCTGCTGCTGCTGTCCGCATCCTGGTTCGACGACTGATCTACCCAGTCGAACGTGGGGGTCTCCTAACCCCCCGGCTGAACTGTTGGTAAGATGTGACACAAGGTCGGGAAAGTGGGATTAGGTAAGCCAGCGCTCGAGAGGTGAGCACTCTGGCCATTTAAAAATTGCCTGGGCAGCCCCGTCGGCATTCCCTGGTAGGGGCGCCTCAGACAGTAAGCAATAAACTTACTCCTCCCCAAAGAGGGGAGGCGAAGCCTGGGAGGGTGCACCTCCTAGAACTGCACAGGACCGTTCAACCCCCAATAGACTGGCGTAAATCCAGACCCAAAGGCCAGGACAATACTAGTTTATTAGGTGGGTTAAAAACTGAACTGTTTTTTTTCAGTTGAAAATGGGAGATCTCATGGAAATTGTGTTAAGTCACTGTTGTCGGTCTTGTGGAAACGGTTAATTTCGACAAATAATTTCTGGAGAGATCTCTTGCCGTACAACATAGTTGAAAGGTGCCTTGAATATATAAGTAAGGTTATTTGCATAGTCGGCGAATCGCATTTGGATTCCTTAAAGGAAAATAAGAAAAATATTAGCTGGCCGTTTTTTTCGCAAAGTCATTGCACAGAAAATGGCGACCACAGCTGCTGATTTTCTCAAAAAAGAATGACGTCTGTTTTTTTTTCTTTTTTGCAAGTCATTGGGACTCCTGCTGCTGTTACGATTTTTTTTTTCAAGATGGTGTCCTTTCCAAAAATAAACACACGTCGCAATGTGTTGAACCCCGACAAACGTAATGAAAATAAAGAATTATAATGTGAAAAAAATCCTCTCAAAATGACGTCACCTCCGAAAGGATTACTTAGCAATTTTAACAGTACTTGGCATTCAAAGTATGGTTTAAAAAACATGCTGGTTTCTTAATGAAATGTGTTTAATTAATTGTATGAATAATTTTTATTAATATCACCTTATCGGAAATATTGTAAATACATATGTAAATTTGATAATAGCAGTTATAAGTGTATATTTGTGAATAGGAATTTATTAGAAGTTTAAAAGAAATAAATTATGTAAATTGTAAAACCCGTCTGGTATCTGAGCGTGTTTTTGTAACAGTATATAATGAAGTTGAAACAGTTTAAGTAAGATTCTTAACACGTTTTCTGTCCGAATCGCAGTCTCGTCTTGAAATTTCTTTCTACTTCATTTATATGTTAACGGCGGTTTTTGTAGTACTATATATAGAAGCTGGCAGACTAAGTAAATAGTAATATTACTCTGATGGAGTTTCGACTTCAGACAGATACATAATCTCCATTATTAATAGATGAGAAAGTTTCTTGTTTTGATACCCTCCTAAGACTGACTTTCACTAAGGTTGCTGGGAAAATATGCTTCAACCTGACTCCTTACGCAATGTTAAACATGCTACATCTGCAGAGGTGACACTCAGAGCACTCTTTCTTGCCTTGACAGAGTACAAAATCGACTTTGTGCAGAAAATATGTACGTGCCAACATGATTCGGGAAGTGTATTCGTTGGCAACAATGGGAAAAAACGGCAACGGAAAAACATGCATCAAAGAAGAAATGTCAGATTTTAAAAGTGTAGTGAAAGACGTCATTGAATATTGTGAAGTGAATTATTTGTTACATGTTTTTATTTCTTTGTCAACACCTCATATTTTGTCACTCTTCACATTTATAAATCAGTCAATGAAAACAGTGTAATTATTTCATATAATTGATCAGTTCAAGAAACTGTGGAAATTATTAATGAATGAGCTCAAAAGTCCTTGCATCAATGATTGCAATATCAAAATTTAAGCTGATCACTACGAAGTACAACATAATACTCTTGCTGTGTGCACTAGAATTCTCAATCTTCTTGTATGCATACGAAATAGACTCTCACAAGAAATCTCCAAAGAAGTATACAGGCATTGAAGATGAGATGCTATCGTAGGATATTGGGCATTTCATACAGACAATCAAGTCCATAGCATCATCCAACATCAGTGTCTCCGACCTTTTCACAACTTTGAAGAATAGAAAACCGAGATCCAGTGACCTTATAAACATTATTCTACAAGAAATCATAGAAAGGGGAAAAAAAGTGAGTCAGAGAGAAAAATAGTTGAATAGGTAACATTCAAGAATTGACTAGGAAACCATTCAGGGAGACAACAAAAAATTCAAAGGGTTTATTTGTCTGAAAAAAAAGGAAGAGTTAAAAATAATGATCAATCCCTTTTCTTTCCAGTCATCAGGCAGATTGGACACTTTTGTTGTGCTCAACCGTGGCCTACGTAATATAGTAAACTAAGGCCTGTTAACTGGAAAATGATGTCATGTGGTAAAGTAACAAACGAGATCTGTCGAACAGTCAGACTATGAGGATTTTGACCCCTCCCTTCACTTAAAAATTCATCAAATTTAAGGAAATCAATGAAATTTTCAGTATTTATTAATTAACGATCACAAAATATGATTAACCCATTACTTTATTAGAAATCCCAGTGCAAATGTATTATTTTGTGTAAACAAATAACACCTTTACTAAAGTTATATCACAGGGTATAAGAACGCATGAATGTATTTTTTCATGAAAATAAAGCATTGTAGATGTTAACAATAAAAAAAATCTTTTAAAATATAGTTCTCATATATTACGAAAAAGTCCCTAAATTCCGTATTAATAAAATCAATATAACTCGAAAAAAAAACTGAATTCTTGAAGTAAATAATAACATTGCAGATATAATACAACGCGGTTTTCTAATATTTGCAAATATCTAATAATATCAATAATTCAAAATAATTAATTAATAGAATATTTATTGAAATAAATTAAAATGTGTTTTTTTTTGTTTTGGAATAATTTTCTCTCATTTCCAAAAATTAATAAATTATGTTTTTTGATTTTTTTAAAAATCAAACATGAATCCGTAATTTATTAAAGTTCAACAAAATCAATAATTCAAAATAATTAGTTAATAGAACATTTATTGAAATAAATTAAAATGTATGTTTTTTATTGTTTTTTTGTTGGGGGGAAACAAAGCTTTTTTATAATATAGTAATAATTTGTAATAAATTAAAACAGTCATTTTTTTTGGGGGGGGGGGGGATTTTGGATGAAACTTATTTATTAGTCTAAAATTCTATTTTTTATCTCGAAATAAAATTCTAATTTATTTTTTTTAAACTTGAAATTCGAACTTTAATCTAATTTAATATAATGCAATGCCTTAATCTTTGGACGCCATGTTGGATTAAAAAAAAATTTATTTTGCGCTTTACATCTATAAAAAAGGAAATACGTTTGAAAAAAGGAAAAAGTTAACAATGATTTCCAAGTGAATGAATAATCGTATGGAGTTGAGTCTCTTATTACAGATGGACACATGTGCGTTAAGTTACGGCTCACTTCCGGTCCTGATTGATAGTGGGAGTAAGAACCACTATCAATGACATCACCAGAAAATCTTGACTTTATGCACCGGCCTTAGTTTACTATATTATGTAGGCCACGGCTCAACTCAGCTGAAACACAGACCAACGGAGTTCCACTTAAAGCAGGCAATAAACATAAGTTTTAAAAAATAATTCTGAGTTAAAGTGATTCTTTCACCATGTATAAAAAGCTGAAATTCAACACTAGCACACAACCGTGATAGCTGGAGAGAAGTGGTAATTAACCCAATAATTTCAATTTTTGTCTGATGAATTAATGTAAATTTTTATTGTTACTTACTACGAAACAGTGGATGAAGTGCTGGTTTATCATTTAAGTGTGAGCAAGGAAATACAAATAAATTTAGTGTTTTTATAAGCTGACCAAAAATTATAAACTGTTTGCATATCTCAAGTACTAGATAAATCCAAATAATTTAATTAAGAAATATTCTTAACGGGAGAAACGGAAGATCAGATGTTTCATTGTTGGCTATGTCTTCTAAAACAGTCGGCCATCTTTACTTTACTCCAATGGCTGGCTTCATTGAATTGTAAAAAACAAAAATAACTTATATGGTTTCGAATCTTTTTTGTTGTTTTCCGGAATTCAAAGAAAACATTGCATTGACTGTGGTATATATTGTCAATGTTGGTGGTGGTTTGCCAGCGGCTACAATTAGCACATCTGCTTGGGCTGAAAATTATCCTAAAAACTGGATGATAGCTGATGTCATTTCTCACTCAGTATATAAGACAAATAGATCTCTAGTTAAAATGAAAAGGGTGGACAAGGAAAAATTCAGTACTTTTAGCAGATATGTGAGTTTTCTTTTCTTTATTATTGTAGCCCTTACAATAATAAACATAAGTAATAAAGATTAATCAGAAAATAATTTTAAAAAAGATAAAAATAAATATTTTAATTTAAAATAAAGAAAAATGTTATTACCATCACAATGAAAAAGTAGAAATACTATAGATATTTGGGGTTTTCTTAAGAGTAAGGAGGAACATAACATTTCTCAGTACTAGGATTTATACTTAAGTCTTTGGGGCATACAATCAAGGAGTTAACCCCGGGCATCACCAGGGAATCACCAGACTTTTGCATGCCACCGTCTCTAGATCAAAAGCTGATCCCACATTTTCTATGAGTCAGGGAAGAGAAAAATATGCATTTTCTTTCACAGCTTTTCCAAATCTGTTTTCTTTCATTTGATTCTTTTTTACTTTCAGAATTTTGTCTTGAACTCTCCCCCCCCCCTCGCAAAAACAACCAACAAAAGAATGAAAACTGCCAAATAAGGTATGAGGAATTTTCAGTTCATGCCTTCGTTTTTGCGAATTTCTCTTAATATGTATCACCTTCTTCAAACAAAACTATTGGTTCCAAGGTGTACGACACATTAAAAAAAAAATTGCCAATAATTTCCTTTTCAGCAAATTGAGTCCATCTCAAGCTTGGATCAGCTAATCAGAATTTGACTGGATTACTTCGTGATCCATTAGGTCAAATAAACGTAAACATGTGTTCCTGTATTGTTTACTAAAAATTATAACAAGAAAATTCTTAAATGGTAATGAATACGACATTGGTTGGGAATATTATGTCAGTGGTGACCATCACTTGAATAACAGATCTTTGACATAGCGAAGGTGATATCAATGTTCTTCTTTCGTTTGCTTCAGCATCTCTTTGTCAGATCACCAGCCTGGTTGAGGAAAGCCATGCTAGCGTTTCGTCGTCTACAGCAGCTATGCTGGCTTCACCGTTGGGTGGTCGGTGTTTTAGATATGACTCGATGATGTGGTTGACTGTCTGTTCAGGGTGACCACAGTCGCAGACAGCCAAGTCCCTGAGTCCTCATCCTTTCATGGTCGTGGCGAAACGGCCGATACCTGTCCTGAGGCAGTTGAGCATTGTCCACTGCCAGCGAGGGAGGTCCATGCCCGGTAGTTCATCCGGCTCCTCCAGGAATCTGTGCAGCCTTGATTGATCTGCTGCCTGCCATTCCTCTGTCCAACGACGTTTGAGCCAGGTTCGTTTTGTGACATCATCGGGTGTTGAAAGCAGGAGCTGATGGGCATGCTCCGCGAATCGGCGTTGTGACTTCAGGCAAGCTTGTGGAGGGGTCTCTGTGACGAGTTTGTGGAGGAGGTGGTCTTCATGAATGGTGGCTTTTCAAAACAGTGCAAGGACAGCTGCTTCACGGTACAGGGTAGGTGGTGTGATGCCGGCAAGTATCGGTAATTGGTTGACCAGCATGGCATGCAGGCAGCGAGACACTGTGCGTAAGGTGGTGTTGATCGTTATGTTCAGCTTCTTGGTGTGGGAGCTCCTGCACCAGGCTGTAGAATAGTACTCCGTGATGGAGAAGACCAATGCCTGGGTGGGTATGTGCAGTGTCTTGATTGAAGAACCCCAGGTGGTACCAGCTAGGCGGCGTATTAGAGCAATGCAGGCCGATGTCTTGGCAGACAGGTTTTCAAGGGGTTAACAAAACGTCAGCATGCGGTCAAGCTTTACCCCGAGATACGTTTGAGTGGCCTGGAATTGGAGTCTGTTGTTGTCAATCAGGATGTTGAGTTCGTGGCTTGCCTCTTGGGTGTTTAGATGGTAATGAAATCTAAAAAAAAAACTCTATTTTATATTATAATTAGATGAGAAGCAATTTTTCATTCAATTCTGGAACATCATATGTGACAAGGTTGTGAAGTGCAAGGATGGACCGAAACGTCATCAAGAGACAATCACCCATCAATATTTATAACATCAAAACACCTTTTGGTCTAACATTTTCTATCCATGGGCATCCATTTAAATCTTTATCAAGCCTGAAAAGTCATCTTCATAGTTATGCTAGATTAGCTGAAAATCAGATTTAATAATAGATAAATTAGTGCCACCATATATATATATATATATATATATATATATATATATATATATATATATATATATATATATACATATCAGGTTGGAAAGAAAGTAATGTCGTTTTTGTCCAACACATTTATTTCATCTGAAACATTCACATTAGGGCATTAATTAGATTAACTTTACAATTAACTTTACACATTAGATTAACTTTACAATAATTTCCCTCATTTTCTATGATTTCTGTTGAACGATTTTCTTGATGCCTTCTTATAAAAATTTCTCTGATTTTTTAGAGAAAGATAAATCTAAGTCATTTTTTTGGTAGTTATTTTCATAAATGTTATTGTTTAAATGATACTGCAACGGCCAGAAAAGATGGTAGTCGGATGGAGCAATGTCAGATCAATAAGGTGGATGAGGCAAAACTTCCCAATTGAAACTCATAACCTTTTCCTGAGTGAGTTTTGCTGTGTGAGGTCTCGCATTATCATGCTGAAGCACTACACATCCTATTGAGTAAATGCTGGTCGTTTTTTTTTATTTTACTGCTGTGATTGTTTGATTAGGATCTAGTAACTCATAATGAGAGAGCATAACCTTCTTTGGGTGTAGTACTTGTTTTGGAACAGACTGTGGGCTTTGGTTTCGGTCTAACCAGTGTCTTTTGCGTTGGGTATTCTTGTAAAGAACCCATTTTTTATCTCCAGTCACAATTCTTGCAAAAATTGTTCTCGATGATTCCTGGAAAGCAAATATGTGCAAACAGTTAATCTTGGATTTTGTTGAGTGTCAGTCAAATCGTGGGGAACCCAGAGTCCAAGTTTTGAAACTTGTCCTAACTCATGAAAGCATGAAATAATTGTGGTATGGGTTGTATTGAATTGTTGAGCTAATCTTCTGCTAGTTAACTTTGGATTGCTCTCCACAGCGTCTTTAATGGCGTCTTTATTAATTGATTTTGGCCTTCCCGAACGTCGGCGATCTGACAAAGTCTTCCAAAGAAAATTTTGCAAACCACCGTTGACATTTTCGATCATTCAGAACATTTATCCCATAGACAGTTCCAATATTCCTTGTAGCTTCTGCAGCTGAGTTTCCTTTTTTTAATTCATAGAGCATGCAATGTCTCAGATGCTCTTCATGATCCATTTTTTGACGGCTGAGACCGTTAAACTTTTATATTTTCCAACTAATTACTATATCTGAAAGGCAAAGCTAAGTATTAAGACCCCAATTCACCAAACAATATACAACTGTGTACAAAATAGGAGGTTGCAAAGTGATGAAGTAAAAAATACGACATTACTTTCTTTCCAACCTGATATATATATATATATATATATATATATATATATATATATATATATATATATACGAGGCCTGTCTAAAAATTATCCGACCTTAGGCCAGAAAAAATATTTCAAATACGTGACGGGGTTGAGACCCTAATCCCTTTCATAATAGGCCCTTGTGCTTGCACACACTTAGCCCACCGATCCATCCACTGCCGGAAACACCTCTGAAAGTCTTCTTTTGGAATGGTGTTCATCTCCACTGTCGCGTTCGGCATTATCTCTTTTTTCGCACCCTCTCAACAACAGCTGCACTCTAAGCAGTTTGGGGTCTGCCAAAATGCTGGTCACTCTCCGCTGATGTGCGGCCATTTTTTAATCGGTTGAACCACTCCTTAATTTGTGCTACACCCATCGCATCTTCTGCTGAATCTAACGCGACGTCGGAGATGAACACCATCTCAAAAGAAAAGTTCCAGAGGTGTTTCCGGTAGTGGATGGGTCAGTGTGCTAAGTGTGTGCAAGCACAAAGAGCCTACTTTGAAAGGGATTAGGGTCCCAATCCGTCACGTATTTAAAATATTTTTTTCTGGCCTAAGGTCAAATACTTTTTAGACAGGCCTCGTGTGTATATATATATATATATATATATATATATATATATATATATATATATATATACACAATATTTTTTTTAATAAATATTTATTAATAGTACCTACAGACATTGATGTTTCATGCTTATGCAATCTACAGTGCAGGAGATGTTAATTCTTGTCGGTCAGAAGACCCGAACACAGTTACAAGTCACCTCTGAGTCGCAGTCTGATATTCTATCTCTCGGCGAACACCAATTAACATGGAAATGAAGAGAATTTAAACTCTATTAATGTCAAATCAGCAGACACCCATAGTAAGCGAGTCGAACAGTGTTCAACAACAACAGAGGGATGGAACATCGCATTACGCCTAGTATAACTGCTTTTTATTAAATTCTCTTAGAGGCTGAGTCCTTGTTAAGTGTTCAACAACAACAGAGGGATGGAACATCGCATTACGCCTAGTATAACTGCTTTTTATTAAATTCTCTTAAAGGCTGAGTCCTTGTTAAGGGGGCAATAAAAATATTTTTTGAAAATGAATATTTATTTATATTGCATACAAACATCGATGTGTCATGCTTATGCAATTTTTCAGTGTAGGACCGAACCCAGTTGCAATCACCTTTGATGCGCAGTCTACCCCTCGGCCAACACCAATTTACATGGAAATGAAGAGAATTTTAAAAATATATATGTGTGTGCGTGCGTGCGTGCGTGCGTGTGTGTGTGTGTGTGTGTGTGTGTGCATATATCTGGGCAGCATTTTCCTTGAAGACATATTTCATTAATCCTTTCTAGATGTCTGATAATTTTTGAATTTCAGGCTGGAACAGGTGGGTGAATTTGCTGTACTCATTGTGTATCCTAGTACTTTCAGTTCCTTCCAGAGTCATCTTCAGGGGGTGGGTATCGAATAAATAACATGTATTTTTAAATGTTTAGTGATGGTTTGGGCGGGAACCGTGTGATTGGTTGTACTATTAACAGAGTATTAAAAACATTTTAGGATGTCTTCACTGTTATCGAAATTAATTTTCTCAAAGTTGTTATTTGTAGAGCTTCTAATATCTGTGGCCATAGTTTGTTATTATTGAAAATATTCCAAGGAGACAGACATAAACAGAGGCTGAAGAGAGTCCGGAATAGGAGAGATTCTATAGGTCCCCTTTGTTTGGATTTGAAACCGACGGTACCGACGTTTTCCTGATCGTCTATAATATATATATATGCAAACGTTGTTTAATTGTATCTTTTTTATTTTTTCATTTTTTCTGATGGTCTTTTTTGTATTAAAATCAAAAAAATTAATAAATGTCCCATAGGTTTCACGAACGTTTTCGATTCTTCATCAGGTGTCAAAAGCAAATTAACAGAAAAGTTGGAGAAAGAAGAGAATTTTTTAAAAAAGACGGCAGAAAAACGCGCAGAGGATGTTCTTATATTGTTCCAGGAAAGACATTGACGATTTAAATTCACAATGCCGGAGTGGCATCACAGAATAAAATCGCATTACGTTAAGCATTTCAAAATGTTGCTATTAGTTATTAATTGTTGGTTGTTGTGATTTTATGTAGATAGCTTCCAGTATTTTTAATTTTTTTAAATTGGTTTCAGAATTTATTATTTTAACTAGAATTTGTCTTAAATCAGAGGGAGGGCAATTATGTTTTATGTAGATGTTGGTAAATTGAGCTAGGGTTTACAAGATGCATGACGAGGCGGCGGGATAGGATAGTGGTTGTAAAACCAATACAGTTATTAGCTTTATTATTATTATGAAAGTTACCTTCTCCCAAAGGGCATTTAAACTTATAAATAACATTGGTTAGGAGATTTTGGGTTTTAAATAATGAGTCTAATTTTATTATAATAAATTGGGGATATGTATCTGTGTACAATATTTTTCATTGCTTTTTCTTCTAATCTGAAGTTTGGTTGTATTTTATTACAATAGTATATGTTAATATATTTTGAGTTGTGATGTTTGATATTATTATTACTGTACTGGTGTTTTTTAAGTTTCGAATCATTAATTTTATTTGTTCATCGACAATATAATAAGGAAATTTGTTGGTAACAAGTACTTTTTTATATTTTTTAATTCACTGAATAGCATTTTTTTAGAGGGGGAGATTAATTTGTCACGGTTTAATAGATTTTTAACAATAGCTATTTTTTGTAGTGATAAGTAACTCGCTCTTGTAATTTAAACGACTAGAATTTAAGCTGGTTGTTTTTATAAGTAGAAGTGTTAAACGATTTATTAGAGGCATCAATAGAATATCTAGGAATGGGATTTTATTATTTTTGCTCAGTTCTATGGTTAATTTAAGAACAGAGTTTTTTTGGAAAAGGTCTTGAAGTTCATTATTATCAGCTAGAATAAGAATATCGTCGACATAGCGTACGTAAATAAAAGTTTTTTTTAATGTTATTAAATATTTTGCTTTCCAGGTTTTTCATATAGAATTCGTTAAGAATCGCACCGAGAACCGAACCCATTCAAACTCCGTCAATTTGAGTGTAAATGTTTCCCTCTAAGTCATAAAAATGTACTTCAGCAGTGCAGATTAATAGTAACTTTTTTAGTATTTTTTAATTAATTTTAAGTGGAGGGAGAGATGGGTTATTGTATATATTATTGATGATTATGTTTATTGTTTCCTTTACAGGTACATTTGTGAATAGGCTTTCTATGTTTAGAGAGGCAATGATTTGAGACTATCTTTGTAAAATTTGTAATGGTTTTTGTGTGGACTTAACACTATATTTGATAGGTAGATAAGGACTGATAAGTTCATTTAAGGTCTTTGTTAAGGAATATATTGGAGTAGTAATTTGGAATATGATAGGTCGGAGAAGGGAATTAGGTTCATGTATCTTAACTGTTCCGTCTAAATATTTTTGGGGGAAGTTGATAATTATCAATTTGTGCATTGTTGGCAGTGATAAGTCTGTTAACTTGTGTCTTTAGTATGTTGGTAAGATTGTTGTTAATTCTTTTGAATTTAGTGCGGCCATCAAGAATTGTTTGAAGTTTAGTGTAATAGTCTGATTTATTAAGTATGACAAATATGGTTGTTTTGTCGGCTTTTTTTATAATAATATTTTGATGATTGCGGAGTTCATTAGCGGCTTTTTTATTGGGATTTAATAATGAATTGGATTGTTTTTTATCATATCGATTTTTATAGCTTCCGCTTTTAGGAGATCACGTAAGCTGAGATGTGATGTAATTTTATTTTCTGTTTCTAGTTTAGTTATGTTTTCACATAGTAATTCTATTTCTGCTTTTTTGTTTTGATGGTTGAATCGATTGAAAAGGTATCGGTTAGGCCCAAGATTTAGTAATTCCTTTTGGGGTTCTGTAAATTCGTGGTCAGAAAGATTAATGTAGTGTTGTATGTGGCTGTATAGCGAGTTTAATATTTTTTGGATAGTTATCCGGTAAGAGTGTTAACAATTGGTAATCATATCTGCAAGTCATTGTTGGAGTTCCGTGTATTTGTCATTGGGTATGAGGTCCTTCAGCTTGCTTTCAATTTCATGAAGTTCAACAGTATATATATATATATATATATATATATATATATATATATATATATATATATATAACTTTATGTAGAGTTATCTTTTATGACTTTTATTGTTTATTAAATTATTTACTCATTAAAAAAAATTGATGAATTGTATAGTTTCCAATCGGAATTCTGTTTCAGCACTATAAAACAACAGTGGCATGTTGAGTCTTGTGATAAAGATAAGACGAGAATTGACTGAGAAAGCGCAGGAACGATCAGCCACATCTGCTTGTTTCTTTTTCTAATGGTTGCACCATGATTCATGTAAATCATGTAATATTTATGGGCGGGTGGGGGGGTACAAAGTTTCCAGATAGAGACAGTTCTGGTAAAAGTGGCAGAACCAGGTTCCATGAATTAGCAGATTTCAACCAAAAGTAACCGAAATACCATCACCTCAAGTACTGCTACAAGTAATGCATAAGAGAGAGAGAGAGAGAGAGAGAGAGAGAGAGAGAGAGAGAGAGAGAGAGACAGACAGAGAGAGAGAGAGAGAGAGAGAGAGAGAGAAAGAAAGATTACTGTATATTTTATGGGTGTTTTTAATATGTATAAGTTTTTTTATAATCTGGGAAAGATATACTTTTAATTAAAACAAATGACTTTTACTTAATGATAAAAGAACATGATAGATGATTGTATTTTGAAGACTATATAAATACTAAAAAGAGATTCTATTTACAATTTCACATAAAGTCATTAAACATGTGTAAACACTAGGATGTTATCAAGAGAATAAGTGTTGCTCATAGTAAAAAAAAAACAACAACAAAAAATGATAAGGAATAGGGAAAACGACAATCTGACTGGCCAACCTCCAACCTCCAACCCTACTCGGAATGGCATCTTCCACTAAGTTTCCAGTCCTGTTATAATGGAAACGTTTACTTAGAACACTCATAGCGAGAATTGAAACAGAGTTGTATAGCTGGATGCTCTTCCTCGTGTCAACATGTTACAGATCATGGGTATGTGTGTTTTATCGAGACACAACGTTTTAAGTAAGTTACTAGCCAAGATCAACAGTCCTCACTTGACCAAGTCAGCTGGCCAAGTTCATTGTTTTACAGCAGGTATCCGGTGCATTTCATGGAGACATATCTTACTTGGACGAGTCTCACATCACCCTCTAGAATGAGCTGCCAGTTCGTTCGGGACTGCTTATAAATTATTCACAGTTTTTAAACGAATGTTTAATTACATTTATTTTAATCGTTTATTCAACTTCCCCCCTGTGCTCTTTATTTTCGTCAACAATATTTCTCATTCATTTACAACTATAGATTTTCTCCCAACGAGATGATAGTTGAAAGAGCCTTAGAGATTATTCTGTCAATTTTGTTTAAATGTAACATGGATACATATCTGACTAGGATGAGTCCCACGTCCCCAATTGGTCCGGTTATTCGTTATTCAGGGCTGGTTATCTGAAGGGTATTTACCAATGGATGGGAGATGGTCACTACACACCACACATGTGTACAGTTATTCATAAAGGTTTCATACTCATTCATTTTTATTCAAAAGGACAGAGAAATTCATAAAAAAAGCTATTGATCACAAAAGTATGGGGTAAAAAATGACTACTTTATGTGTTAGACTAGACCCATTCCCTTCACGAGTCTAGACTTTAGTCTAGATAAAGGATCTCTCCTCTCTCTCTTTTTTATTTGATTGATGGAATAATAATTGTTGACGTCGTTCACGGTGCACGGTTATCCCTCACTTCTGTTTTAATGGATGACGTTATCCTTTAGTAACGTCACCACTGATCAAGTGACTGATCAAGTGTGCACAGGGACAAACAAGATCCACATTGTATATAGATATAAATGGGTAACAGGCGTTAGTGACAGCGCAGTTTGCCTCCAACTTTGGTTGCATCAATGTTGAAATTTCTTCAAATTACTATTTTATTTCCATCTTTGCAACTCTGTTGTTTCCTCTCTCTCTCCTCTGCAAGCCACCGAGCTAATGTGACATAAAATAGACAAATCAAAATTTAACCTACATATTAAAACAAACAGTAAACTTAAAAATAGTGTTTGCTTTGTTTGTTTTTGTTTTTTTTTTGGGGGGGGGGGCATGCGTTGCGTGGAGAGAAATGATATGAGAATGATACAATGGATGTGTAATGTAACTCTTTAATACAGGCTAAGATCTGATGACCTCAATGAAATATTAAATCTGGATGGTGTAGAGAGATGTATGCAGAACGAGACACTGTGTTGATTTGGTCACATTGAAAGAATGGATGTGAGTTCTTGGGGTATAGATGTAAAACAGTTAAGGTAGCAGGGTCAGTTGGCAGGGGAAGACCATAGGAGGAAGTGATAAAGATTAATTTAAGAGAAATTTGGATAAACCCTAACCCCAACCCCAACCCCAACCCCAACTCCAACTCCAACTCCAACCCTAACCCTAACCCTAACCCTAACCCTATCCTAACCCAACCCTAACCCTAACCCTAACCCTAATCCCAGCCCCAGCCTCAACCCCAACCTCAATTCCAACCCTAACCCTTACCCTCCTTTCATGTCAGACAGTCAAGTGATTTCAGCATAAATATGCACATTTGGCTCATTTATCTGTTGGTGAATGTATTTTATTTCCTGATGGAGATAAAACATGGGTGGTGAACGATAAAGCATTGAACAATTCTTTTGCCATTCATATTATTTTTTTTTTAAATTTATTCATGCATCTCTATGAGAGATTCTGTCAGTCCGTTTATCGGTCTGCACCGTTTCTGTTTGAAATAACCTTTCCTTTGTCAGATTGAATGGATGCATCTTAGTTTAGATGTGTCCAAACATATATTAATCCGTCAGTCTGCCCCTATTTACTTGATTTCCTACGAGGGCAGAGTCGGTTTTTAATGTGGGGAAAATCAAGCTTACCAAAAAAGGAGTACTATGGATTAAGAGCAAAAGTAAAAATTGCCTCAGCCTAGAGGGATTTCCCCTCCACTGATCAAGGACAGAACAGATAAAGTTTAGTATCAGAACAGGGTACTTGCACAGTTTACGACCCAATCTCTGGCAACTTCGCATTGGCATCTTCTAGCAGCTTACGTAAGCAAACGGAAAAAGCTGACGCAAAGACTGCCAGACGATAAATTCAAAAAGCGGCATTGTAATCAAACAGAACAAAACCACTGGGGGTTTTTTCAAGAAAAGTTCAAATAAATATTCTTTTTTTGTCGAAGAAAATAAAACTAAACAACTCGTCAAAGTTTTTTTTTAAAACAAAGAAAACATAGGGAAACAACTGTTATCAATAAATTTGTTTGTTTTTTTCAAGAAAAATTTCAAATAAATAATCTTTTATTTAAAAAGAAATTTGTTTTGTTTTTTAAAGAAAAGTTAAGGTTAGTTAAAAAAAAAATACACTTTGCTCCTAGCCCAAACGCCAAGAGACCATTAAAATATCATTTTCATGATTAACTGTTCTAAGATGCATCCAAACATCTCTATAAGAGACTTTGTCGGTCTCTTATTCATAAGTTTTAATTAGCACTTTCGTTTGTCTGTCACACTTAAGTTTCAACTATAATTTTCATCACTACACACACAGATTGAATGGACACATCTTAAGAATATCCATTATTGTTTTATTTATAAAGAGGTTCATAAATTGGAATTTGAGCTGAAACAATAAATTAGGCTTGAGCTGCCTTGCAGCAGTAGAATTGATTGGTTGTTCAGTCGGGGACAATAGTGGAAATATTTGCATACAATGAATGAGTGAGCGGATGTCAATAAGAATCATTGCAGATAAATGACAAAGATTTAGAAAACTAATTGAAAACAGAGACGAACATAAATAAAATAAAAGTGTCTTCATACTGTCTACCATTGTCTAGGGGGTTTAATGTGTCATACCTTCAATTTAAACAGACCCAAAAGCTAAATGTTATCGTCAGAATTCATGGCACCTCGAAGATTCTCATGCACACATAATCAGAAATCTATACTAATATACTATCTGTCTAAAAACTAATTTGAAATTTCGTAGGAATGATCCCCTATCTATGCAAGTAGTCCAAATTATTTTTTTAGGGAACATGAGATTATTTATTTCTGATTTAATTCCTATTCGAAAGCCTAGGTATCTAAATACCTTGGTTATTCTTTTTTGAAGGCTTAAGACGAAGAGCCTTTACAATGATTAAACCGTCATCTCTGTATAAATCCATCTGGCTGAGGTTTACTATTCTACTTAAAGTGTGTAGTTTAAATATGTCCACTACTTCTGCAATTTGTACATAATCATATGACCCCATTGGAACATGAAACTCACTATGACTCATTTTTATCAATTTAGCCTCAGTTGTAGCCAGAATGAATTTACGGCATACCAGAATGATGTCTACATGTTCCTTGAAAATCTCCAGTTGGATATTTCATGATAGAGGGATAAAAGTCAATTATTGAATGAATATTATTAATATTTCGGAACCGTTGTATAGTATAAGGAGAGTTTTTCCAAATGTTATTATATGTTTTTTTGTGTAGTTAATTATATTTTGCATAATTTCCATAGAATTGTGGTCAAACTCTGTTTTTTTGTGGGGTTGATTAGTCTAATTTGTTTATTGTTAATTAAGTTTTCTTGTGTTCTTTAAATAAGATACATGTTTTTTGTCTTTATTTTATTTACACTCACTTCTATTTGTTGTTTCGTGGCAAATTTAAATGTGTCATAGTTTATCATATTTCTGTATCGCATATGTCTTATATGTGCTAGAAACTTTGTCTGTGAGTATTTTGTGGTATTCTGAAAGGGCAGAACTGGTATATCTTTCTAGATTTATCAGTCTTCACCCAAATGCTATTAGATTTAGAAATGTCTAGAAATGTCATCACCCTTAAATAGATGAAAAGAAAAAGTAAATAGCGGAACACGGTTAGTAGAAGAATAAAAATCCAACCCTAAGCATGACCCAGTATATATATATATATATATATATATATATATATATATATATATATATATATATATATATATGTGTGGTGTGGTGTGGTGTGGTGTGGTGTGTGTGTGTGTGTGTGTGTGTGTAAACAGTAAAAGAGAAAATGATAGATGAAGAGAGAGAAAGAGAAAGAAATTTGTATCAGCAAAGATGAGATAAGAGAGTCTCAGTAAGGAAAGGATAGGATGATGAAGATAAATGAAATATACAATGGAATTATGGTTCACCTTGCAAGATTACAAACTTAGATCCTCACGACCGCCGAGCCTGGATTAGAAGACTTCGATCAAGACTGACAGGCAGACACCACCCTCTTATAAGGACTAATCAAAGGCCTGTTCAAAAATAAATCAGATGAAGAATAAGAAGAAAACAGTAAAGGAGAAAGTGAGAAACGAAGGGAGAGAACAATTTATATTAACTAACATAATATTAAAGAGACTGTGAAAGAAGAAGAGATTAAATGTAGATTAGGTTTGATGAGAGATACAGTAATGGAAAAGAGAGGCAGTGAAAAATGGTTGAAATGCACTATTAGTTAATCTTAAAAATTGTTACTTACAAAAACATTATTTTTTTATTTTCTTCTTCTAGATTGATGTCATTAAAACAATCCGGGTTACTGTTACAAACTGAGAGATAAATTATTAACACACTTATAAAAAATGCTTATTATGTATTCAGAATCATTTCAAAAGTTATTTGTACATTTTATGTTGGGGTTTAAAAATTAAATACATTGAATGATGTTGTTATTATTGATGGCACGTAAACAGTAATGATAAAATAAAACAAACGCATAGCAAGTAAAGCATGAGTTGTCTCCCCTGTGATCATTACTACTTGACTAATGTAAACAACCCAATAATCACAACCTTTGTTTCATTTTGAGGAAAAAACTGTATTTTTAGATATTGTTTTCACCACGACACAGGCCAGTTATGACCCTTGACTGACTCAAGAACCGCCAGATATGATTTGAAGATAAATGAAGTCAGACACTTATTTAATGTCCAGTTAAGACGGAGAATATCTGTTATATTCAGAAGATAGAGAGCTACGACTATCAGTGAGTAAAAATTATGTTTTATAAATGTTATTTTGATATTTTTTATATTGTAATAATTGTTTCAATTTTACTTGACATTTCTTTTCATATCTTAGTATTTTTAATGGTTTGGGAACTCTACAAAACATGAAGCTGTATAGTAAATACGTTTTCCAATACGTTTGAAAATGGATTCAATTTGGGGATTGGTCATTCCATCTAGGAGAGAAATCAAAGTTTTCTTGGGGTAACTAATAATGTTTCATGTCAATAAAAATCAATTATAAATTTTGGTTGGTTTTAAGCAAAAATTAATGACGGGAAATTAAGATATTTGAAAAAGAAATGAATTCATGAGTTAATAGAAAGAAATCTTTACAGGAATCTCTTGGAATTATTTGCTTTTTTAGTGATTCAGTAAAATCTGTTCTCAAAGAGTGAGTTTACCATTACAAAAATGAATAAATTCATGAGTTAGAAGGAAGAGTTTGTTACCGGAATCTCTGTGAATTATTTGCTTTTTTGGTTATACATTTAAATATGTTCTCCAAGGGCGAGTTTATCATTGCATAAGGGAATGAATTTATTAATTTGAACGAAGGACTTTTTACCGGAACCTTTTAGAATTTTTTACTATTTATGAAAATCGGTTCTCAGAGAGCGAGTTTACCATTTCAAAAAGGAATAAATTTATGAGTTAGAATTAAAAACTTTTTGCCGGAATCTTTTATAATTATTCGCTTTTTTACTGATTCATTAAAATCTGTTCTCAAAGAGCGAATTTATCATTTTAAAAAGGAATACACCATGAGTTAGAAGGAATAACTTTTTATCGGAATCTCTGTGAATTAATTGCTTTTTTAGTGATTCATTAAAATATGTTCTCAAAGAGCGAGTTAAACCGTTGCAAAAAGAAATAAATCTATTAGTTAGAATGAAGAACTTTTTAGAATATTTTTAAAGATTCACAATCTATTCACAAAAAGCGAGTTTACAATTTCTGCTGGTGTCACTGAAGATTCACACTTGAAGACAGGAAATCGTTACCAGATAGTTTAACGACACTAATATATAAATATAATGAGCTCTATTATTTAACACAATGTCCATTTTGAATAATAATTTTATGACTTTTGTTGATAAACATACAGACATGTTTCTGAGTATGACATCTAAATAGTGTGGTCCCAATTTGGTAGCTTTGCAGAGTTTGGAGTTGTCACCCTTTGGTTAGGGTCCCATCTACACATACATTTAAATCTCTATCTATATTAAGTTAGATATGTGTATGTATTTATATATTTGTATGTACAGGATTCACTTATAAACTAATTAACCGAGCGTTAAAAAATTTGAAACACAGCTGCTAGGTGTAAGGGGTCGTAATCTGGGCTATAATTAATTTATTCAAAGGGGTCAAAGAGAGTGTTAAAGCCCTTAATAAAAATTAAACAATAGGTATTAGACATTAATTAATTAATATTCTACAAATTTCAGTTTCTTTGGGGTATTTTAAAAGGGTTTTAGGGGGTATAATATAGGCACAACCTCACATTTGAAAATTCAAATAATTCAGGTGTTCATTGAACGTATATCCACAGTGATTAAACACCAATTCAGCAAGATTCCCTGAATTTCAGTTTCTTCTTAAGACCTCTTAAGCTTAATCCTTAAATTTTAGACATTTTCTAGAATCAAAATGATGTAATGGATTTTGATCAAAAATGGAATAAGGATTCTAGACATAAGGTTTAGTAGCATTATATCTTGATTTTAATCTTCATAAGGAGACATAAAAGTGGTGCAAAACTTTTCTGTTTGAGGACGGCTATTCTAGTTTCAATATAAAAGTATTGTTTGAAAAAGAAAAGTGGACACTATCCTTTAAAGCAGTGTGTCTATATGAACACGTTTTAAGAGCAGACAAATGAAAAGGACAAAATTTATAAATACAAGTTCATATTTGAACATTTTGTGCATGAAATTTACAGCAAGAATATGAAGATATTAAAAACTATCTATGAAATGTTGCCAAAGGGATTCCCGTGTTTACCAAACACGGAGACAAACATTAATCAAAAAATAGAATTTGGCAGAGGAATTTTGGCTCATTTTTTTTTTGTTACAGCATAAAATTGATCTGATGGAGATTTGTTCCACAATTCGCCAAATGCACATAGTGAGAAAATATTTGAGTAAAATGGCCATGGTTCATTTTTAAAATCGGTATTAATACATATGCATCGGATGGAGGGGGAGGGCAATGTTGAAGCGGATAACAACACAGACTGACGGACTTTGTGTTCCAAGTTCGAATCCAGTTGGTTCCATAGCACCACTTTTACTTATGAATGTTGGCAACCTTCACGTGGTCCCTACTCTAAGTACCTGAAAGAATTGAGGAATCAACCTGGCCAAAAAAGTTATACCATGCTGATTTATATCAATTGACTTTATTACATTTGACATAATGGTTAGAATGTTTGCTATTAGGTCGGGAGACTGGGGTGCAATCCTCGATCGAGTCATAACAAAGACTCAAAAAATGGTATTGGTGTCCCCTTACTAAACATTCAGTATTATAAGGTGAAGATCAATGGTAAGTAGAGTAATCCTGGGAAAGGTGTGGTGCCCTCCCCTACATCTAGGTGCAGTGACCAATGAAAATAGAGCCTTTAGGTTACCCTTGATTATTTTGTTTATTTTTATTTTTTTTAACAAGGCAGGCCGCCACTGTAAATGTAAAGGGTTACTAAGAATTTGGGTGTGGGGTTTGGGTGACACCCCAAGTTGGGAGCAGTGTAGCGAGATGTCTGTTTACATTAGTTTTAAACCTCTGTATGTCGGGGAAACAGGGAGCAGGAAGGGAGTTCCAGAGTCCAGCAGCACGAGGAAAGAAGCTATTAAAGTAGAAGACTCTCCAGCATCTGGGGACCTCCACAGTGAATGGATGGGATTTACGTCGAGGGGGCACCAGAGTAGCCATATCATCGGAGCACAATCCATTGAAGTATTTGTAAAACAAACATAAGAATGCTACATTGCGGCAGTGGGACAAGAGCTCGAGCTTGGTTGACAGTGAGGGACCTATTAGGTTGGCGACTCTTTTTTGGACCTTGTCAAGGAGGGAGAGACTAGTAGATGATGCACCAGCCCAGATGTGCCAACAATACTCCATGCATGGGTGGATGGTGGCTTTGTAGAGATATAGGATAATGTGAGGTGTGAGGAGTTTACTAGCACGGTAGAGGGAGCCCACTTTTTTTGCTGCAGCCTTGGCAATGTCTTCAATGTATTTGTTCCAATTCATGTTCCCTGTAAAGGTTAGGCCGAGGAGTTTGAATGTTGAACTCTCAGGTAGGGTGTTATTTGCCATGACAATCGGTGGTTGAAGAGGTTTCTTGTAGTTATTGAAGGAAAAGAGCTTTGTCTTTGTGGCATTAAAAGTTACCAACCATTTATGACCCCAATCCACTAGAGCTTGGAGGTCATTTTCTAAGGATTCAGCCATTGCCGCAGATATGATTGCGTCCATTTTACCCACATGACAAGAGTACAGCGTGGTGTCATTAGCAAATATACCAATCTCAGACTCACAGGTTATAGTCGACCACTTTATTTACTACATATACATAAGTTTGAAGCAGATATTCTGAAGGTGCAAACATTCAAACTGTATGTTTAGTAATAAAAATGTGATTTAGCATAGCAGACAGACGAAGCCTCTTACAGATATTCTTAAGTGCATCTAAAATGCTATTTCAAAGTTAAAAGTGAAAGACTAATGGGTGGGCAGTTCCTCTTGTACAGATGTGTAGACAAAAGAAAAGGCTGTTTGAAACTTAAACATGACAGACCGAGGAAAAGGCTATTTCAAACTAATGCATGACAAACCAAAGAAAAGGCTATTTCAAACTTAAGCATGACAGACCAAAGAAAATGCTATTTCAAACTTAAGCATGACAGACCAAAGAAAAGGCTATTTCAAACTTAAGCATGGCAGACTAAAAATAGGCTATTTCAAATATAAATGTGACAGACGAAAGAAAAGGCTATTTCAAACTAAAACATTTGGAGTTTTCGGCTAAATCACATTGACACACCAGTTCCTGTCATATCACCGAAGTTAAGTAATACTTAGATGGGCAATCATTTAAGAATAGCAGGTGCTGTAAGTAAAACACTCCACCCAGGTGTATAAATAGGTACTAGCTTTGCTGGAAAATATAACTTGTGATAACCTTGCACTCTGTCACGGGGGGATGATTCATGCCATCCGTTCTGCCTAACTTTATAAGATTGGGGATAAGCACCAGAACTAATAACCTATCAGGATGAGCAAATGGGAACTACTATCGTTTTTTGAAATAGTTATTTAAATTTGATGCTTATCACAACGGGTGAAGCTGCAAGTGTTTTTGAGCATTTTTTATTTAACTAATTGAGCATTTTATCTATCTATTAGTTACTTAGAGGCTCCCAAACTACTTCACAGAATAACACCAAATATGGCATAAAGCATCAATAAGATGCAGGATGTTTATGGGAAGAATTAAAAAAAATAATAGTACTATAGGCTCCAGAAGTATTGGTTAGAACAACAACAAATTTGATGTAAAAATACTTTGCATGTCGGATGTGTCATTGGGGTTTAAATTCCCATGCTACTACTATTACTGAAAATAATAATAATCATAATAATAATAGTAATAATAATAATAATTGAAGAGGTTTATTGTGACTTAAATTCCAAAGATAACTCAATGGTAAACGGCTGGTGCGAGAATGCAAAGTGATTTCCCATGGTAAATGGGAGAAGTAGAGAGTTTTGGAAATCTGGAGAGACTTGTTGTCACTCAGACTTCAGGGAAAATAATAATAATAAATACTTGTTAGTTGAAAACTATTGGGCCAAATTATACTAAATAAATTTCTCTGCAAAAGCTAAATTCTCTGTAATGTCAAAGAGATTGATCCTTTAACTGTAACCGTGATTATTGCTTCCTTTGAACCACAACTGTATTTGAGTCACAATTGTATTTGAAGATTGCACTAAATTTGATCTTGAGCCAATACCTTTTTCTACCGCTGTTCTGGCCTTTATTAACCAATATCTGTTGATCAAATTGTTTTCATTGAGTAATTCAAATTGATTGATCAATATTTGTTCAGCTGCGTTCGTCTGATGAAACATTATTTGATTCAATCACATTTATTGAAAAAAAATGATTCTATATATCAAACAAGAACAGATATTTTAAAGATACGATCATTCAATCAGTGCATTAATGATGAAAATTTTAGTGCGAAAGACTGACTGGTGGATCGACAGAGCCTCTTATAGAAATGTGTGGACATGTCTAAAAATGCTATTTTTAATATAAACGTGACAGTCTGATGAAAATACTATCTCAAACTTTTTTTTTTTTAATGATATAAGCTTGTTTACTCACGTACAATTATTCAAACTTAAGATGTGTACATTCAAACTGGTCATGTTTTAATGTAAATGATGGATCAACAGGCAGAGTGTCTCATAGAGATTAGTGGATACATCAAAGAAATGAACAAATAATTTTGATTCGATGATTTTTTTTAAAATCTCACAAAGACGTTGTTCCTTTTTAAATTTTCTGATTATATTTATAGATTTACTTCAGGTCAACTTATTTGAGGTTAAATACATTTTTTGCTTGAATTGTTCTTGCCCCGGTTTTTATCCTTTGGAAATATTAATTCAGTTTTGAATAATGTTTGTTGAAAAGAATTTGTTTAATAATCAAAATCTTTGCACAATAAAAGGAAAGAAAAAAAAGGTTTATTTTTTTATTCTGTTTTAATATGAATTTTGTTGGATTTTTTTTAATAGGTGCATTTAATTTGTTTTTAATATGAATTTGATTCTTTTTGTTAATATGCATTTATTTTATTTTTTCAACATTAATTTTATTTATTTTTTAAATATGCATTTAATTTGTTTTTCATATGAATTTGATTCTTCTATTTTTTTAATATTCAAATCAGTGAGACTGTGTTTCTGAGTAAGCAAAAATGTATTCATATTATTTAGAAAGTCGGTCTGTCACACTAAAGTTTGAAATAACATTTTAATTGCTAAGAGCCAAGATGAGGAAACCCGTCTGAAAATAGTAAATATTTGGGGTCAGTTGACAAGAAAAACATAGGAGGAAGTGATCAGGATGGATTTGAAAGAAAGAGGGGTGAATAAAGATTAGTTTGAAAGTCAATTTCTAAAAGCCATCCAACACATGTAAAACAGACGTTAAACTGAAGAAGAAAAACAACTTTTTCTTCTCCACAAAATTTAAAAAATATTCAGCTAAGCTCTATTTTCACTCAGTTTTCACCATACAAAAAATTTGTCATTGCTTTGAGGTATTTTGGTATCCAACCTTCTTATGCAGACCGACTCAGCATTGCCCGATGTAAAATATGCTGAAAGATTTTGTTTAAATTTATGCAGGTCTTATGTTTTTTAAATTTATTTATTATTTATTATTTGTACTCACTAGGAGTTCTCACACAGGTCATCAGTGATTGCTCACCGACAACCGGTGGTATTCCCTGGAGTCTGAGTGACAACAAGTCTCCCCAGATTTCCAGTTTCTCCATCTCTTTTCGATAGCCACCGCAAATAAACTTGCAGTATCACAACAGCCGTTTACAATTGATTTTTCGCTGGTAAGGACCATTGGGTGGCAATAAGCTTCCCCAAGGTCCCAGCAGTCTCTGCACTTTCAGTGGAGGTCTGGTTTGTGCTGTCCATCCTCGGTTTTCTCATCCTCCTATGCAAATATTTTGTGTGATGTCAGCCTAAGCTGGTACCATTTTTTGGGGGGATGGGGGGAGCTGATGGTGTTTCTTGCTATTTCTGTTCATTGGTTCATTTTTGTGTTGTGTCAGTTGAGGCCGGTGTAATTTATTTGGGGGGGGGGGGGCTGATGATGTTTCTTGCATTTTCTGTTCCTTTGTTTTTGATGTGTTCTTTCTGTGGTAGATTCCATGTGACACTTCGTAACTTATGCGGGTGGGTTTCCGCATTCAATAATTTTTCTTAAGATTGTAGCTGTTTTGATCATTGCCATCCTTTGTATAGTTCCAATGATCACTTTGATTCCAATTTCTCCCAGTTTTTTCTCCAGGTTGTTAGGGATTGTTCCTAGTGCTCCTACGATTATTGGTATTATACTAACTTTCTCCATGCTCCATATTCCTTTCAGTTCTCTGGCTAGTTCTGTGTATTTACTTCGTTTTTCCGTGTCTTTGATCTTCACTCTGTCGACTGCTGGAACGGCGAAGTCTACGATTTTACAAGATTTTTCTTTCTTGTCGATTATAATAACATCAGGTCTCCTTGCTTGTATGAGTTGGTCTGTTTGTATATCCATATCCAAGAGAATTTTGTGTTTTTCGTTTTCCCGTACTGTTTCTAGTTTATGTTTGTACCATTTGTCTGCGTATTCGAAATTCAATTGTTTGCACATTTCCCAGTGTATGACTTTCCCAACACAGTTATGTCTGTTCTTGTATTCTATTTGGGCAAGTTTGCTACATTCACTTATTATATGATTTACTGTTTCGTCTCTTTGTCCACACAGCCTGCATTTACTGTTTTCCTGGGTCTTCTCTATTTTAGCTTTAATGTAGTTTGTCCTAATTGCATTGTTCTGTGAAGCCATCAGTAAAGATTCTGTTTCTCTGTTCAAGTTTCTTTTTCTTAGCCATGTCCAGCTATTTTCGTTGGTTTCTTCTCTTGTGAGTCTTATGAAGCGTCCATGTAGTTGTTTTTCTTCCTACTTTTCTTTTCTTGTCTGCGTTGTTCGTTGGGACGGTGTCTCTTGCTGTGGTGATCAGCCTTTCTGTGTTCTGGATTATGTATTTCTCCAGCCTTTTTTTAGTGTCGTCCACACAGTCTTCTATACTTACAAGTCCTCTTCCCTCTTCGTTTCTCTTCACGTAGAGTCTGTCTGTATCGTCTTTTGGATGTAGTGCATTGTGCATAGTCATTACTTTTCTAGTCCTCTGGTCAAGGTGCCTGAGTTCTTCTTTAGTCCAGCTTATGAATGGTCCAGTATATCTTATTAGTGATACTGCCCAGGTATTTATTCCTTTGATTAGGTTTCTGCTATATAATTTTGTTTCTCAGAGCTTTCTTGTTTTTCTCAGGTATTCTTTTCCAATCTTCTCTTTCATTTCTGTTGATTTGACTGTGTCTGCTTCAAAAACCTCCATTATTATTATTATTATTATTATTATTATTATTATTATTATTATTATTATTATTATTATTATTATTATATGCTTCAGACTGAGATTGAAACCTGATCGTTTTTCAACAGTCTGGGCTTTTAGATAACCATCATAAAAATATATATATATTAATAATATCCTAATATATATATATATATATATATATTTATCTTTTTAATGAATGATCAGTCCAGTGCAATTATTTATATACGTGTGTGTGTGTGTGTGTGTGTGTGTGGGGGTGTGTGCATCTATATTATGCAAGCCTATTATTATTGTCTAAATGTCTGTCTTGAATGAAGAAGGAACTCTTTTATGTTTGGAGATAAAAAGGAAGTATCATCATACCGTTTTTATCTCTGAGAAATAGTTCTTATAATTACAAATTTAGACTCTCAATAATTATAAGGATTATTTGAACTATTATGCCATCCCATTCCCGCCTTCACTTTCATTCTGTATGATAAGACGACGTGTTGATATATTTCTAAGTTTAATCGGAGAGACAGGAAAGGAAGTTTCTTAATTAAGAAATTGTTGTTCTCCTTTCCTGTTTCTTTTCTACCAAATACCTTTTGGTGCTAAAAGCACAAATTACTACTGATTTTAGAATATCTTTCTTTAAGAAATGTAGTTGTTCGTGTAAGAATGTACTTAACTTGGGGTATCTTGTGGGGTAAAACTGTATCTTATGTCTCAAAGCTAAATGTTTTATTCATTTAAAAATTTTAAAAAATGAAAGTATATGAAAAATTAGAATATGTCTAATAATGAGAATTAAATCTGTCAACTCATTTTTCCGAAATTTGGAACTGAAATTCTATGAATAACAGTGGATGTCATAGGCTATGTATATATATATATATATATATATATATATATATATATATATATATAATATTATGATAAATATTTATTAAATTCATATATTTTATTGACTAGGGTTTTCGACCATAATATTGTGACGTCTGTGTTCTTGCCGGAAATCGATAAAAATCAAATAAAATATTTTACTTCATTTTAAGAATTAAAGAATACAAATTAAAAATGGTAATATGGGTTTCCGGGCTGGGAGCAAGAGTACACAGCAGACATTTATTCCCCGGCAACATGTAATGTGGATATACTAATATATATATATATATATATATATATATATATATATATATATATATATATATATATATATATAAGGCCTGTCTAAAAAGTATCTGACCTTAGGCCAGAAAAATATTTCAAATATGTGACGGGGTTGAGACACTAAATCCCTTCAAAGTACGTCCCTTGTTCTTGCACACACTTAGCCCACCGATCCATCCACTGCCGGAAACACCTCTGGAATTCTTCTTTTGGAATGGTGTTCATCTCCGCCGTTGCATTAGATTCAGCAGGTGTTTGGAGAAGTTGCGATGTGTAACACAAATTAGAGTGGTTCAACCGATTCACAAATGGCTGAACATCAGCGGAGAGTTACCAGCATTCTGGCAGGCCCCAAACTGTTCGGAGTGCAGCTGTTGTTGAGAGGGTGCAAAAAAAGAGATAATGCGGAACGCGACAGCAGAGACGAACACCATTTAAAAAGAAGACTTCCAGAGGTGTTTCTGGCAGTGGATGGATCGGTGGGCTAAGTGTGTGCAAGAACAAGGGACGTACTTTGAAGGGATTTAGTGTCTCAACCCCGTCACGCATTGATTGAGACAAAGAGTTTGGTCAGGATATAAAAACATTAAAGTCATATGTGGAAAACCCATAACTAAAGCAAGACAAAATAAAGGAACAAGAAAAAGTGTACCCCAGCGCAGTGCAGTGCAAAGGTATCCAAATTGAGGAAGGGGGGAAGACATCCAATCATATTCAAACTATCTCCCTTTCTTATATTTCTTATATTTCTCGGACTTTTAAGTGAGTCTTTGAGGCAGACACTCAGAGTGTTAGCCCTGGGCATCACCGTGACATTCAAAAGTAAGGAAAAGACAAGTGAGAAAAGACCTTGTTTTTGTTTTAAATTTTTTTTTATCTTTCTCACACAGCGGTAAGATGTGACACAAGGTCAGAAAGTGGGATTGAAAAGCTAGCGTCCTAGAGGTTGAGCACTCTGGCCTACAAAATATGCCTGGGCTGCCCCATTGGCATTCTACGGTAGGGGCACCTCAGGCGATTAGCAATAAACTAACCCCTTCTCAAAGAGTGAGAAGGCAAAGCCTGGGTGGGTGGACCTCCTAGAACTGCACAGAACAATCCCTAAGACCGGCGGAGAAAAGACCTTGTTAGCACAAGTGTTACCATATGTAAATGTACCTAGAAGCACTCATTGTAGGATTCTTAAAGAAACAACAAGAAGTGTTAAATCCATAGTTAGACTCATCGTAAGACCAATTTCTAAAATGTTCTCTTACTTTATCTGGAATGTGATTTAAAAATCATTTGAATCGTTATATGTAAGGATGAGCTTCCAGGGTCAAACTGTCTTGAAGGACATGTGAAGGGAGCATTCTCCAGGTTCAGATACTGTCTTAAAGCTATGGCGCAGACTCAGGGTGGCTTCTTCGAGTAAGCTATATCCTGGAAAAGATCTTCTAAGAGATGTACTTTTAATTTTGAGAATGCATCAACTATTTGGCCAAGATATGACGTTTTTTTGTTCCTTTCAGAAATTGTCAAATTTCTCTCAAGCAGAGCGATGGCTCACTTTGTCCGTTAATTAAAAATTATAGCTAATTAGAACAATTAAAATATAAGTTTTTAAACATAACTCAATCCTGAACATGCAGAATATTTTAGCGTGTATGTTATATAAAATAAAGAAGCCTTTAACTTAGCTTTAGATTACTGTTTCATATATATAGACATATGTACTTTTTGCTTCAGAATTTTCTTCAACATTGCTCAATACATCAGTAGCACTTAGTAGTAGTATAAAAATATACTTATGACAAGTGAGCTACATAGAAATGTTTGTGTTTCATCCTGAAGGAATAAGTGTATCTTACTTGCCATAAGTATATATATATATATTCTTCTATCTATATATAAAGTGAAACGTTTTTCCTCTATACCTTCGCTGAGAGTAAGAAAATAACCACATGCATCATATCCTACTAAACTCACCACTTTATTCAACTTATTCATTCGAGCGTGTTTGAAGAAATTTATGATTATTTTCTCCATCTAACAATAAATACTACTTTTAGACCACCATCACAGACTCTCCCGCCAAACATACTCCATAGAGATGGTAGCAAAATCTTTTCTCTCTAATATTTTCATACTAACACTTTCCCCTTCATCATCTGGAAGTAATAAACGACGGATACTTTAAAAAACGTAACCGTTATTATTTTCTTTTCATCTTTCATTAATTTAATACATAATACAATACATTCCGCACAGATTTTCGAGAATATCGGATTACATTATTTCTAACTATTACGTATAGACTTCATCTAATTCTGAAATTTACAGAATACATTTAACGAACTTAATCATTTATACTGTACATTGATTCAAAATGGCGGATACAATTTCTTAATCCAATCGACTTTAGACATTTCCCGTAGCAATCTTCGTTTCCTTCAGGTATAATTTCATTTTTTTAACTTAAACAATTAGATAATTTAATACATAACACCTTTAATCATTAAAAATCTTTTTCAAAATACTTACAGCATAAAACGAACTTCAGTGTTCATTTCTACAACAATCAATTGTTGATAACTATTCCATGGAAGTACGTAATATCAGTTTCTCTACGAACCTTCCGCTACTAATAAACTGGCAACACAATTTCATTGTTTCGCTTTTGACCATCCATACATATCTAACATTAATTCAACATTTGTGTTTTCATTTTCACGCTAGATATTCTTCTTTTTTTATTGGGGGTATTTTACGTAAGACATTTCTTTTTCTTCTTTAAATTTACCTATTATAACCGTCCATTCTCTCTCACACTCTTCCACCTCCTCCTTCTCTCTTTCTCTCTCTATTCATTCGCAACACTTTCTTAAAATAGGTGTTTACATTTTCACCAACTAAAATAATTGCAGCACACAACAGTACCTTCGAGGCAATACACATTAAAAAGATACGTACATTTTTCTGCTCACATTCAATTTAAATTAGCATTCGTCGATTTATTTAAGTATATTTTTATTGTCATGATTATACGTCAGTTACGAATAATGTTCCTCTGTTTAATTCATGACAGTTAAAAAGCTTCGAAATCAATTTCGAACATAGACCAGCGTAACATTTAAAATCATTATTTTCATCTACATTATCTTATTCTTATTATGCGATATTAATTGATACCGAACATTATTCAAATTTATTTCATAACTTTTTTTATATACTTTCTTCAACGCTAAAACTGCTACTGATATTCCCAAAAAATATTAATTGCTACTTTTCTAAATATACTTCAACTTAAAGTGCAGTATCCTTTACGTTGTCTTTTCTCTTCTCGGTCAGTGAAGGAGAAATCTTTCTAGACTGCGGCAATTTTTGTTTTTATTACTTTCCTTCTTTTCAACTATTTGTCAATTTTAGAAGAAATCCTTCTAGACTGCAGCAATCTTTTCCTCCAGGAGATGGATTTTCGAAACATTAAACATCACCATTGTATAACTATTCCCTCGTATAGAGGCAATGAAATAGCAACAACATAGTCAATGGTAAAAGTGCAGATTAGTTAATAGTCGATAAATCGAAAACAGAATAACTACAACAAATTCCTTAAATCAATCGCCATATATTTAAATCAAAGCTAGAGTTAGACAAAAGGTCGATTTTCAATGTTGGTAAATTCAATCTTCCACCAAAATGGGCACTGCGGGTTGAGATAAAAATTGCTTCAATCTAGAAGTATTTTTCCTTCACTGACCTTGGAAACCGTCACACATATTTTTGGATCATATTTGCTTGGAGGGGCAGTGGTTTTTATTTGGTCGAATAAACCGTTACTTATAATCGTAAGGGGGGCAGTCACACAAAACATAGAGAAATCTATTTTTATTCAAAACATCGATAAATCCTACTTTAATCACCTAAATTACAGGGTTGTTTTCAAATGGTTTTTGACGAATTAATACTCTAATACTTATATTTTTTAAAAATGTAATTTATATTTATCCCGCGCAACGCCGGGGCACGGTTCCTGCTAGTAAGAGATGTAGTTTGCTTGAAGCATTGCACGCAATATGTATATAAAGGAATATTAGAAGGCTATCACAATGAAAACAATGGAAATATTGCCATTTTTTGTATTGTGATAGCCTTCTAATACCCCCTATCCCTTTCTCTCTCTTTCTCTCTCCCTCTCTCTATATATACTTTTAATAAAAAGTTTTTATTCATACAAACATAATTTGGCTACACATTTGAAAAACATGTTTCAGTCACAGCTTTAATAACCATGACATCCTCAAGCCAGCATGTCCTTCCTTTATGCTTTCATTTTGTGGAATGGAGAAAAAAATTCTATATTTAAAGGTCATTCAAAATATTTTTGGTGTAAGTTTAAAATTGGGACTTCATGGAAAAAAACTAATTTAAGAAATATCTTTATGATGTACGTACCCATGACGGAACGTATACAAAAAATCACGTAAATTAATAAAGTAGTTTTTTTAACAAAAGAAAATCAAATTTTATCGACAAAATTCCAGACTCTATTTATCTAATTCGCAAAAATTTGACTTACCTCCCTTGACTATGTCCAATATGGCGACGATATATATTAACGATATTCGTTTACCGATAAAATTTGATTTTTGATATACGATCTATGCATTCCGTCATACAGATCATACAGATATTTCTTAATTTTTCTTATTTTTTATTTTTTCATGACGTGCCAATTCTAAACTTGCCCCTACTTATCGTTAAACTTTTATTTCCTTGAATAATATTTAAATGTCCATCTTAAACCCTGTTGAGATTAAGCAAGTCAACATGAAATCATTGTTGTCTAGCATGCTGGATTTACAATGTGTCAGTCTTCAACGAACGTTGCAAGGCTGACACGCTAAAGTGTTGTTGGGAGGTACATACATTACTGTCTGGTGAAACAGAAAACCGTACACGAAAAACACACACATCTCTTAACAGGCAAATACTCGTACACAGGGCATTTACAGTACCAGATGCTTGACTATTTGAAAATACCAGGTACTGTATGTGTGATGACGGCGACAACTACCTGCAAAAAAAAGAAAAGAAAAATCATTTAAATCATCTCCTCTCACTCGGATATGCATAAAATATATGAATTTAAAACAACCTAGTAACTTCCTTTTTTAGAGGAAGCTGGCTCAACCTGGCTAGAGTTTATGTGCTCTAGACAGGCTATGAAGAGCCGATATTCAACAATATAACACTGCATTTTCTCACTTGTAAAAATTACTTCATAAAATGTATCTGTATTTTGCTTCTGGAATCATAGTTATTCTTTCCATACCCAACTTGTACCAACTATGTTATCAGTTTTCCAATTTTTCACCATAGGCTAATTGGATGTTCTCCTAAAAAATGAGGAGTTATCTATATGTTAATAGCGATAACTGCAACCTTCTCTATGAATATAATAAAGATACAGGGGTGCATGTTTGTACTAATGGATACTGTTGTAGCTTACGGAATCAGTTCAAATCAATTGGATCTATTGTGGTCATGTATGCACTAATACTGTTGGAAAAATTATGAACCTGCACCCCTACCCCACACACATACAGACTCATACACCTATGGTCAAAATGCTAATGCTTCTCGGTTATAAAACAATTACGAACTGGCTGCTGCTACTTTCACGAACTTCAGACTTTAACCGTCTGGAGAAATATAGTAGTCTGTACTAGCGTGTGGACAATTAATCTAAATCGGGGATCGGAAAAATCAGAACTTTAAAGGTATCGGAATTGGTATCAGAATCAGAAACAATTGATCCTAATTTCCAATTCCAGAATCGATTCTTTTAAAATTTTTGTTGTTTAAACTTAATTTTCCATTGCTGGTACTGATGATAAAACGATAAATATTTATTGATTTTAAACTACCAGTAAAACTAAAATTTATAGATCATAATAACGAATTTAGGTAAAAGAGGTACTGGAAAAAGTGCCTGTAAAAATGACACTAGTAAAAATGGCACAAGTCGATAAATATGAAAAAATGGCACAAATGAAGAATATAGATGAAAATCTCACAAAGAGTTTATCAAGATCTTGGATACAATACATCAAGGGAAAACATTAAGAAGTTTGACAAATTAAAAAGAAAATTATATTTAAAAGTAGATGAGCACTATCCGCTAAATCGCCCTGAAATTTTACGTTTTTAGGCGATTTTAGAATCGGAATCGGAATCGGTAATTGTATCAAAATCGGGAATTTAGAACAGAATCAGTAATTGTATTGGAATCGGAATGAAATATTGGAATCATTCCATCACTAGTCCGTACATCTATCATCAAATAATTTATACTTTGGAGACTTAGAAGTTATTTATCTATATAATACTGAAACTCTGATAATCTCATTTGCTTGTTTGCACATTGAAACTTGTAGATGGAGAGAGGAAATACGAATGAGATTAGATGTGGTTGGAAGAGAGGAGTAGAGGCAGCAGCATAAAAGGAAAGTAATAGGATTATGTAAATAAAATAAATTACATTAATAAAATAGACACAGAAAAGACTAAATTAGTTGTAGGAGTAACAGTGTAAAGATGATATAAATAAATAAATGACATAAATAAAGAAGAAAAGGAAAATTTTAAAATTATAGAACATTATTAAAATTATAATATAGGGTTCAGGGATGAGAGAAGGAATACACAGGTGTCCTCATTCATTATTAAGCAACGCCAGGTTGTCCCTCTAATTATTTATAAAATAAATTTTCCATGTTGGCAAGATAAAACTAGTACTACCTGTCCATGGGTGGGCTGTTGTCGATTATATTCCCCCCGCCCTATCAGGTAGACCTTTAATTGTTCAATAAAGTGGATGTGTGGACATTCAGCAATACTAAAAACAATAGCTGCCAATTGTTGGATGAGCTCTAGGAGAGCCGATGGCCACCTATATTGATAGAGTAGAATGTGGAATTTGGGTTTACTTTCGGCAGCCTGCTTACTTTTGCTTCCACTTATTTTGTCATTTAGTCCTCACATTCCATGAGCAATGTTTCTGACAACGGTGGAAGAATTGCTGTTTTCTTGGTCGGCTGTTCTTTTGTATTGGTGGTGTGTGGAGATTTTAAATCTTCTCATAGTATTAATCATCATTCTACTGTCAATATATTCATCTCAATAACCTTTATCCTTGAGTGATTTTAGGCCTTGATAGTAAAAAAAAGAGAATCCATTTTGATTTCTTGCTTCATACCTTTAGAATTATCCGAATATTTGTATAGAATACGACTTCAATGAATACTTATAACACCTGGCTGCATCTACATGGATATACTTTGTAACGCAATTACTGAAGACGTTTTTAAATTATCTTCTTTCCGCATATTTATTGCTTGAATCTTATGCTGATTCCATAGGTAAGAATTTTGCAGGTGTTAAAAATAGGAAACTCATTCATCATGCACTTATTTTACTGAAGCCTATTTCATTTCTACCTATCAGCTTGATATATAATAATACGCTAAGATGATTTCATGTTCGCACATATGTTAGGTGACTCACAGAGGAGTAATGAGAGGAAAAACCAGCTGTGAAGAGAGAGGAGATTACAGACGGCATAGGGCAAAACAGAGCTCACAGAACCAGACACTACCTACATCTGTGGTAACTGCAACAAAGTCGACCGATCAAGGATAGACTTGCACAGCCACAGCAGATGCTGCTGCAATTCGGATTTTGATTATAATTGAAATGAGATTTAGTAGCATTATATGTTGATTTTAATTTCCAAAGGAGGTTCTTTATGGTGAGCTCGTAAATGGCTCCAGACCAGCAGGAAGACCTATCCCACGCTACAAAGATGTCTGCAAGCTAGACATGAGGGCCGGTGGTATCGACCCAACCGGCTGGGAGTCTGTGGCTGAAGACTGCAGCTGCTGGAGAAAAGCTGTGAAGACATGTTCCAAGAGGAGTAAGGAGAGAAGAGACCAGCAGTGGAAGCAGAGGGGAGAGGGTTGCAACAGAACTCTCAGAACCAGACACCGCCTACATCTATGACAACTGCAACAGAGCCCTCCGATCAAGGATAGGCTTGCAGAGTCACAGCAGATACTGCAATTCGGCAATGGATTCTCCAACAACAAACGCTATCACCGTCCACACTTTTTGTAAAAGATGGAATCGCTTGATCGCCAAAGATGCAATGTAAAAAAAGTATTTTGTCAATTTCATCTTTTGTCGAGCGTAGAACTCCAACTAAAATACACTTTTTTGGCCTTTGGACTAGGATCAAAGTGTAGTAGCTGATCTTCCACTGATGGTACAATAATATCGTGGGATTTGCGATCATGCAGACGTCGATAGAATGGAAATATGTCACAGACTCCTTTCAAGCATGGCAGCAATATACAACAAATAATAGATACAACTGTGGAATTTCCACAGGTCTCACTAGCATCAATCAATAAGCATAATAACATCCGATCACTACCAAAGATAATAGAACAGGACACAATGTTGGAAGAATGGGACAGGAAGTGGTGGGAGGAGGAAAAATAGAAAGAATAGAAAAAGTGACCGTAAAAATGACACTAGTAAAAATGGCACAAGTCGATAAATATGAAACAAATGCACAAGTAAAAAATCATTACTTATCTAATAATACTGAATGTTTTTCAAAATTATATGATCTATTCCCCGCTTCTTTTGTTCCAGTTTGTTTGACTCGTTGGTCTAGTGGTCTCCATTAATTCGCTGTTTTGATACCTCATTGTAATACAGCTTTCTATTCCAGTAGCTTCTTTCCATGAACCGCAGGCTTGTGGAACTCTCTTCCTGCTAACTGTTTTCCTCCTACCTATAGCCTTGGTCTTTCCAAGACTAAGGCCAATAGGCATCTCCTATCTTTGTGATAATCGTATTTGTTCTTGTTAGCTCCTTACATCAAGTGGCTTCATGTCTTATTTGGAGCGATTTCCATTATTAAAGCATTTTTTAATATAACCAGATAGAATCCGAAGGTTTGCAAGTGTATCTTGTGTAGGTTCTTACTACTAGCCGGACACACACACGCACAAACAGAAATGCCTGATTGCCTATACATTCTGTGACAGAACTGAGGTGAAAAAAAAGGCTGCACACACGTTCTTGAACCGTAGCGATTTGTAAAGGGAATATATATTTTTTTTATTATTTGTAAATAAATAATTCAAAGTGTAGTATCTGTTCTATCCTAGGTCGAAGAAGGAGAAATCCTACTAGATGAAGACACTTTTTATTTTTTTGTCCTAATCTAGAATGTCAGTTTTTGGGAAGCTAGATTTGCCGCACATTAAAAACTGACCTTGTGCCTAACATTGCTCCTGTGGGGAGGTAAGAAAATAGGGACAATAAAGTAAATAAGGAACTTTATATTGAAAAAAAGTTAATATAAAAAAATATATTTCCAAGCTCGTATATTGTGTAGTTTTTGAGTAAATGGTATTGGGTAGACACAATGATGTGCCATGCCACACCCCATGTAGGCCAGGATGATAGACACAAATTCAACTTTCAATTGCACTCTTCATGCTTAAAACAGTACTTTGACTCTATCTAACATTCCAAATCTATCTATATCAGTATAAGGCAGCCACCTTTATGCAGAAAAAATGACTTTCTTTTTCTTTTGAGGCTGTTGTGTCTAACAGTATTTCGACTTTGTACAACGTTTTTAATTTATTTCATTGTCAGTTTTGTAAAATTCTGTAAAAAGTCAGAGCAAATATAAAATAATGAAAAAATATCTAATTACATGAACCATACAGAACATTTGGAACAATTTCCTGCATCCGGTAAGTTGAATTTTAAAAAATGAAGGAAATACTTTAGAACAGGAAGTCTAAGAAATTGTTTAAGTCCTGATTAATAATGGCCGATATTTACAAAAACAAAAACTCATGTGACATACATGGAAATGTTAGCTAATGTAGAAATGGGATTTCTTCGCCTTAAAAATAGGCTTTCTTAAAGAAAGAGGTTTTCAAGGGAGGTAATTAGAACAGCAGGTTTTGCAGACCCCAAACTGACTGATTATTGATATTTATAGAAACTACAGTACTCTACACATTTTGTTGCAACTGATCTACAAGAAATCAAATTATTGAATTTCTCAGGTTAAATTTGAAGTAAAGAGAAATATTTACACCTTTTTAAATATGTCTGCACATTTCTATAAGAGGCTCTGTCCGTCCAATTTGTCTGTCATTCTTAAGTTTGAAATATCATTTTAATCAATAAACACACAGATTGAATGGACACATCGTATTTTAGATGCGTCTAAGCATCTCTATAAGAAGCACTGTTCATCACTTTGTCAATCTGTCACACTTAGAAATAGCACTTTTGTTGGTCTGTCACACTGAAGTTTAAAATAGCAATTTCGTTTGTCTGCTCATCTTGTTTGATGTGGAGAAAGTATATTTAGATGGTAAGGATATTGAGGTTGTCCAGAAGTTTTGTCACCTTGGTGATACCATTGGAGCTGGTGCTAGTATTATACCAAGTTAGGAGTGGATGGAGTAAGTTCAAAGAACTTCTGCCATTACTAATCAGCAGAGCGTTCCAAGAGAAGAGTCTATCAGGCATGTGTATTTAGTGTAATGATATATGGAAGTGAAACCTCGCCAGTGAGAATTGAGAATATGTCCTGCAGAGAGAAATTATATGAGAATGATATGATGGATGTGTAATGGGAGTCTTCAAGACAGGCTTAGATTGACAGGGGATAGCAAATGGACCGATTGTGACACGAATCTAGTCATGGCACATCAGTAAAATGTAATCTACATCCTCTGTCAGTGCCCAATTAGTGTAATGTACCACTATCCTGGTACGAGACATCAATGAAATGTATCATAATCCTTTGCTGCAACAAATAATGTTGCATTCATGCCCGATCGCTTCCACTTGTGTCCGGGGCTAATACTTCTTGTGTCGGTTGATTTGGCATCACCAACTTTTACTGTATTCTCAGAACGCCTACATTGACGAAGTTTCCGCTTCCCTGAAGCCCAGGACCGTGTCGATCAAAGAACTAGATGTCAAATGAGAAATACATTTAAAACAAACAAGTTATAGACAACTTGACGAAATATACAATACTTAATATAAAAAATAAGAATTTATTTCCGTGAAACTTGTAGTGACAATAATAAAAGTCTTTCGCTAATTATATCTTGTTTTTCTGGGTTAAACTTTTAACTTCGATACTTGACAGTCTATCGTTAAGTTTTTGGATGGATGGATGGATAGGGCTAGAAGCATCTACTTACTGAAATAAGGCAATCCTTTTCGGGTGGGAAAATGCTTGAAACTCTTCAAAAATTCTAGTCAAACTCTAAAAACTTCCTAACTCAAACTCAAAATTGTTGCACATTATATTAATTGACAAAGTTAATCGACACTGCCCGGCCAAATTCCACCTATTTTGCCCAGAACCATTTTCATTAGTCCCTTCACTTTAACGGAATCATGCTCTCTGGCAATTCCTCATGTCAATCACGGATCTCTAGTCTTCTGTAAAACCCAGACACAACTAGTGATCTAGTGATCGGCCAGGATGCAACTGTACGGTTTCTTCTCCGCTCTCATGGCAGATATCTTGTTTGCACCGGACTTTCTCAGCTGCATAAACTCATATCATCTCAGAACAATGACAGCCAGTGACAGCGGCTGACTTCTAACCTACTGCCATTGCTCATAGTGTCGCTTCAACTTGAAACAGGAAATAACATTACTGGTTTATCAGTGCATTCTACAATTCATGACGATCATTTTTTTCCTCTTGTTGTACCCTGCATGAGTCCCAAAATATATATAAGTGCCCCGATCTTTCCCAATTTTTAGCTGGGTCTTGCTACTTTGTCACACGATGGCCTAACGGTGTTTCTCTTTTTCAAACATCAAATAATATGGGATGTTACTTGCGATCGGTCGACAATTATGTGCCTTCATCAATAACGGAATCGGTGGTAAACTCCGGACATATAGCAGCATCAGTGGAGGACCGCAAGAAATCAAAATATGCCGGTCTTCTCAACAGATGTGTATTTCCGCCGATTGCCTGGAGAGGAGTGGAGTGATTGGTCCCCACACATGAGACTTCATCAACAGCCTTGGTCTATTAATGACACACTAAACCAGGGCCATCGTGAATTGACTTTGCTCTATGAGCACTATTCCATTGCTACTATTCGAGGGAACACCTGGAGTCTGCTGTTGGCCTGCCAAGCCAGCGGGATATCTCATGAAATTTTCTGATGTTTTTAAATTTGGTGTTTGAAAAGGATTTTCATGAACTTTTAAATTTAAACCAAATGTTGAATTATGTATTTTTTGTATCTCGATTAAAACTTGAATTTGACTTTCTATTAGTGAATCCTTGAAAGTATTTGCTTAATAAGACTTTGTTCATTTTTCCAAGTTTAGAGTGATTGATGGAAACTTGGTTTCAATTGCTTTTGGTTAAAGTGGAAGGCTCAGCAAGATGCAAATATTACATATCTGAGACTCATAGTAGACTCAGAGATTGTGTAAAATATTTAATGACCTTATGTAACGTTACAGCGCTAATAAGACTTTTGTAATATTCCATGGCCAATTCTTTCAAACTCATCAAATTGCTAGCCTTTGTCTCATTGATAGAAATAGTTAAAGTATTATTGACACATTGTAGGTAGTCAGCTCAAAGGGTAATAGTGTCTCTCTATAGTGGTGGCAGTAATAGTCGTTGTAAAGATGTTGATCTTTTTCTTTTGCCTTTTTGTAGTTGTAATAATGGAAGCAACAACTCCATTATTTTCTCTGGGCTATATATTATTGTCTTGTTGATTTATTTAGTTTTTATAGCAAATTCCTCTAGATGATTGAATCTTTCCAGCCATCCCTTGTTTTGATGGTAGAAGAGCCACGAAAAAGACTTCTGTTTATTATCAAGCACATAAGAGATAGAATCTATTTTGCTTCTTTGGCATGTAGACTTTTTGTCATGCAATTTTCTGTACACAGCTTAACTACTAACTTAATCTCTTATGGAAAATTCTTTTTTCTTATTTAATCTAAAAATCTAAAAAACCATTATTTAACACACCCATAAGAAATCAAAGTTTGATCCTAATGAATTGAGGAACGAACAGCTAATTCTAGGATCAGTTAGCAGACAATATCCTAAATCAATTCTAGGATGACATCCTGAATCATGCTAGACGTGCGCATACCTTATAAAAATAAAAATAAAAGCCCACAAACCAGACAATGCTAAAAGAAGATGAATTTAAAGTGGTTGACAATCCATCTATCTGGCCTCTGACACTAACTTCTACCCAAACATTTTTATCCGATCTTAAATTGAAAGTGTTGAGTTACAAAATCGTTAAAGATATACAAAGCCTTCCTTCCTGGCTCTAATGGAAAACACTCAGTCGCCTGAGAATCGGAATGGGACGATGAAAAGTTGCTATCACCAGATTGGTTACAAAACTGACCTGACCATCTGCGAATTTGGAGAGGACGACTATACGATGCAGCACTGAACCGGTGCAGCTTGAAAGATCTTGCAGAGTACAACAATAATGCAAAAGATTGCATAAAAAAGTGTGAAACTGTTGTATAGCCACATGCATTAAAGACACGAAAAGAAGAATTTAAAAGTACAAAAACACCTAATAAAGAAATATTTTTATCTCATATATAAATTAAAGTCAGTCTATTTCTCGATTTTTGTCCTCGATAGTTTTCTTCCTACAAAATCAATGGTTCTAGTTCGTCAGTTCTTTTGGTGGATTGTTTAGGCATGTTGTAAAGAACAATAAAATGTAATTCGATTTAATTCCTTCCAGAAAATACTTCAACCAGGTAGGAATTATTTTCATATGAATGTCATCAAAGAACGGGGGGACATAACTCTGTATCTGTCAATACAGATTTATTTCCTTAAGCTTGGAACAAAAAATAATAATATTTTGGTAAAGGAAAATTACAAATAAAAACACTACTAGACAAAGCCGGGTACATACAACTAGATTTTCTAAAGCTGTTTCTGATACTGCCTGTTAAATGCAATGGAGCTACACTACCTCCTTCGACTGACACGGACTTTTATTAACCATGAAGCCCAAACTATAAATACCAATGTTCTTGTGATAAGGGTTCTGTGAATGAGGTAAGTGACTAAAAATGCAATTTCCTGAATCGTAGGATAGATCGTAAGCGTGCAAATATAATCGATCACAAAATTTGGTCACAAAAACCGAAAGATGATTTTTTCCGATTTTATTTTCAGAACAGAGATCCAAGAAATCAAACTGTTTGATTGAGATTGATTAAAAGAAAGGAAATGTCAGCCTGAAAAAAAAAATTGTAAGAAAAACTTATTATTACTTACTCTCTTTTACTTCTTTTGTCTATTTTTCTTTCGAATATGAATCGGTAATAAAGATGAGGCGATTAAATCTTTAATGGTGTTTATAATGATTAATTATGAACATCTGTTTTTAGTCAGATTTATGAATGGGTCTTTCATTATTTTTTGCTGTCTGTCATTAATAGTTTATGAATGGGAAATGCACAGAAGGAAAAAGAAAGAGAGAAGAGTTGCAGAGAGGGGAGAAGGACAAGCTGGTTAGGAAGTAGAAGTTGGAACTTTAAGAAGAGGAATAGTAGGAGTTAAAAGCTATGAAGATAAAATGTGTTAATATAGGAGTGTGTGTGTGAGAAATTGAATGAGAGAAAGTAAGCGGGGGTGGGGGAAGCAAATATAAAGACAATGGTCTCGGGAGGCTGAGACAATGTGATGAAAATTGAAAATAAAATAGAAAAATGTTAAAAATATCTAGTAAAAAATAACAATCACCAAGCAAAAACATTTTTTTACACAAAATTTAAATTATAATTCAACATTTTCTGTCTTTTGTGCATCTGTGAGTCACTTATAGGCTCCCAAACTACTTGACAGAATTGCGCAAAGTTAGCATGAAGCATCTTTGAGATATTAGATATTTAAAGGAGTAGGCAACTACTTAATACTATTTAAAAAGGATAACGAATACATACTGTCTCTTTAAAGCTTCGCCACATGATTGAGAACAGAACTTCTGCCTAGAGTTTTGCTCTTTTGTTGTGTCAAAACATGTGTAGATTAGCAGGTTATACTGAAATACTTGCTAAAGGCATTTTCAGGGATGTATTTTATTTTTGTTTTTTTGAAAGATGTTTTTTCTGTCCTCTTATATGCAACGACTGCTATTCCCAAATGGTCACCCAAATAGTAATAACCTGGCTCAATGCCGCCTAACCATGTGTGTACATGATTATGATGTATACTATACTATACTATTATTGTTACTGATAATTATAATAAACAGGGCGCATAAAATTAATCCTTGAACAGAACAGTTTTGCACCACTTTTATGTCTCCTTACAAAGATTAAAAATCAAGATATAATTCTATTAAACATAATTTCTATAATACTTATTCAAATTTTAATTAAAATCTATTACATGATTTTGATTCTAGAAAATATCTAAAATTTAAAGATTAAGCTTAAGAAGGTATTAAGAAGAAATTAAAATTCAAGGAATCTTGCTTAATTGGTGTTTGATGATATGGGATAAAATTTAATGCAAATCTGAAATATTGGAATTTTCAAATGAGAGGTTGTTCCAATATTATGCCCTCTAAAAACTCTTTAAAATACTCCAAAGAAATTGAAATTTGGGGAACATTGATGTCTCATACCTATTGTTTAAAATGTCAAAAAATCGGAGGTATCTGTATGTTCACAAAAGAATTCCACTCTCTTTTGACCCCCTTTTCATAAAACTAAATAAAACTAAATATAGCCCACATTTTGACCCCTTATGCCTAGTTACTATGTTCCTAAATTCATAATGATCGGTTAATTAGTTCAGGAGTGAATCATGTACATACAAATACATAAGCAAATACACATATGTCACTTTATATAAATAGAGATATGTATGTAAAGAAGGGACTTTATTTCCGACAATGTTATGTATAACACTGTTTTATTTTTGTGAAAAGTACTAAGTAGAATTGCACCAAATTTTGCATGAAGCATCCTTGTGATGCAAAGTATGTCATGGTGGGAGTTGCGAATATCTGTTGTTGGGATAATCTTACTGATCGCAATGCGGTTGAGGTAAACAGGATATTACATCCAGATGGCTGTAGCAAGACAGAGATACCACCTGTGTGGGTGGAAGAATAACATCTAGTGGCTGAAAAAAAAACCAAGGAAGCGACCTGGACAAGCAGAAAGGTTGTGGTTATCAAAGGAAAAATATAAGGCCATCTACATAAAATGGAAAGAAATACTTCTGTTTCCTAAATAAACGATACATAACTGGAGAGCGGCATGATTGCAGGAAGTTGTGTAGAGAACATGCAGGAAAGGGCATGGCAGTTTGTGGATGCATTGGTGTAAAAAATTGTTAAATTAACCCGTTCGACTAGCTAGAGAATCTGAGATTTCAAATTCTTTCAATTCCTATAAACCTCTATAATATTCATTCACTTTATTCATTCATCGCAACTCAACAATAAAGATATGTCATTATATTTTTATATGCAAGTGTCCTTCGTCTTTTTTTTTTAGCACAGCAGTAATATGCTACAGAGGTACGTCTTTTAATACTATTATTACTACTACTACTGATGCTTATACTAAAAACAATGAACACTGAAATACTCCAAAGCGATTGGTCAGAATAGTACCAAATTTTTCATAAAGCACCCTTGGTAATATTTGGAAGGGGCATGGAAGTTTGAAGATGCGTTGGTTTCCAAAAATGTTATATTACCCGGTTCCACTCGCTAGAGAATCGGAGATTTTGACTCCCGGCAATTCCTGTTTGCATACTTACTCTACTTGTTTGTAGCAACTCAAACGATAATAATATGCCATTATATTTTTATACACAAGTGTTTGTCATCTTTCTTTTAAGCAAAAAAGCGATATACTACAGCGATACATCTTTTAATACTACTACCACTACCGTTAATAAAACTACAACAATAAACACTTATAAACCCAAAAGTTTATTGGCCACGAAGCATCCTTGGTATGTCAGATGTGTCAGGAGGTGGGTAATGTGAAGAATATGCTGCATAATTGATAAGAGATGGAGATTGTTAATCTCAGATGACTGATGAGTTACTTCCCTTGAATGATTATACAGGAAGTGAAGACTATTTAAGGCAGATGTGTTGATTACTCAAGGTATAAAGTAAGTGAACCAGTGAATGTCTTTGGAAATGTGGTTTAAGATACTGTTATAATTTGCCTTGGTGACAATAGTTGTCAATTAAGCTAATTCCCCAACTACAGATTTGCTGTTTGGAGTCTATGGACATAGATGGATCTGGTTAGTAAGCAATTTGCATAGGTGGTCATTGTATTAGTATGAAAACTAATCTTTTGAAATTGAAGTGTTTAGTTGATTTCTGAGCAGCAGAGAGTGAACAGTGAACAGTAAGCAGTGAAAAGTGAGCAGTTGATATTGAACAGTGGAGATTGAGATCTTTTGTGTCGGTGACACCGGAGGAAAGTTAATTTAATTCCATTATCGGATTACAGGAAACATTAAAAAAAATTTTACACATTAAATTAATATTCTTATTTACTATTAATCAAATACTTATTGACATCAAAAATGCAATAGTGTACAATAAAACGGAATTTTAAAAAATTCTGTTTAAAAACGGTGCTTATATAGATCAGATCCCATGGTTTTCGATATTGGCGGGGTAAACTCCAGTAATGAGCTATGGCTGTTAATGATAACTCATTTGTCATCTGAGATTAATTATCATGAAAAATTCAGTCATTAAAATAAAACAAAAAATGAACAAATAAAAATAAATATTCATTATAAGGAAAGTAGTAATAGTATAATAATAAAACTGAGTACCAAATTTAGCATGATGCACTAACAAGTGTTTCGTAGGAGAGTCAACATTCAAATATTATGACTTGTTCTACTATTATTGCTACTACTAATAATAGTAATAGTAAACAAAATAGTTGAGTAAATATCTATCAGATTTGGCATGTATGTGTGTCATAGGAGTGTCAATATTGTAATACTATTGCTATATATTCACTTAGTACACACCATTATACACCCATGTCGTCGTTTCGAACCTAGGTTCTTGCTTGTCTGTGATACAATCACTCGGACGCTGATGTTTACTTTTTAATAAAGGTTTATTACAAAGAGAAGAACAGTCACAGAAAACATCAGAGAGACAGGTTAATTTCTTATGCATGGGGGAAATAGATAGATAGATAGATAGATAGATAGATAGATAGAT
>OY744537.1:415000-530000 GCA_963556195.1 Sepiola atlantica | reverse complement strand
GCAGTGTGATATAGAAGACAGGCTGTTGCCCACGTAGAATGTCTCTCCTTTTTACATTGCTGATGGATCCAAAAGAACAGCAAGGCTATTACAGTTTGGCAACAATGCCATCACATGAGCTGATAGAACAGGGTTGTAGGCCAACTACCTTAGGGCTCCACTCTGGATTTTTCCTCGAGATTTTCTCCTGAAGCCTTTCCCCATGGGTGGGTATTCCACAAGGCAGCAGAGGTTTGAAATTAGGGTTTTACCTTCCCCTAGATGGACTGCCTTCCAAGGCTGATGAGTTCCACATACCCGAAACAACTGGTTATGGTGTCAGTGACCTGCCTTTACACTTTTTACTTACTGTCAGTAGCAGCAGGTTTGCCGGGATTGTATCTAATATATATATATTCTATTTTTTTAAAATCAGTATAGTCAAATAGGCTCATTATTTTTGCAATATCATCAAAACATGTATATATGTACATGTATGTGTTGAATAAAGTTTTTTTTTGTGCATTTAACTATTTTATGGTAGAGAATTTTATTTTTATTCTTTGTCCATTTTTACCTATTTACTTGTCTCCCCACGAGTGAAGAGTTAGACACAAGGTCGGTTTTAATGTGGGAAAAATCCAGCTACCCAGAAAGGGGCACTCTGGATTGGAGCAAAAATTTTAATTGACTTGCTTTAGAAAGGAGTTCTCCTTCACTAACTGAGGATAGAAAAAATAAAGTGCAGCCCCAGAACAGATATTGATGGAAATATGTCAGTTATTAAAGTTGTAATTGTATTGGATAACTATTAACCTCTCTTCCATTTCTTGGACATCTCAGAACTAGCATTTTTTGGCTTTTAGCCTGCACCTAAATGAAATTTTAAAAATCCTTGATCACTTCAGTACTTGCTGATTTATATCGGTGCAGGTTAAAATGCGAAAATGTGTATATCGCTTCTAAAATTTCTACCAAATACCGTCCAGATTTTGGAGTTTCATGTATCTATGCATTCAACTAATAAAAATAATTTTTTTTATTATAATGAAAATATTGTGTCTGTTTTTGTAAGCAAAAATCAGAATATTATTTAAAAATTAACTTAGTGTTAAATACCACTGGTCATTATATTTTTGATAATATATATGACGAACGAACATATACTACACTGCCCCCCCCCAAGGAGGAGGTAATGCCTGAGAGGATGGTATCATGACAACAGAATAGATACTATACTACCCACACATTAAAAACAAAGAGGTGATGCCTGTGAGGATGGTATCATGACAACAGAATAGATACTATGCTACCCACACATTAAAAACAAAGAGGTGATCCCTGTGAGGATGGTATCATGAAAACTGAACAGATGCTCTCCTCTTATATTGAGCATTGAAAGATAGTACCTTAGTTTGAAATTGTATAGTAAACTTAATTGAGCATTAAATGATAGTAATAGTATAGCTTTGGCTTCAGGCAGACAGATACCAAATCTCCATCATTAATAGATGTACCAGTTAAATATGATAACCAGTGTTATTTTATATCATGTTTCTTTCAATAAGGGGTTATGACATTGGCATAATGGATACCATTGCAGTTTTTGGAATCAGCTATGTTGAGTTCAAATCCCATTGGATCTATTGTTGTCATTTAAATGCTAATACTGTTGGGTAAAATAGAAACTTGTATTCAATTAATTGTATACAATAAATCGTTTTTAATATTTGTTGTGTTTTGTTATTAAATATCTTCAAAAAGTTGATTTGCAACAAAACGGACCAACCATACAAACTTTTAAAGTGATATTTCAAGTTTTGTGTTTTCGCCTCGTAACTCTTGCCTCCTCACTTCTCCATTATTTTGTCCTTTAGTCCTCATATTCCATGAGCGATATTTCTGAAAAAGGAGTAAGAATTGCTGTTTTCCAAGTCGGATGTTAGTATTATAGAGTAGAAAGTGGACATTGAGTTCATTTTCGGCAACCTCATAATTCTTGCTTCCCTTATTTTGCCCTTTAGTGCTCACATTCCATGAGCGATGTTTCTGACAAAGGGGAAAGAATTGCTATTTTCTAGGTCAGAATCTATCCATATAACATTTATCGTTGGCTAGTTTTTTTGCAGTTGTATTCTTTGTTTTTAGCTCCTTACATTAAGTGGCTTCATGCCTTGTCTGGAGCGATTTCCATAAAAAAATTCATCATCATTTAACTATCAATCTATCAATCTAATTAACCTTTATCCTTGAGTAGTTTAAGGCCTTGATAAGTGGTTACTCATTAGTAAAACAAAAAGAAAGCCTGCTGACACGAAATCTCCATTATAATAAGGATGTGTAGCCTTTTTCTTTTTCGGTGCTTTTCAAAATTCAAGCGAAAGTGAACCAGTTGTTTATATCAGACGCACAGAGTGAAGAAAATCCTAAGAAAGATTTCTCTCTTTCATTAAATGAATTCTTGCTATTGAGAGAGAGAGAGAGAGAGAGAGAGAGAGAGAGAGAGATCAGCATGACGGACTAAATAGAAAATGGATCTCTCTCGCTCCATATTTTCCTGATGGTTTTCTTCTCCAAACGTGACAACCACCTGCCACGATATCTAACTTATCACAACTGCCGCAAGCCTCGGATTTTTTCTACCAAAACCAGAAAAGACAACAACAACAAAAACCCATATTGATGGTGATTTTTTTTTTTACTTTTATGATTTTTTGGCTATTTTTATTTTAGTCTGTAAAAACAAGCTTTTAAAAAAAAATATTTTACCTATGGAGATTTAATCAAAACAACATCTTCATATTCTTTCCTTTCGCACTCTGTAATAATGAGAGATGCAATGTTTTTTTCTTTAGAATTTCTCACCTTTTCTTATGAAATTATTCGTTGACACATATTTAGGATCTACTTTATTTTTTTATTTTTTTTATTGTTTGTCTGTTTGTTTGTTTGTTTGTTTGTTTGTTTCTAGCAATCAATGCCCATTTTCTGGTGCTAGCATTTGATTTCCTTTTGGGTTAAATTTATATCCGAGTGCCCTTTTTAGGATAAACGTTCTCCCTTGTCTAAGTAATTGTATTTGATTACCCCAGTTGCTAATACCACCACTGGTATAATGTTTATTTCTTTCAGTGACCACATTGGTTTTAGGTCATTTTTGAAGTCCTGGTATTTTGTAAATTTTTCGTGATTGATTCTATTTAGGCCATAATCATTCGAGTGTAGTTTAGTGTGGATCCAATTAAGAGTGCGGTTCTAACGAATTTAAAAATTATTTCATAGAAATGGCTTCTCTCCTCATAAGGAGTATTTGTTTTATGCTAATTACAACCCGGAATTGTGTAAAACCATAATTTGAGCAACAATTCGCGTCTCAGAAAGTGTAGATTTCTAAAATTCGCTAAATCATTGCAAAGACTCTTAAACAAATTTTTTATGACTCTAAACTATTTGTTGATAATTACTGACTCTTGCATATGATGCAATACCTTAAAAAGAACAAAACAATAACTGTCTTATTCTCACAGTTCATGACAATAATACAAAAAAAATGCAATAAATAGCAATACTCTTATCTTTTCTACTATAGTAAGAAAAGTCAACAACAAAAAGAAAGAAATCTATATCGATGATATATACTTTTTTTCAAATGTGTTAGTCTGCTTACTATTTTTTTCTGGAGGGAAATGGAATCAAAACAAAATCTTAAAAGAATTTGACAATAATTGTGGGTTTGTTCTTTGATCCCAGACTGTAGCAAAATATATCTGGCCAGCATCTTGTCAGAAATCTTGTTCTGATGACACGTCGTAAGTTGTTCCATGGATATTTACTTCTCTCAGCTTCTTTTTTTCTTTTTGTTCTGGTAGCTGTAATAATGAGAATAATTAAAATAAAACAACAACAAATAATGCCATTATTTGCTTTCAGGGTTAAGTTTACTTTTTTTCAGCAATTTACAGCAATGTACATGTAAACCAGCTGCAATTTCTCGACTCACCCTTGTATATGGGTGATGAACTTCGAAAAAGACGTCTGGTCACTTTGACGTCATAGACACAAAAAGGCAGAATCGATCTCACTTCTCTGCCACATACTTCCTCCCATGACGTAATATCCTGCAACGTAGTCACAACTCTCATTTGTTAACTTCGAATGGAATTTTCCACTACTCTAACCTTACACCTACCTTATGTGGAAAACTACCGTTTTTAACATTATTTTTACATACCCGTCTGTAATCTTGCTACACTCATAGCCAGTAACTATTACTCATAAAAGTTGTCTCATTCTTGGAGAATTGCTTCCCATGACTGACGAGGTAAGCTTGACTGGACTGTGTCAAGTAAGTACAATTTCTATAGTTGTATGATTTACCTATACTCATATTGCATGTCTTATGTCTATATTACAATTGGTTTTCGCATTCAGAGATTTTCTTTAAGATTTTTGCTGTTTTCATTATAGCTCTCCGTTGTATCGTTTCAGTCTTCCCTTTGATTCGTATTTCCCCCAGTCTTTTTTCGAGGTTTTTGGGACCGTTTCTAGTGCTCTTACGATTATTGGTGTTATATTGACTTTCTTCATGTTCTATATCCATTTCAGTTCTCTGGCAAGTTCCGTGTATTTGCTTCGTTTTTCAGTCTCCTTGATCTTCACCCTGTGAACTGCTGTGATGGCAAGATCAACGATTTGGCAGGATTTTCCTTCTTGTTGACTATTATGACATCATGTCTCATTGCTTGGATAAGTTTATCTGTTTGTAACTCCATGTCCCAGAGAAGTTGTTTGTATAGTTCCCAGTGTATTGCCTTCCGCACATGGTCGTACCTGTTTTTATACTCTTTTGGGGCAATTTTGCTGCATTCACTTATTATGTGGTTAACCATTTGCCAGAGTTTACATTTGCTGTTTTCCTAGGTTTTGTCTATCTTAGCTTTGATTAGTTATTTCTAATCACATTGTTTTGTGCAGCTTTTCGTAATTATTCTGTTTCTCTGTTTAGGTGTCCTTTTCATAGCCATGCCCAGGTGTTTTCGTGAGTCTCCTCTCTTGTCATTCCTATGAATCATCCGTGTGGCTGTTTCTCTTCCCACTTTTCTTGTCTTGTCTCTTGTTTCTTTCTTCTCTGTATTGTCCATTCTTACAGTGTTTGTTGATGTGATGATCAGCCTTTTTATGTTCTGTGTTATGTATTTTTCTAATTCATTTTTGTGTCATTCACATAGTCTTCTATACTTACCAGTCCTCTTCCCCCATATTTCCTTTTCACATAGAGTCGGTCAGTATCATCCTTCGGGTATAATGCATTGTCATGATTATTAGTTTCCTAGTCTTCTGGTTAAGATGCATCAGTTTTTCTTTGGTCCAGTCTATGAATGGCCCAGAATATATTACTCATGATACTACCCAGGTGTTGATTCCTTTTACTAGGTTCCTGCCATATAATTTAGTTTCTATGAGTTTTCTTGTTCTTCTCACATATTCTTTTCCAATCTTCTCTTTCATTTCTGTTGATTTGATGATGCCTGCTTTCAGAATTCCCAAATATTTGTAGGTATCATGTTTTCCTAGTGTCCTCATCTCCCCTTGGTTGGGTAGTTCCATACCCCCACTGCCTCCAGTTCTCCCATTCTCATCTCTAATAGTGTGCACTTTATTCATTCCGAATTCCATTTGGATGTCTTGTCTGAAGATTCTGGTTGTGTTTATCAGCATTTCCATATACATGAGGTGGTTTATTCTTTCTTCTTTATTAGTAAATTTGTATTCGGCCTAACATTTTCTGAGTATGTTGTTGAATGGCATTGTAACTATTATGAACAGTAGCGGTGATTGAGAATCTCCTTGGAAGGTGCCACTCTGTATTTTTATCTCAGTTAGATATTGTCCTCCAACTATATTCCCATTGCTTTATTAATCAAATTGACGATCTTTTCTGATATTTTGCACATCCTCACACATTCGATTATCCATACTTGAGAGATCCTCTCGTAAGCTTTCTTGTAGTTCATCCATGCCATGACTATGTTCTTCTGCTTTTTACCTTATTCAGGATTGATCTATCTATAACAGATCATGTGTTCCTCTTTTTGCTTTCCGGCATTCTCTCTGTTCCTCAGAAACTAGTCCACGATTATTAAGGGAATGGTGGATTTATTCCTTAGGAGTTTCTACATGGTTGGTAAACAGGTTATTGGTCGTGTAATTCCTGGGGAGTCGTTACCTTTTCGTTGTCTTTTTGTATAAATGTGGTTCCCCCATTTCGTCATCCATTCTGGCATGTCTGTTTCGTGGATACATCTTCTCAGGATTTGAATTATTAGCCTTTCTTTTTTTTGGAGTGAGAGATTAGATTATAATATTTTTGTGATTTTTCTTATATATTTATAGTATTTTTTATTGTTGCTGTTAGTAGTAGTAGTAGTAGTAGTAGTAGTAGTAGTAGTAGTAGTAGTAGTAGTAGTAGTGCTAAAAATTGCCTAAAACTTATATTTTGATCCTTGAGCTCAATGGGATTGATGTTCAACTTAAAGGAAACAAGATCATAAGAGTTTAGTAATACAGTTGAGGGAAGGTAATTCCACAGTTTTTTTTATTGCTTGCTAAAGAGATAAAAGGAAATTCAACGTGTGCTACAGTTAAGCAATAAATAATCTTTGATTCCTTCAAAAATCTACTAGAAAGTGAGATTGACCATGTGAAATTAATTTCGTCTCGATTTAACTGCCAATTAACTTCAAAATCTATCCGGTCTGCTAAGTAAGTAAGACACATTTATCATGAAGTTAATTACAAACTGAAAAAAAAAGAGTTTGTAAAGCCTTTTTGATATAAAAAAATTCCAAAATTAGTCTATTTCTACTCGCTATATTTCTTTTCTCTCTCAGCTAAATGATATTAATACATGTGTTATTCCCTTTTGTTTATAATGAATTATTTCGAACTTTTTCTTTTTATCTTTGTTAGCTTTGACTGTTAATAAACAGAGAGAGAGAGAGAGAGTGAGAGAGAGAGAGTAATAGACACACAAGAGAGAGTGGAATGAGAGTTTATAAAGTAAGATCGAGGAGGTAAGACACAGTGATAGAGTTGTAAAGTGATAGAATTTTCGAGAGACATGGGTCATTTTGTCAGTTAATTGCAAATTATGGCAGATTAGACTTATTATAATCGAAGTTCTTTTAAGGATAACTGAATTGTGTGTGTTTTGCATGCTTAAAATATATAGGAAATAAGTTATAGGGAAAAAAATCCCGCCTTTTGGCCTAAGATCAAAGTGTAGTATCTGTTCCGATGGATGATACACATCTTAGACCGGTACCGTCTTGGCCTTCGGCCCTTCATTCCGCCAGTCTTAGGGTTTGTTCTGTGCAGTTCTAGGAGGTCAACCCTCCCAGGCTTTCCCTTCTCACTTTTTGAAAAAGGGTTAGTTTATTGCTAATCGCCTGAGGCGCCCTACCGGGGAATTCCAACGGACCCGCCCAGGCATGTTTTGTAAGCCAGAGTGCTTATCCTCTAGGGCGCTGGCTGTTCAATCCAACTTTCCGACCTTGTGTCACATCTTACCGCTGTAGGAGGGAGATAAAAAAAAAGTTGATAATAATAGAGAATAAAGAAACATATTTTAGAAGAAAAGAGATTGATTATGAAATAAGAACAGAAAAATTCTGAAAGTACATCCATTCAATCTGCATGTTTATTGATAAAAATGTTATTTCAAATTTACGCATAACAAACCAATGATAATGCTATTTCAAATGTAAAAATGACAGGCCAATGAAAATGCTTTTTTCAATTTAAGCATGACAGACCAATGAAAATGCTATTTCAAATGATGCATGACAGACCAATGGAAATGCTATTTTAAATGTAAGCATGACAGACCAATGAAAATGTTATTAAGAATTTAGTCATAATGTACCACTGAAAATGAGATTTCAAATTAAAGCATGATAGACCAATGAAAATGCTATTTAAAATGTACGTGTAACGGACTAATTAAAATGCTATTTAAAATTTAAGCATGATGAACCAATGAAAATGCTGATTTAAATGCAAGCATGATGGACTAATGAGAAATTACTATTTTAATAAGTAAAATCGACCCAAAATAACAGAAAATTCTAGAGATCTGCTTTTAACATTGTTCACGCCGGACCGTTCAAGTTTTGGCATGGAATTTCTTCAGTTAATCCACTTTCCTGGGCAACGCCGGGATACGGGTAAGCTAGTATAGTATACTTCACTGTTATAGGAGAAATAACAAGACTGCTTAATTACTTGTAATGAGAGTGTCTATCATTACATCGGTCACATTTGGTATCTTTAACGCTGCGGGTTGAGTTTCCAGTGTTTCTGTGAAACCGAAGGTACCGATGAATAATCATTTCTGAGTTTTCATTTGTATATAACAGCAAAGTGATTTCTTCTTCTTTATCCGATTTTGGTATTTAAGGTGCTATGAGTGTTCCGAACTCCATGGTAAGCAACACCAGGCAACGTATCACACCTGCTCTCCATGTTGTCTGATCCAATCAGGTTTCATGACGTCATATCACTTCTTATGCACTGGAGCCAGGTCTTCCTCACTCTACTAAGTTCCCTAGTGCCCAGAATATCCACACTCATTATGGAGTTGATGCTAGAGGTGGTACTCTGTACATGACCGAACTACCTGAGATGCTGAGTGCGTAAGACATCAGTAACCTCACCGATACCAAGTTTCTGATGAAGCACAATTGATGGGATCCTTTTTTTCTAGCTTGCAGCCGCACATTCATCTGACTATAGCACGACCATTACGCTGAAACGTTGTAGATCAGAAATGTTTGAATTAGTTAATTGTTCATTTTATGAACATACGTTTAGTACGTTAAATTGTTTTAACTTGTGCTGCACTCATTTTGTATGTATGCATCGTATATAAGTCGATAGATTGTATGTATGCATCGTATATAAGTAGATAAATTGTATGTATGCATCGTATATAAGTAGATAGATTGTATGTATGCATCGTATATAAGTAGATAGATTGTATGTATGCATCGTATATAAGTAGATAGATTGTATGTATGCATCGTATATAAGTAGATAGATTGTATGTATGCATCGTATATAAGTAGATAGATTGTATGTATGCATCGTATATAAGTAGATAGATTGTATGTATGCATCGTATATAAGTAGATAGATTGTATGTATGCATCGTATATAAGTAGATAGATTGTATGTATGCATCGTATATAAGTAGATTAATTGTAGTTTCCTCTCCTCCCCCTCTGCCAGCTAGTAGGTGGGGGAGCTCTGCCAAAGGATGTTGACTGTTTAGTGCTGCCTACCCGACTCCTTGACTATCCTTTTTAATAGAAAAAAAACAGGATCTCAGAATATGTTGACTTTTAGCTGGAAAATGTTTAGTCTGCAGACGTGGTTGTAGACATATCACTTGACTTGTTATTTTTTTAATTTCGTCTTTGTTCTATTTGGAGCCGCTGTTTGTACGAAAGCTATTTTAAATATAATTTTAAGGCGTGTCTTGATTGTGTTCACGTTATTGGTTCATAAATATATTTTTATCCTATACAAATTTCCGTTGGTCTGTCATGCTTAAATTTCAAATGTTGGACTATTGCTTTTGTACTTAGTAAACTACATTTTACTGGGGATTGTTTTGTGTTGAAATAACATATATGTCTTCATCTGTATCTTCACCATCGCTTTGCATATTTTTTACTTTTTATAGGTCGATTTGATTTGTTTCTGTTTAAGAATTAAATATTTGAAATTCTATTTCATCAAGATTAGCAATGAATGGATAGAGACAATTATCATCATCATCATCATCATCATCATCATCATCATCATCATCATCATCATCATCATCATCATCGTCAGTTTAACGGTCATTTTATATACTGGAATGCGTTGTACGCCTTTTACAAATTTACTTACAAACTAACTTATCTCTGGTCAAGTCTTTATTTATCCCTCTTTCACTCAAGTCCATCGTATCATTCTTATAACATTTCTCTCCATGCAACACATGTCCTCAAACCTCACTGGTCAGGTTCCACTTCCATACATCATTGTATGTACACTGCATACACATGCCTGATAGACTCTTTCCTTTGTCGACAGTTCTCTGAACTTACACCATCCACTCCTAACTCTTGCAATCACACTAGCATCTTCTCCAACCTTTGCACCAATCGTATCACCAAAGTAACAAAACTTCTGGACAACCTCAATAGCGTCGCCATTAGATATATTTTCTCTACATCTGAGTTCTCATCCATCTCCATTGTCTTACATTTCTTGCACACAAACTGGTTATCCTCTCTCAATCTACCAGTAATTCCACTGCACTTCTTGTGTACCCAATGCTTATAAGTACCCCAAAAATGAATTGCACCTGAGTCCCTTTCCACAAACTGAGCAGGGGAACTTGTTTTTTGGGTGGGTGGGGGTAGCTTTCCAACACTACAACTACTGATCATCACTTTAATTTAAATTAATTCTCTGAGCATGTAGAGATTTGCTAAAATTGATTGAGTATTATGTTGACGATATGTACACGTGTTGGAAAATTAAAAAAACGGTTTTAAAACCCGTGGTGGACAAAAATATTTCATTTATTAAGTTTGCCTACGACAAACTATAAAAACACTAAATGAAAAAAGTAAAACATAAGATTAAATAGATAATACATTGTTCCCATACAAAGAAGAATGCACAAAATATGCATGTAAAAAGGTAATATAGAGTTTTCTTCAAATAAAATTTCGAGTTGTGAAAGAAAGAAGCCCATCTCCAACCAATGTTCTGACACGTTCTACAAAGCAGTGTCTGAATAGGTTATGTATTATCCCGTCATGGTTGAAAAAAAGAGATAAAGAGATACATACACCGACAATCTGTTTCACAAAAATGGAGACAAGAAAAGCAAGCAGGAAGGCTTATCGTGTTCCCCTCACCAGTTACTTAGATGTAAAGTTTCATTTTTTTTTACTCAAGTAAAATAAATTTACATCGTATTTAGACGTTATCATATTCATGGGTTTTAGTTTTTACTGGTAGTTTAAAATCAATAAATATTTATTATTTTATTGGTAATGGAAAATTAAGTTGAGAAACAATTAAAATAATCGTTTTTGGAATCGGAAATTAGCCTAAAATTTTTCCGATTCCGATAGCCAAAAAAGTTACAATATTTTTGATTCTCGCTTTCAGTAATGATTAATCGTCCCATCACTAGTTAGAACTAATGTTGTATTCTAGTGGGCTTCAGAAAAACAAAAGAAATACACCTAAACCCTTTCAGATGATGAAAATCGGAAGTAAAATGTCAAGAGATCAACAGTTTATGTGACATACATGAAAACATGTAAGCTAAACCCAAAACGGAAATGAAGAGCCACGTGATCGATTAGCACGCTGGGAGGAGCCAAACGAGATAGACAATTTTAATATTGTCTTTAAAATAACCAATAGTAGGCTTATTTCTCTCTCTCTCTCTCCTGTCTCTCTCTCTCTCTCTCTCTCTCTCTCTCTCTCTCCCGGAAGTGAAGAGCCATGTGATCGATTAGCATGCTGGGAACTTGAGAGTAATTTATAAGAAGCCAAACGAGATAGACATGCTTAATATTGTCTTAAAAATAATCAATAGAAAGCTTCTCTCTCTCTTTCTCTCTCTCTCTCTCTCTCTCTCTCTCTCTCTAGCTGGACCTAATGTATAATACAGATTCATATATTTTCGGTATAAATGTTTTCGAGTTATTTAATTTGAGAACTAACACTCCAATCATAGACAAATAAACCAATGGCAAATCGCCACCATACATGGCCCATCCAACAGAGTCATACCAATAAATGTTCTCAAGTAAGTCTTCATCTTTTCATAGCTTCACACCGTCTCATCAAGTAAGTTTTCATCCCGAACTCAAAGAACAAATGAGACATTATCTATTTCGAGGAGTTTTTCACCTCTGTGCCAAGATGTACGATTGTCGTTTTTGGCTCAATAGAAAAAGGCAGCATTTTCTGTCCGCGTTTCTGCTCTGTAGAACAACTTGCGAGAGGAGGTTGTGACGATGACTACCATATCCAGGTTGTAAATGGCCTTGGACAAACATTCAGACTCTATGTGGATGTAAATATCTCCTATGTATCTTTACATGGCTTGTTGCACTTTGCTATTTTTTGCCAAATAAATTGGATTTCTTTTGGTTTGATGTGATATAACGGCAGTTCTCTGTTTGCGTGCCTGTGTGTGTCCATTAAAAGTCAGAAACTACACCAGATGATATACCAACAAAGCTTGCCTCTAACAGAATATGAACACATTTATTTTTGTAATATTCATTTTTTTGAAAGTCAGAAACAAAATTAGTCGGGAGATAGTCGTCATTTAGAGCGATTTTTTTTAAATGGAAATCGCTCCAGACAAGGTATGAAGCCACTTGATAACGATATGGATAGATTCCGACCCAGAAAACAGCAATTCTTCCCTCTTTGTCAGAAACATCGCTCAATGAATGTAAGTACTAAAGGACAACATAAGAGAAGTGAAAGTTACGAGGATGCCGCAAGTAAACCCAAGGTCCACTTTCTACTCTCCTTTTTGGTGTGAAATGGTATTTGTGATAGAGAGACGGGGAGAGAGTGGGATAGAGAGAGGTAGAGAAAGACGTTTTAAAAGAAAAATGTTACACACTCTTTTTAATCTCTTATTTTGTTGTCCATGCACCCAGACAACGTCGCATAGCCATGCTAATTTAACATAAATAAACACTTTTTTAATTTGACATCCATGAAAAGGAAATTAGTAGGAATATAATAAGATCCCCACATGAAGTTCTTTCTCTTCGTTTCTGTTTCAGTAATCTCGCAAGTTTTATATTCAGCTTATCGAATGCGTTTTGATTATTCTAAAACTTAGTTATTATTCGTTATTACTTTTATCTCAGCTGATCTCATTCGTCTTTCATGTTTTTTTTTTTATCTCGAATCTTCAGATAATACTTTTATAATTATTGATATTATAATTTTTAGCCGGCATTATCTCGAGAGCTATTATCGTGATTATAATTCGTATTGTTTCTGAGAAAGTCATTATCTAAACCATAGTGTATGTAGTTGCCATAACGAATTGATATTTTTCAAAGAAGATTCTCTCATTTCCGGATCATAATTAACTTTGTCGGACAAATTATAATTGTGTAATGTTGAAGAACAGAAATTTCAAATATTCAAAATACAGATATTACTTTCCAAAAGTATGGAACACTTGAAGAGACATAAAAGTTGTTATTTTAAAACTGTATTCTATATTTTATATTTGATTATAATGCTTTTTTTTTTAAATATAATTTGAATTAGAAAGGTTTACCTTGCTTACATAGTATTCAACATTTTTCTGGTTTTGTTTTTGTTTTTCAATGTGTTTATTAAAAGTTTTCTTATTTGGGCCGTGGTGCGGAGAGGGGGGAGATCTGTTTTTGTTTTGTAGGGAGTGTGATTTAATGGCATCACATGCGATAACTGAAGCACTCTTTTTCTCCCCCCCCCCTCTCGTTTTTGTTTTGTGTGGGAGTGAAATTTGCTGTGACATCATATGTGACAACTGAAGCAATCTCTCTCTCTCTCTCTCTCTCTCTCTCTCTCTCTCTCTCTCTCTCTCTCTCTCTCTCTCTCTGTGTGTTTTTGTTTAGTAGAGGAACGAGATTTTATAGGATCACCTGTGACAACTGAAGCCATCTCTCTCTCTTTGTCCCTTTTTTGTTTGTTTTGTTGGGCAGCTAGATTTGATGGGATCACCTGTGAAAACTAGAACTATCTCTCTGTCTCTCTTTTTCATTTTATTTGGGAGCGAGTATTGATAGAACACGTGTGATAACTGAAACAAACGCTCTCTCTCCCTCTATGTGTTTTTGTTTTGTTTGGGAGCTAGATGTGATGGGGTCACGTGTTGTTGTGACATCACGAGCGAAAATTGAAGCAAGCTCTCTCTCCTCCCTCCCCATACTCTCTCTCTCTCTCTCTCTCTCTCTCTCTCTGCTTTGCATATATCTGTAAAAGACGTCTTACGTAGTCGTTTCTGGCCTAGGTATGTAAAAATATGGACAATGAAAAGATTGTAACCATAGAATTTGCTTCAGTTTTCACACGTGATGTTATGGTTATTGTATCCGTAACAGAAGTTGTCTTCATGGGGAAACAAAAGAAAGATTCCCATCTACAAAAGTCGGATACAAGTACATAAGAATAGTATCAGCTGCTACATTGTCTATAAATCTAATAAGAATGGCAGAAGTCGCTCTGTCTCTATTTAGTAACCAGTATTTACAACACACTTCTGTTTTGATATTTTTACCATATATATATATATATATATATATATATATATATATATATATATATATATTAGTGAAAATTGAACTTTTTAGACATTGTTCTGGTTACTTGCTAAAATTCTATTCTGATGAGATCCAATGTTTAAAACATTTTATGCTTCATTGTATGACTTAAAATAAACATTGCCTTGAAACAACTTTACTAGATTGTAACCTTTATAAATAATATTTGAAAATGATTTAAATCGTCAAAAATAAACACACACACATTTTAAATATATGTATGAATATTGTCACACTCAACCTTTGTTGGACTACGAAAGCATACACACGACAATGATAAAAAGATATATAAAAATCCGGAAGTGGCTCGTGGTTTGTGGGTTCCAATACATCAATAAAAGAACACGGGAAAAGGGGATTCTCCAGTTCAAGACACCGGTATATAGAGAAGAAAAAACAAACAAACAAGCGAGAGACAACACAACACAACCAAGTTACAAAACATATTTATTTACATAAAGATAAAGTGAGTCTGGCAAATATTATACACATGGGGTAGGGGAAGAATTCTTGATAAATGGGTTGGCGCTGCACAATCCTCGGTCAGGGTATTAAATTGTAATCTCAATGAATGGATGAAAGTAATACTTACAGATACAAGGTTTGGCTGATTGGCTGGAGTCTGTTTTCACAAATTACATCCGCTCATCCATGGCGACAGTAAAATATTCGCAAAATGACACTAGTCGTCAACAGTCGGGATTCATATATTTGACATTCTATTTCTTTAGAGTATTTCTTATAACTCGAATATTAAATGTAAGATGATTAAAGACAGTTTTCCCGTTTTTTTCTTCCTTTTTGTCTTTATCCTTTTCTTCATCTTTTTCTTCTTAATCAATGCAGATTTGAGAATCTCTGTCTTTTTCTCCCTTATCTTAAGGCTTATATATGTGTCGGTCACATGACTGAATGCACGTAAGCATTTGGTCGCTGATCAAATCATTACGACAGGTTATAAGTACTTTTAACCGAGGTTATGATATATGTCATATCGGAGTGGAAATAGTCAGAGTAATGGGGTAGGGTTTACAGGAATTTGCTCTTTTTAGGAAATCTTTCCTTTCTCTTCTTTCATAACTGTCTGGCGAAAATAAAAATATGAGAAAATGCTTCTGCTTGCTCATGGTACAATTGATTAAAAAAAAAGGTTCTAAAATTTTAATTCGCTTCATCAGAATATGTATACACTCCTGATCAAAAATTTAAGACCACTTGAAAACCTTTTAAAATAAACCTTTTTTTTAAAGATAGATTTTAAACTCCTCCCACTTAAGGTTACCAATACTACAATCTAAAAGGTTATGGAAACAAAAAGCTACATTCAAAATATTTTATTTAGAAATTTACATTTTTATAAAATTAGGCATTTTACACTTGATCAAAATAATAAGACCAAGGGTATAAATTGTTAGATCTATGATAATTCCAATGTTTTTAGTTCAGTTAGAGATTAGCAATCACTGCATAAAGGTGTCACACTTACCGAAGTTGAGCATGCTAAAATTCTATATTTCCATAAGCAAGGTTTGTCACAGCAGGCGATCACAGTTAAGGTAAATCGCAGTAAAACTATGATTTGCAACTTTCTAAAGAACAGTGAGAATTATGAAAAAGCAAAATCCACTGGTAGGCCCCCAAAAATTTCTCCTTCATTGAGTAGGAGAATAAGACGGGTTGTTGTGAAAGACAGTGGACTTTCTTCTAGTCAAATTAAGGCAGTCAAAGATACTGATTGCAGTCCAGTAACCATCAGACGATACTTACAAGGAAAAGGCATTGTAAATAAAAAGCGTACACAAATCCCTCGGCTGTTTCCACGTCACAAGGTGGACTGCTTAAAGTTTTGTCCTGAATACCAAATGTGGGACGTTGAGAAGTGAACGAATGTCCTGTTTTCTGATGAGAAAAAATTCAAGCTAGATGGTCCTGATGGCTTCCAACGATATTGGCATAAAAAAAACATGCCTCCTGAAATATTGTCCACACGTCATAGTGGTGGAGGGTCCCTAATTGTATGAGGTGCCTTTTCTTACAAAGGGCCGATGAAGCTCCAGGTGGTGCAGAGTCGTCAGACAGTGGCTGGTTATGTTAGCATGCTACAAAAAGAATCGTTTATGACAGAGGGGCATCGTTTGTGTGGAGATAGATGGTTATTCTGACAGAATAATGCTGCAATCCACACTGCATGACGGACCTTGACCTTTCTACAAGAAAATGGGGTCCATCTCTTGGGACATCTTGCATGCTCACCGGACTTGAACCCAATTGAAAATGTTTTGGGGATGGATTACAAGAGATGTTTATCGAAATCGCAAACAATATTCAACAAAAAATGAACTTTGTGAAGCCATCTTCAGAAGCTGGAGCAACATCCCCCGCACTTTAATGGAAACACTTATTTTTGAAGTCATCAAAACAAGTGGTGGTAGAATAAAAGTTAACGTCTGTGTGTTTGACCTGTTTCCCAGTATGAAGAAGAGGAGGTGAGAGGAGAGGAACGAATAAGAAGGTGAAAAGGGGTGGTAGGCAGAATAGTGGCGGCCGCTGTTGCTTAATTCAAAGCTTGATACTGGTCAACAATTAAGAATTCAGTTTTTAAGCTGCCGGCGTCAGTTGCTGCTGCTTCTCATACTCAATAAATATATTTTTTCAATACTTGATTGATTTGTTCATAAAATGAAACATTTCTCTCTCATTTTTTATGGAATATGTCGTACAGTCATGTTTAATCAATCTATCTGTTCATCTCATTGTATATTAGAGAAAGAGAGAAGGCGGGCTTAAGTTTAAAATAGCAGTAGCATTTTTTTAACGAATCAATATTTTATTTACATTTTAAAAGTTAAATTAAGATTTTACTTAGTTCTTAGAATAAATATTTTTTCAACGCTCACAAAATGTAACATTTCTTTATTAGTAGTGTGTAATTATGTGTGTGAGAGAAAGATTCAGTTTAAGGTAGCAATAGCAGTAGCTTTGTCTTCTTTTCTTATAGATTAGTTTCGTTTCATTGATTTCAAGTAGTGAATAGGAATTTAATTGCAAAGCAATAGCGAGTGGGCGAAGCAAGCTAGTAAGAAAATAATTCTTAATTTGTGAGATTAAAACACTTTTTAAAATTATGACAGGACCGGCGGGACAGTTATAAAAGTGGGGGGCTCTCCTAAGAAGTGTGGGGGGGGGCGGTTAAACACATGCATATATAACTTCATTATGATGACCGTAAAGTGGGGGGACCAAGTCAAAAAGTGGGGGTCTTGAGCCCCCCCCCCCTGCCTCCCGGTGCCGCCGTCCATGATATCGTTGACAATTGTCACATTTTTTTAGCTATAGACATCAAATGAACATTATATACCATGGTCACTTATTATATTTGTCTATAATATTTATTGACTATAACATATAGGTTATTCAAAAACATTCCAGCCTAACCGAAAGTTGTCTACCTTTCTATGTAGTCTCCTTTGAACTAGAGAATCAATTTACTTCTTTAGATGGTAATTACTCTTCCACAGGTTTGATAACTGTATTATTTCTCTCAAAATGTTGACCACAGAAGATTTGAGGTTAGGACAGCGACACAAGTCTGGCCTTTCTCGGTTAGCCAGTTAGTCAATCTAATAAGGCAACACTTACAAAATATGATTGCTCCCTCCAAACGCTGCTGTCATATATAAATATAAAAGTACATGTTACATTCAAAGTAGTATAAATAAAACATGGTGAATTTATGAATTGGTACACTTGTTTCCTCTTCACCATCTAACTCTTACTCTACTCATTTTTACTGTTTTTTTTTTCCTATTTTTCTCCTCATATTTTCTTATTCTGTCTCATTATTACATTGTTTATCTCCACTGACGAATGCTTAGCCTTATATATATAACTAAACAAATAGTTTTAGTGTATATAAAGTGAGGTAGCCCACGCATACGGTTTTCCCAGCCTAGTAAATAAAATATGGTGGATTTATTAATTGGTGCACTTTCTTCCTCTTCACCGTCTTACTACCACAAAACTCTTTCTTACTTTTTCCTCTTCAAACCTTCTACTAATACCTTATTCTCCTGTCTTCTTCTTAGTGCTACCAGATCAGGCTATCTGAAGATATCGGCTTCCTGGCACCAAATGAACCAAACATTGATGTTTTATTGTTTTTTCCCCTTTGCAACACCCAATCATCTTCTGTAAAATCCAAAACAAAAAAACTACAATTTCCCTCACTCCAATCCCTCTTTTCCCCTCTCCCTCCCTTCCCCCTTTCACTCAACCAAACACTGTGAATAAATACTTGAACATATAAGGAACTTGAAGCATAAAAACTATGACCGGGATTCGACATTAAATAACCCGAGGAGGGTTGATATGCCGTAAAACAAAACAATGAAACCAAACACCATGAATAAATACTTGAATATATAAAGAACTTGAGCATAAAAACTTTTACCAAAATGACCATATTCGGCATTAAATAACCCGAAAAGGGTTTATATGCCGTAAAATAAAATAAAACAACCAAACCAAACACCATGAATAAATAAAAACATATACAGAACTTGAAGCATAAAAACTTTTCACCATACTACCACTAATGTTTCAGCATTAAATGGCCCATAAGAGGTCGATATGTCGTAAAACAAAACAAACCACACCTTTTTCTTAGGTTATATTTATTGTCCCACTGACGATTTCTTAGCCTTATAAAACTAAACGAATATTAGTAGTAGATATAAGGTGAAGCAGACCGCGGATATGTCTTTTCTAGACGTTACATGGCAAACAAAATAGTGAGGCCGCATGGCTTGTTAGCTTCGGGTAAATAATTAACATTCGTCACAAATTGAAAATATTTAAAAATTACCATTTTTTTCCAGTCTAAAATAAATATAAAGAAACCCATGCATAGTTTTTATGTTGTTATTTTTAGATGCCTTCACATTTTTATTTGTGACAATAGAGATGAGAACTTATTATCGTCTTCAAATGCATGCCAGATGTCGTGAATGTCGAGCAACCATTTACTCGAGGAAAAAAGTCATGCTCAATTTTGTGGATTATATAATTGTGACTAATTTGCATGCATGGGCAAGTAATTTACATGTGTACACACAAACTGACTTAAAAAAGATGGAATAAACGCAGACAAGGCAAACCGATTTAGGCAGCTGAGAGAAAGAGAGAGAGAGAGAGAGAGAGAGAGAGAGAGAGAGAGAGAGAGAGAGAGAGTGTTGGTTTTGGTAATATTGTCAGTGTTGTTACGGTGTTGCTTGAGCAGGAGTTCTTCCTGAAATTTGGACTGTCATTGTGAACTTATTGTGTTACTGGAGATTTATATATGTTTTTGTTTCTTACACTATAAGAGGTTTATTTTCTGTTGGTCAGTCAGTTCGTCCATTGGTCGATCTGTTACACTTAAGTTTGTTTTCAATAAATTTTAATATTTTATGAACTAAACAAGAAAGCTTAATAAAAGTTGGTGTATTCCTATTTGATTGTCTCCCCACGAAGGCACAAAGTTGGGATTTAATGTGCGGAAAAACGAGCTCCCCAAATAGGAGCACTTTGGACTGAAACAAAAATTAAAATTGCCTGAGTCTAGAAGCATTTCTCCTTAATCGGACAGAACAGATGGTGTAGTATCAGAACATATACTACACTTTGAATTATTTATTTGCAGAAAATATTAAAAAATTTACATTTAAAACAAATTTAAAATAAATGTAATTTTAAAAATATTTTCTGCAAATAAATAATTCGAAGTATAGTATATGTTCTAATACTACACTTCATCTGTTCTGTCCTCGGTCAGTGAAGGAGAAATCCTTCTAGACTGAGGCAATTTAAATTTTTGTCTCAATCCAAAGTGTCCTTACACTTTGATCTTGACCAAAAAGCCAAGGAAGGTACTGAATATGTGCTTAGAATGTGTGTTGGATTGAAATGCCTGGAATGTGGGTTGAGTTTTGAAGTTATTTCGAAAATGCGATTTCTTTGGTCTGTCTCTCTTTATTATTATCCAATCAAAATGCTTTGACGGAGGAATCAAATCGGCGAATCAAAGACTAAGAAAACAGATTTGACGATAGGTTCTGCTGTGGGCCTGTAAGGGGTTCGAAAGGAAAACATGAACTGAAAGTTTAGAGAAAACAAGTATATTGAAAAAAGTATAATAGAACAAAGAACAAGAGTGGTTGTACGTCAGTCTTGACTACCAGTATAGACTTTACCTGTATTTTATTACTGCTTGTATATAGTTTCTTTTCCTTTTGAACTTGTCATGTTTTCTCAGTTTCTCACTATTGTATAGATTTTTTTGAACAAAAATATGAGTATAAATTTGAATAAAATTCATGCAACCTATTTTTGTGGATGCCCTTCATATATATATATATATATATATATATTTCTATATATTTCTCCAAGTGCTGGTAAATATTGAGATCAACTGAACCTGTATTTCCTTCATGATTTTATTTATTTTTTATAAGAGACTGAGTAATTGAGAGTCGGTCACACTTCAGTTTCAAATAGAATTTTCATCGCTAAATGTGCAAACGGAATGCATTTTAAGAATATTTATTCTTGTTATTGTTAATCTTTTTCAAAGTCTTTTTCTAATTTCAGATAAGAATTGGTCTTTTGTTTTCACTTGAAAGAATCAAGAACTCGAGTATTCATATGATAAAAACTTGGTCAAATCTTCAAAACAATGATTTACTGTCTTAGATTTTCAATGTGACATTGAAAAGAAATCCAAATTCTCTGAAGCAGAAAGGAATTTGTCTTGAGAACAATCCAATTCTTTCTTTGAAAGTTAAGTAGGTGGCAGTAAGTAAAACTTGAGACTTGTTTAAATAAATATGTTTTGAAATTCTGTTTTTCATCACTTTCATGATTTGACTATTGTATGATTTGTAAAATATTCTTAGACTCAAAAACTACTAAAAACAAACAATGATTTTACTATCAGAGTTGATATTTTAGTCTTGTTATTTTTATAGTAATTGTTATCTGTGATTCATTCCCCAAAAAGTATAAATTTTTTCCCCTCGGACACTGGTTAATTTGACCCTTACCAATTATTATTATACTTAAGCTGAGTTGATCCACTTTTGTTTTCATACGACTTTTGTCCCTATATATTTTAACCACACAAAATACATACTACAATATTTCTCAGTTTTGAGATTTGAGTTATGTTTGAAAAAAATTTCATTTTAATTGTTCTAAAATTAACCGTAAATTACAATTATCTCACCAAGTGACCCATCTTTTATTAAGTTCCTGTCTATCACTCCCTACCTCTCTCATTGTTTGACTCCCACCGCTTTTATTTTATACTGAAATCTCTCACTTACTTACCTATCATTCTCTCTCTCTCTCTTTCTCTTAAAGGTAATGAACAAAGGAAAATAAAAACATAGGAATAATCTATTATAAACAAAAGGAAATATCACATTTAACCGATGATTGGAGAGGAAAAGGCAGAAAGATTATATATATATATATATATATATATATATATATATATACGAAGCCTGTCTAAAAAGTATCCGACCTTCATCTTTTCCATGCAAAATAGAGACGATAGGGCGGTGCCACTTTACACAATGAAGGAAGATACCTTCATGCACATGTGTGAATTTTATCACTGTCTTCCTGCGCGTTAGTCGTTTCCTGTCAGTTGCTGAGTTGGGTGCTACACAACGTGTTTGTCGGATGACTGAACGTGTTGAGCAAAGGTACTGCATCAAATTTTGTCAAAAGCTTGGTGATTCTGAAAGCAAAACAATTTGTAAGATTCAGCAGGTGTTTGGAGAAGATGCGATGGGTATAACACAAATTAAGGAGTGGTTCAACCGATTCAAAAATGGCCGCACATCAGCAGAGAGTGACCAGCGTTCTGACAGGCCCCAAACTGATCGGAATGCAGCTGTTGTTGAGAGGGTGTGAAATTTGGTGATGGAAAATCGTCATTCAACCATGCGGGAGATCACCCAAACCTTCTATAGTACTAACACATGGTCTGTACCTGATTAACCTCATTCCCCCGAAGATGGACCCAGATGGGTCCGAAAGTACTTGGGAGACAAATCAAAACTATGGCAAATTCATCAGCCAATTCCCCTCCGAAACTAAGATCCTGATTCGGACTATTGAAAGGATCTACCAAAGTATATCTAGACATGAGTTCTTTCTTATATTCAACAATATATATATATATATATATATATATATATAATAGGAATTAGTCCCCACCTGCCAAGGCCAAAAGCCACTCAATGATAAGGACTAATTAGATTGTCAATTGGATGATGAAACAATACTATGAGAGGATTAAAAACGATGGACGAAATGGACATTTGATTTCTTAAGAGGACGGCTGGACATGTATTTGTTGACATAGGACTTGAATCAGACCCATGGTTATGTGTTCCATAGATGCAAAGGCTTGGAAACTATTCATGGATGTTCTATTAGGTTTATGTACACAGAGGAAGAATAGAAAGTTCTTTGCAGTGGTGGTAGAAAACGAGTTCTTGCTGTGAATGTTTCATAGGAGGGAAGCAAAGCTACTACTATGGAAATAACAATAGAGTAGAGAAAGACTAGTAACGTCTCTTCTGTGATAAAGCGGCTGTAGAGAAGAGAAGAGATCATCTCAAAGTGAGAGAGAAAGAGAATATTAGTAATGTTATCTAAATATGTGTGTTGGGTGTGGATATTTAAGCTTCTTTGGAACACGGCCCAATTCATTTCACTGAAGACGCAGTTGTCTACAAGATTCCATTATAGATTGCTCCAAGTCATCATACCAGTATATAAATTTGCATAAATTATTTGCAGTCTAGATTAATATCTATAATTATTTATGCTAGCAAATGTGGCATGTGCGGCTGTGATTTATGTGATATCAAGGGAGGCGCGAGAGCGCTCTATCTCTTAATAGACTACAAAAACGGCCTATGCTAGAAATCTCATTTCTTTCATCAATCATAACTCAAAAACCAATAAACCAAATTTGTTAAAACTTTGCACAAAATTTTTTTTTATAGGTTCTATAACTGTGTAGAATTTCAGCATCATTAGTCAAGACATATATATATATATATATATATATATATATATATATATATATATATATATATATATATATATATATATGTATATTTATATAAAGTTACGTATGTGTATATGTTTATATCTTTGTATTACAGGATTCATTCCTAAACTAATTAACCGATCATTATGAATTTTAGTACACAACTGCTCAATATAAGGGTTGGTAATGTGGTCTGTATTAACTTTTATGCAAAGGGGGGAAAGGGAGGGTGGAAACCCTTTGTAAAAATTGAAATACCTCCGATTTTTATTACATTTTAACAATATATATTAGACATCAATTAATATATATTTCACAAATTTCAGTTTCTTTGGGGTAATTTATGGGATATAATATTGACACAACCTTTAATTTGAAAATTTAAATATTTGCAGTAAATTTTATCAATAGTCATGTGACACTAATTAAGCAAGATTCCATTAATTTCAATTTCTTAAGACCCCCTTAAGCTTAAGCCTTAAATTTTCTAGAATAAAAATCATGTAACGGATTTTGATAAAAATTAGAATAATGATTCTAGACTGAAGGTTTCTTCATGTTGAAAAACTGTTTTGTTCATGGAATTAATTTTACCAGTTCTGGGACGTGTATTTTTCTAGTGTGTGTACATAACAACAATGGATGATAATAAATTTGACTTATCTTAACACTCTACTGCAGTTTCATAGTTTATCCATTCAGAAGTGTTTTTAGTATATTCCTGAGTGGTATTATACATTCGAATTTGAATTTTTATTCAAATTCATAACACTGCTCATGAATATACTAAAACACTTCCTGATAATGGATAAACTATGAAACTGCCATCCTGAAACAGATATTCTTTTAGTAGTGTTTTTGAAAATATTGGTTTTAAGTTAATTTTAAGTTAATTTTATCAATTTTATTTAAACTTAATTAATATATATATATATATATATATATATATATAGGCAGCATCTTCTCTTGCAGGCAAGTATTGTTGAATATAAGATATAACTCATGTCTAGATATCCTTTGATAGATCCTTTCAATAGTCCGAATTAGGATCTTAGTTTCGGAGGGGATATAGCTGCTGAATTTGCCATAATTTGCATTAGTCTCCCAAGTACTTTCGGACCCATATTCAACAATATATATATATATATATATATATATATATATATATATATATATATATATATATATATATATATATGTATTAGAGATTTTTTCCTCGATGTAAGAGTTGTGTAAATTTGAATAAGAATCTTAAACATTGATTATTTTTCAAATGTTCTAATCAGGAGGAACGCGGTGGATTGCGTAAAATGAATTAGAGATTTTTTTCCTCAATGTAAGCGTTGTGTAAATTTGAATAGGAATCTGTAAGTTTTAGAAGCCAGAAAAAAGCAGGAATATATTTTTTTAAATAAATATTTATTTATTTAAAATCAACTATTTCGACGATATAACGTCATCTTCGATAACAGTTTATTTTTCCTTTTTTTCCTTGTGGCATGGTGTCACTTGAAATGTAAAGTCCATATGATCTTAAACGGTGATTTTGTTCTAATCAGGAGGAACGCGATGGCTCACGTGAAATGAATTAGAGATTCAAAAGCCTAAAAAATGCAAAATCAATAGAACTAATGATTAACTTCGAAAATTACCTTTTAAATGTGATTAAAGATTTAGAGTTCCACAAACAACATAATAATTTCCAAAAACAATTACACTACATCGTTAGAAACATAAACAACTCTAACTAAATCGTCGTAAAAGCAGATAAAACTAGAAACTTTTATGAAATAAATAAACAAGAGTATAACATTATGAAAAGCTACAAAAAACTAGATACAAACGAATGCAACTACATAGATATAATAAATGCTGAAAGTAAACAAATCACTGATAGACTAAAAATTATGGACAAAGTTTGTAAATTAAAACCTAAGGAGGCCTATATCTTATTAAAAGACGAAAAAAGTAATTCTAACAATAACCCCAGCACTCTTTTAATTAATCCAAAGAAACCCAAAATAGGAAGAATTAGTAAAACAATCCATGTTCAGAATTAACAAGCAAATAAAAAAAAAGATCTAGAATTAAACCAGTGGGTCAATACTGCCGAAGCAATCACTTGGGTTAATAATATCGAAACTAAAACTAAAGGTACCTTCGTACAATTTGACATCATGGATTTCTATCTATCCATATCTGAAGAACTCTTCAACATCATCCTAAAGTTTGCCGAGATATATACCGACATATATAAGGATGAAATCCACATTATTAAAAAGTGTAGAAGATCAGTTTTAATCAATAATAATGATCAATCGATAAAAAACTAAAATGTCAAACTCTTTTGATTTGCCCATGGGTACCCTGCACTCTTCATAGGCATCGGATCTTGTGGAGTTATTTATTTTATATACCCTCACAAATATATTTGATAATATAGATATAGGCCAATATAGAAATGATGAATTGGCCATAAGGGATTCCAACAAGGTCAAGGGTGAAAATTATGCATATGGAAATGAAGGCTTAAAAGTAGACATACTAACTGACATAAAAATAACTCATTTTTTAGATGTCATTTTAAACTTAAATGAAAAAATTTACGAGCCATATTTAGAGGATAACACCAATTCAATATGTGTGAATCCAAAGTCCAATCACTCTTCCATCAATCATAAAACATATTCCTAATTCTATCTACCGTAGGGTTAGCAACGAAAATGTATTTAAGAAATCAAGCAACATTTACTACACAGCTCAAAAAATAGTGTGTATGATAATAACGAAATTAAATATCAACAATAGAACACCAATAATTATAATGGAATTAAAAATAGAGAAAAAAATATATAATCTGGTTTACACTGCCCTCATAATCAGATGTTAAAAACTAAACTTGGCAAGAAATTCCTAAATCGCATCGAAAAACACTTCCCTGTAACAAATCCCTTACACAGAATATTCAGTAAAAATAACTTAAAACTGTCCTGCAGTTGTTGCGAAAACTTAGAAATAATAATTAAAGCACACAATAACAAAATATTAAAAGTGAGGGCAGTAGAGAAAAAATAATAACAAAATGCGTAAAAAAGTGATAAATATAGCAACAATAAAAATAACATTAAGAAGAACAAAAATATAACCGCTAGAAATAGCAATAACCAAAACCCTAATAGCAATCACCAAAATAGAAAAAAAAAATTTAAAATGAAGAGAAAAGCTGTAACTGTAGAACTCGTGCACTTTGTCCACTACAAAATAATTGCTTAACCAAAAGTATTGTTTACCAAGCCACAATATTTGCCAAAGAAAGCCTGAACAACAAGAATACTATGTGGGCATTACCTCCAGATATTATGACCATAAAAGCTCATTCAATAACAAAAACGCTGAATAAAAACAACACAAGCGACCCATTACTGAGAACTCAAAGAAAACGGACGCTCACTAATAATCGAGTGGAACATAGTATGTCAGGTCAGTACATCTAGAAATTTAGATGACCCGTATAGATTATGTTTGAATAAGAAGTTTGAAATTAAAAGATCCCCAAAACCTATTAAACTGTAAAAGTGAAATAGCAAAAAATTGTATACGCAGAATAAACTTTACCTTAGGATAACAATACATAAAAAAATTAATAAATAAAAACTTAAACTAAACGTACCCCTAAAATAGCAACGAATAACAAAAAATAGAAATAAAACTATTCTAAGCACACGTATGTTAAAATAAGATCACCTGTTAATTCGACACATTCACAAAAGAGGTGTGTCACCCCTATACAAAACAAAACAATAGAAGAAGGTCAGCCGAACCTTTGTTTAAGAGAAGCCCTGCCATTGACTAATGAAAATATTTACCCGTGGGAAGGAATAACAATGTTTCTTATTGGTTAGCTTGCTAGACTAAATACCACATGGATATATAACAATATAAAAACACCCAGTAACACAAATTCCATGCACTTTAGCCTGACGATACCGTACGGAAATGAAACGTGGACGCCTCTGTGTAGCTTTATTGGCATAAATATGTTTTCATAACTTATATATATATATATATATATATATATGTGAAAGGAAGGATGATAGTAATCCGACGTAATGGGAAATGAAAAATAAAAATAACCAAGAGATATTTTTTTTATATATTCATCAACGTTTCGTCTTTATTGTAAGACTTCCTTAGGATGATAATTTGAAGAAAAATGTCATGCAAGTACATCGAAATTTTGGGTTGACATGATGGAGAGATAAAAGAAAGTACTAGCTGTGGCTACTGTGAGCGCTGGAGGAGAGTCCAGGCTGTGAGAAGTCAGTGGTGGCGAGGAATGAAATGAATATGGAAAGCTTTGAGTGGGTACCATTAAGGCAGCAGCAATATATATATATATATATATATATATATATATATATATATATATATATAAGCAATTATTGCAGAATGTAAGAACTAATGACCTACTATAGAGTATAGTAGGCAAATTAAATTCCGAAGACCTGAATGTTTACTCTATCAGAATCTTTCTGCTGAAGATTTGAAACATTTTCATTGTTTTATAGATAAAATTATTTCCTACCATTTAGATAAGAAAACGAAATCTCAAAAGAAATGTCATAAAAGACTGTGAATTTCGGCATGATAAGAAACTGCTTAACTTTGCAATGGCTTTAATGGCACAATTTTAAGTACCATCAATAGCAACTAAGTTCACTTCTATTAATACTTTTGGAGAAAGTATGAATCCATCTCTATATCCTCCTTTCCCCAGTCCACTAGCCATAGGTGAAGTAGTTGACTATGCTCTCACCTAGTTGAGATAAGTAAATCAGAAACCACAACCACATAGTCTCTTTTTTCTTTCCTCTCATCGCCTTCCCTCCTATTTCATACTCGATCTACTATTTACAGTCGTCCTTAGCTTATACTAGCACCTCTGTCCTACCCACACCAATGCCATCTAACATCTGTCTCATCCACTCAATCAAATACCAACCTATCCTGCTCCCACTCTTTCTTTACCTCTTTCTCTTCTTTCTACCTACTCTCTTCCTTTCCCTGTTTCTCGGAACTTTATACTATGTTTTCCACTCTCCCTCCGGATGTTCTTCAACTGCATAAAAGAGCATTATTTTTCCAATCAAGCCCTTTGCAACCACACAGTTGACTTTAGAGATGTGTTTGTGTTATTATTTTAACTCGTCTGTTTAAATGATTATCTACTAATTCCACTTATTAACCATTCCATTCAGGCTATGTGTAAAATAGTAGAGTAAACTGGACTCTTTGTAAAATAATGTAGTCAAACTTTATGTACATTCAGAGGTGTAAGAAAAAGTTGATTTCATTTGTCACCTGACTGAAATTGTCATTTGAGAAATGCGGCAAGAGAAAGACAAGAGTGATGCCAAGAATGTTGAGTATTGAGGGGTGATAATTTGGGGAATAATGTAGAAACTTCAAACAATCCCCAGACTATTCTTTAACTGAAGAGGGCCATTATCACCGAAATCATGGCAGAGGAGAGTATGACACAGTTAATGACAATTTTATATGTCGTATCTAGGGATGCTTATCATTGAGCGCCGATAAAACTAAGACTGTTGGATATTCATGAGTGACACTGTGTCGACAAGTAAGACATAGACTGAAGTTTACTTATACCAAATATAGCTGAATTGACATTTTTTAGTTAATCAATACTATGAAAAAAGTATAATGAACAATTAAAAAAGAAAATTGATTATTGCGTTGGGATATTTGAATAATTTTTCTTGCAAGACTGGTCATCCATAGATTAAAAATTCAACCATTTATAAAATATTAAAAAGAATAAAATCCTTTTTAAATATACAGGGATTTAAATCTTTACATTAAAATTTAAATTTATAAATTAATTAGAAGCATCTTTATTTAATAAAAACTGACCTTGTGTCTAACTCTACCATCGTAGAGGGGGCAAGTAAATAGAGGCAATATATGGAGACAGGCAATACTTCAAAGTGTTTAAAATCCCCTAGTAAATTTACCAGTAAATTTATTTCAGCATGAAGAAAATTCGAAGATTTCTTTTATGCATAAAAATGTGTAATGAATGTGAAGATAAGCAAAGACTTACCTGCGTAGATGTTTCGGTGACCAAAGGGATAAATGGAACATATCAGGACTAATTTATCATGAATTTTGAAGCAATATGCTAATTTCTAAATAAACTTCACAGCGAGATTCGCATCTGAAGAATGGATAAATGATACAGTTTGGCGACAGAGAGAGTATAACTTTTTAAACTTTGTGGGACGTGTTTTGTTACAAGCTATTTCGGCTTATTTTCTCCCACTAATATGATGAGTGACAAATTTAATTTACGACTAATCTGACGAATCCACATCAGTTGTCGAATGCATTGAGAAAATAAAACTTTTCTACAGATTGTGCAGTACGAAGTAGGTTGAAAATTTTATTCGTCTGCATTTAACCATGAAGCAGTAACTAATTATGCACATTTCTGTCTGTAAGGATGAGAATTTAGCTATTTAATTACAACATAGGAAGGAAATACTCAAATTAAATTTTGTTCCAAGTGATGGATTAAACCTCCAAAGCAGAAACAGCCCTAATGATCACCCTAACAAGAAGTTAGTTGAAAAAGAAAAGGGTAAAGATTAATCATCTGTGTGGCTCCTTGTTTTGATAGGATATTAGCGAGTATCACAGCTTTGGAAATGTACCAAAACCTACACTAGCAATTAAAAATGTTATAAGTGGTGAATGACAAAAATGGAGAGAATGAATGTTATGAATGAAAGGGTCACCATTTAGCAACTGCTAAATTCACCAACAGGATGTTGTGAATGAAAGAGAGAAAAACAAAGTTTACGTACAAAACATATTTATATCTATACAAATTTACAATGATGTGAAAGATATTTTGAGTGAGTGAATAGTTTGTTAGAAAAGTTGAACGTTCTGGTATTTGTAGAATGAGAAAAAGTATATGATTATTAGAAAGTTCCATTTGGTGTATGTGTGTGTGTTTACCTTTCTGGGTTAGGGTTAAGCTTTAATTGTAGAGAGCAGAAGTACTTTCGGGATTTTCAGCTTGGAACAAGTCATGTTTCTTGAAGGTGCACCCACGGTCTTGATTGAGGTTAAGCTTTAATTGTAGAGAGCAGAAGTAATTTCGGGATTTTCAGCTTGGAACAATGATCTCATCCTGTAGTTTACTTTTGGCTTCATGTTAAGCTCACCCGTTTGGTCTGTCATCATTATAGAAAAATTTTCTATCAGATCAATCCATTTGGAGTTGGTTTTGCTTTTGAACTGGTTGCTTTCACTGAAAATATTCTGATCCTTTCAGACATAATTGGCTACTGCTCAAGAGAGATAAAAGCTAAAAGTGGTCAAAGACATTTTTTGCCATTGTTATCTTTTTTTCTCTCTTGAAAAAGCCGATGCAAAAGTTGGGTCAAACGTTGAAATTCAGGTCTTCCGTTTTTTCATTAAAACTCGTACAAGTCATGATTCTTTGAAGTGCGCCCATGGTCTTGGTTGGGGTAAGGGTTAAGGTTAGGATTAAACTTTAAATGTAGAGAGCAGAAGTACTTTCAGGATTTTCAGCTTGGAACAAGTTATGTTTCTTGGGTGTGCACCCACGATCTTAGTTGGGTACTGGTTGTTGTTGTTGTAGCCATCTTTACAAAGTCAAGATGCATAGTTGTGTTGGCCAGAAGAACTCTGATTTTTGGTTATCGAGTTCACTATTTTTATTAAAAATTGGTATTTTACATTGGCTTCCCATGATCCATGCTTTACATCAACCATAATAATATGTGTTGTGTTCCTGTTTCAATATATATCATTAATTGTACCAAAAAAAAGAGTAAGAATTTTTATTAGGAATTTGAGACGTTTGTGTTTATTATTCTAAACTTGTTATGTCATGTACTGAATCTATAAACCAATACACTCCCTCCCCGTAAAAGTAAGTATTACTCTTTTCGATTAAAAAAAACAGTAGGAAAGAATAAAACAGAAATATAGTAAGAACCTCACACAAAACAAACCAATAAAATATCTTTTTATGATCACATAAGTTATGCAAAATAAGAACAGATAAGAACTATCCGGGAGTCAGTTTTAAAAAATCCGGACTCTCAACTTTAGAATCCTAGTTTGGACACCTGTAAAAATGTCCATCTCATGACTTTGACTCCTGAGATCCCACACCTGGTCACTCGTATTAATTACATGATGTTGGCTTGATACCATTTGACCGATTTGTGTTTCCTTTACAGACAGAACTCTAATCGAAGTTTTCCCATTGCCTGTTTTGTTCATGCTTCTTGACTTAATTCTTGATCTAGGAAATGAATTACACAATGGTGCCAAAAAGCTACCTCATTTCTGAAAATAGCACTTTATCGGAGGAAACGAAATTAATTTTAACCCAGGTGTATACAAAACAAAATCAGAGAAGGAAAATGAGAAAAAGTCAACAACAAAATTGTAAAGAAAGAAAAAAAAACTAGTAAAAAAGAAAGAAAAGAGCAAAAGAAGAAAGGATTGAAAAACGAAAAGAATTTAAAAGAAAAAGAAACTTGATGAAAAAGAAGTCATGAAATAAAATAAAAATAAAATAAAATATAAAATGAATAATTAAATTTTTGTGAAAGTAGAAAACTAAATAAAGAAAAAAAGAGAGAAAACACAACGCCGGTTGCCCATTTCAAAATGAAACTTTTTTCTGACTCTTTTCTCTGAAAAGAAACTTCCTTTGAAATCTTTTTCCCTACAAACAAGTTTTAAAACAAGGTAGATAATCTCCAACAAAAAAGACTATTGAATTTAGTAATCAGTGCTCAACTGTCTGACTAGTTGAGCTACAAACAAATAAACTGAAAAGAACACTAGAAATACGGTTTATACGAAGGCTGGAGTGTTCTATTATGTTCAGATGGGCAAGTCCATTGCCTGAGTTCTAATTGGCTGCTAATCTATGAGCGGATAATTTATTATATAAATATTGTTTAATTCAATCAAAAATTTTCCTATCAACTATGTCAATTTGATTTTACATTCCAAGTAGGTGAGAATTATGGTCTTTGAAGAAAACGAGTTTCTTTTGGCTTGTGAGCGGAGTTCACTGGTAGTTGTTTAACGATGCTGAGTGATGTTGGGTGCCTGAGCGATGTCATTACACACCATCTAGGTTGCAGCACTTGTGTACCAGGTGTATGAGAATCCCATGGTGTTCGTTTTGGAGATTTGAGCAAAGCACTGGGAATGGCGACTAGAATTGCAGGTGTTTCAAGTGTCTGAAGAATCTGCAGCAACTCATGAATACATATTGCACACAAAGTGCTAAAACTTATAAAAGAAATTAGGATTATAAAAATTAATATAAAGTTCATGCTATACTGCATTTCTTGAATATTTCAGAATATTAAACAAAATCAAATATATATTTTATTTTATTGAATGTTGGTTCATGTTGGTAAGAAAAATAAAATGTAATTCAAGTTAATTCCTTCTAGAAAATAATCGGATTTATTTTCGCATAGGCACCAATTAAAAATCATGAGAGGAGAGAATAAATCTGCATTCATCTCATATAGACTTCCCTTTGCTTTAAAGAATAAAAAATTATATTTTTGAAAAAAAAAAGGGTACATAATTCTGTCTTCATCCATTAAATACTTCTTTTTGTTTTGCAGAGAAAACAATATTTTGGAAAAAAGGTATGTAACTCTATCTTCGTCCATTACAGACTTACTTCCCATACTTAAGAAAAAATATAAAATTTAGGGGGATAATGAAATTGTTTCAAAAAATAAATAAAAGAAATTGCAAGTAAATACATGCATCCCTGGCAACGCCGGGTCGGTACAGCTAGCGTATAATATAGTAAAAATAACAATTTATCCCCCGTCTTGTCGTTTTGCCATTTGTGTTGCTCTGTATTTCTTCTTGATTTTCAATATTTAGTGAATATTAAACTAAAGTCGATCCACCAAAGAGTGTCACGCGAGATTCGTTTGTGAAAATCACTTTAGAAAAGTCAATCCCCCATGTATGTCTTTGCCTAATATTGATGTTTACAAATAGTTGATTTGTCTATAAAATTTCTTGATAGACCCGAATTTGCAAAGTATTCTACACTTTTTCTCATCTGGACTCTTTCAATTCCACAAAATTAACAGAATCAATAAATAATATACTTTATGCAGATTTTGTAATTATTAAAATAATTTTAATAAAACATGTTGAAACTACCTAAAAATGTAGTTCAAGCTTTATTTTGACATCTAAATTGATCGTTTAAAATTTGAGAAACATGTTTCAAATCAAATGTGAGTTATTGAGGTTTGTGTTATAACTTCAGGCAGGCTGTAAAGATAAAAGATGTAAAGATAACAATTGACTCCATATTGTATTCTATATTTTTAGGTTACTCTCATTTTCATTTTTTTATGTTAAATACTTACAGATAATCCTCCACTCTATAATGAAAACCAATGTGTATTTATTTGTTTATATATATATATATATATATATATATATATATATATATATATATATATATATATATATATATATAAATATCCATCCCATCACGCAAAAGTTAGTGAGAAAATGCCAGACAAAACTATTTCACATATTAAGGGAAAGGGAAAAATCAAATAGCAAGTCAGACCCCCCTCCGTTTGAAATGAATTCAGAAATAAATCCTTCACTCTATTTCCATAGAGAGACGTTTTCTTTCTTTTTCTTTTCTTCTTTCCTTACCGATTTTTTACTTTCTTTTTTGTAAACTTTCCAGTTTGAGACGTTCTTTCTTTTTTCATTTCTTTTTTTAACGTTACTGATACAGACGTTATTTTATATGAATATTAGTGCAAACACTGGCGAAACATATTTTTCTGTCATTTTTGACGGAGAGTGTACACTCGTAGATGGTATTAAAGATTTGATAACATACAAATTGAATTTTAATTTTAATTCTTTCAGAAAACTGTAAAATTTTGGAACAAATTTCTACCTGCAACAGAAAAATGTATTTCTTATTTTATTTCTAGCTACATTAAAACTTCAATATTTATTGCACCATTTCACAGTAAAATTACCAACTAAAGGCAATTTCCTTTTTTATGCCACATAAATCAAATGATCTTATAGACAAGCGTCTCAAAGACATTAATGTGTAAAAAAAGAGTGATGAACAGTCTGACTCAGACGAGTTCAAATGGTGCAACAGAAGATAAGACAGTGCTGAAGAGCGTTTGAAGAAGATCAGAAGTTACAGTTTAAAGGCTCTCATCCCTCACCCTCAAAAATAGATAAAGAAAAAAGAAAGTTTATCAAAATTGCCTCAAGTTTAGTAAATAAAGGAGTGGCAGGTTTTATTTCCAGACTTTCTCTTTTTATGAGACTGGCTTTAGAAGGTGTTTGTTGGCATTAAAAGTGAAATATTTTGGAAAAGACAAACTGGTAAACAGCAAGAGATATCAAACAATATTCAGGGCAGTTTCTAAACTTGTGTCCGATTTTATGTACATCTATAATATATGTATATAATCGCTCTTTCATGTATACACATTTCTAACATATGAAGCTATCTTGTCAGTTTCTTGCCAGCTGACCTAAATAGCATTGCATCTGCCAAATCGATATTTGATTCTACCTGACCAATGAAGTACAGAATTTTTTAATCCGTGTTATTCACATAATGAAAAATGAATTCCAATCTATTTCATCGATTACAAGTCTTATACGTCTTTCCGTAGAATACAACATGAGAATCATCGGTTCCTATAAATGGCAAATTCAAATTGGTGTCACGGTACATATGAGAGGATGGAGAGATTGGGAGGTCTAACACCATCCAGACCTCGATGGAAGGGTATGGAGAGTACCGGAATTTTGAGGAAGTTTATAGTTATTTAAATACCAAAGAAAACAACCTATTTTTTACTGAGAAATCACTAGAGTATCAAATTAGTTACAATAATAATGAACTGAAACAGAGAGTATTGGAGAGACCTGCTGTCAGTAAACTCTATGGAAAATCACAGATTTTATCTGTGTGAAATTACTGGTAGCGATTAGTATGAAATCTCAAAGTGAGTAATAATAATAAAATATGCTTAATAAATGCAATCATGTTTGTATCTTAGATTTCATTGTGCAATTCAGTTTGACTGCAGCAAGTTCATTGGAGCACATTCCATTGAAGTACTTGTAAAACAAGCACAAAGATGCAACATTGCAGCGATCTGACAGGATCTGGAGTGAGGGAACTATCAGACTCTTTTTTGTGCCTAGTCTAAGAGAGAGAAACTAGTGGATGGTGCACCAGTCCAGATGTGACAACAATACTCCATGCATGGCAAGATTGTGGATTTATAGAGATATAGGATACTGTCAGGCATGAGAAGTTTTCTAGCACGGTAGAGGGAGCCAACTTTCTTTGCAGCGGCTTTAGCAATGTCCTCTATGTATTTGTTCCAATTCATATTACCTGCGAATGTTAGGCCGAGGAGTTTGAACGTTGGATTCTTAGGTAGGGTGTTATTTGCCATGGCAATCGGTGGTTGTGGTTAATATACATGAGCCTCTGCAAGACAGTATCACTTACCTTTTAAAAATGGAACACGTCACACCCATCACTCTGACACCCTACACTCATCATTAGTAGAATTTTAATTACATTCCCAATTCTTGTCATTCTTTGACTTGTCCATGTCTCCATTGTTTCTTTTTGTTTTGTTTTTTTTAATTGTTATTTAATTAATTTAGGATGATTGAATCCATTTTCAATAGACAAAGTATTTTCAATAAATGAAAAATGGTTGCGGCCTTCTCTTAACTCTACTGAATGTAAAACCGCCTCCAGTTAAGAAGGTAAAGTAAACATATCTCTACAGAAAAAGGGAATACATTCATAGCAAGATAATCTGGTTAAATAAAAAAACATTTTTTTAAGTGTTAATCAACATTCTGCTAATGTTCTCACTCTTAAATATTAAACTAGTTTGGCTTGTTTAATGCTAAAACATCTTATCTCTATATAAAGTTTGGTATGTGATTATGTTTATACATTTGTATGTACAAGATTCACTCCTAAACCAATTAACCGAGTATTATGAATTTGGGAACACAGCTACTAGGCATGAGGGTAGTTAATGTGGGCTATATTTAGTTCAATTTCGTGAAAATTCAGATACCTCAGATTTTTGTGAAATTTTAACAATAGGTATTAGACATCAATTAATAAATATTCCCCAAATTTCAGTTTCTTTGGAGTATTTTAAAGGGTTCATAATATGGGCAAAACTTCCCATTTAAAAATTCGTATATTTTCGATTTACATTAAATTTGTTCCATTGTAATTACACACTAATTAAGCAAGATTCCTTAAATTTCAATTTCAAAATTCAATTTCATAAGCCTTACATTATAGACACTTTATAGAATCAAAATAATGTAAGTAGGTTTAGTAGCATTATATGTTGATTTTAATCTTCGTTGTGCAAACTGTTCTGTTTGGGGGGGGGGATTCATTTTACCTGTCCTGGGACAGGTATTCTTCTAATATATATATATATATATATATATATATATATATATATATATATATATATATATATATATAGTAATCACGTTAAATTTTGTATCCTCAAGGTAAAAATCTGGAGAATCTTTACTGTATTTATATAATAGTGCTCAATAATAAATGGAGCTATTCCTTGTAATAAAAAGTTTTATTTATACAAACACAATTTGGCTACACATTTAAAAACATGTTTCAGTCACAGCTTTAAGAAGCTTGGCATCCTCAAGCCAGCATGTCCTTTCTTTATGCTTTCATTTTGTGGAATCTTTTAAATGTGTAGCCAAATTATGTTTGTATAAATAAAACATTTTATAGCAAAGTATATATATATATATATATATATATATATATATATATATATATATATATATATATATATATATATATATATATATATATATATTAGTGTTAGGACGATTATCAGAAATCAGAAAAATCAGAATTTTGAGGGGTATCAGAATCGAAGAAATTTTAGTCTACTTTCCGATTACAAAAGATATTCATTTAATTATTTGTTTTTTGTTTAAAACTTAATTTTCTATTGCTGGGACAAATGATAAGATGATAATATATTTATTGATTTTAAACTGGCAGTAAAATTAAAATTTCGAGATCATAATAAAGACATAGGACATAGGAAGAAATGGCCCGGTAAACATGGCAGTGCTAAAAGTGGCACAAGTGAATAAATAAGAAAAAAATGACCCAAGTTAAAAATATAGATGAAAATCAAAATCTTGGATTGAATACATAAAAGGGGAAACATTAAGAAGTTTGTCAAATTAAAAAGAAAATTATATCTACATTTAAAAGTAGATGAGGACTTTCCCCCCAAACAAAAAACTATATAAATTCTACTTTTTTATGTAATTAAGTGATTTTAGAATCAGAATCGGTAATTGTATTGAAATCGGGAATTTAGAAATGGATCGGTAATTGTATCGGAATCGGGAAAAATATTGGAATCGTCCCAATCTAGAAGAGTAGAAAGTGGACCTTGGGTTTATTTTCGGCAGCCTCGTAACTTTTGCTTCCCTTATTTTGTCCTTTAGTTCTCACATCCCATGAGCGATAAGGGGTAAGAATTGCTCTTTTCTGGGTCGAAATCTATCCATCTAACACTTATCGTTGGCTAATATTTAATTTTGAAGTAGTATTTTATTTTGCATCAAGTAGCTTCATGCCGTGTCTGGAGCGATTTCCATAATATATATATATATATATATATATATATATATATATATATATATATATATATATATATATATTATGGAAATCGCTCCAGACACGGCATGAAGCTACTTGATGCAAAATAAAATACAAATAGTACAAACCACTTCTCAATCCATAAAACAAACTTTAAACACATCCAGACATTTCCAAAAAACACCCACATCCCATGCTGGCTTATACACTGTCCCTTGCAATGATTGCCATCAATTCTACGTGGGAGAAACACAACGTGAATTAAAGAAACGATTAAATGAACATAAAAGGGACATAAAAAACAACAACCCTCTTAGTGCACTTTTCTCCCATGCTCTAGAATATGGTCATGCATTCAAATTTGAACAAGCCAAAATCACTAAACACATCCACAACAAATCTCGGCGAAGATTATTGGAAACTGCCCTCATCACATCCTCCACTACCATCAAGCAGCGAAATGGTTTCTTTAACCTATCACCCTTAATAAGCAAGATCATCCTCACAGAACAAAGTCTTTTGCCTGATCATGGCTAACTTTTATTTTCATCTCTAACCTTATGACACTCTTCCATTCACCCACACCCTTCCTTCTTCTCCCTGAATCTTCTTTTTTTCCTCAATTTTTTCCCTCACATTTTTAATACTACAGTCCAAATAAACTTTCTCATGTTCCAAATATTTCAAATATTCCTCACCCACCCTTTCAATCACCCCCCTCCCCCACCCACTCCAATCCCTCACTCATTGCTATCATTTTCCAAATATTTCACACCCTATCACGACAAATCCTCCCTCTTCCCCCTCTCATCTATTTTCTCCCATACCTCTTCTTAAATTCCCTCATTTTCTCCAAACGCTCTCTAAGACCATAACTTTCGCCCATCCACCAAAATCACAGCCCCCCTCCCTCTCTACCCATCCCCATTTTCCCTGCATACACCCCCCACACACAAACATTCCAACTCACTCTTCCCCTTCAATCTCGACCACAGCCATCTGGTCAAACACCCCCTCCCCCTCTTCCTCCAATCTCTCTCTGCCATCCATTTTACCCCTGCTTATCCCCCACCTCTTTCTCTCATCGCCAGCCACAGTAGTCCTCGCTCCCTCCACCCTTTCCACTTTTTTCTCCCACTCATTTTCATTCTCTAACAAGTACGGACGTCCAGCAAGACGCTGCCATTATTTTTCATTTTATTTTATTTTTCTTCCCAACATGTCTACCCTACATGTATCTGTGCTTGCATGATATCTTTTCCCTATATCATCATCCTGATGAAGTCTTATAAATAAAGACGAAACGTTGATGTACACATAAAAAACATCCAGTTTTTGGTTTTCCTTTTTCATTTTACCATCACGTCGGATTACCTTCATCCTTCTCTTCCCATATATATATATATATATATATAGTAATCACTGTTAAGTATGTAATTTGAACTGAGATACATTGGAGCAATAATATAGATGTTTGTGTACATGTGGGTCTGTTTTGTGTGCATGCATGCAAATATTTGTATACACATACATATGTGTGTGTACGTTGTCTGTATGCATATATAATAATTTTATGTATATTTATGTTATATAGGTATGAAAGTGTGCGTGTATCTGTAATGGGTTATACGTATATAATTGTATGGTTTATGTATGTATGTATATATATTTGTGAGCATATGTGTATGTATGTATGTATACATGCGTGTGTGTGTGTATAATTGGATCGAAATATAAGTGTATGTACGGGTATGGATACTTTAACTGATATCTTATTTGTTTGAGTATGTTTATACTTATATTTTATTTTTAATTTTGATATTCATTTCTTTACGTACGTATACGTTGGTTGGGCATATTTATATTTATATGCCTATGTGTCTGCTTTATATATGTATATGTGTATGTGTGTGTATGTATGTGTATATGTGTATATATGTATGTATACATATGTGTATGTGTATATGTATATGTATGTATACGTTGTGTATGTATGTTGTGTATATCCGGCTATAGATATACGCATATATATTCGTGTTTAGTTTTTTATATTTGTATAGTCTAGGTTATATAGTCTAGGTATGTACTTGTATATATAAATTTGAGTGCCCTTGTGTTGTCTGAGCGTGTGTATGTGTATATATGTGTATGTATATATGTACATATTTTTAAGAACAACTATTTATGCTGGAAAGTGTGTGTGTGTGTGTTATGGATATATGCATGTATGTGTATGTGCATGTGTATTTGTGTATATATATATATGTATGTATATATATATATATATATATATACATATATATATATGTATATATATACGTATATGTGTATATGTGTGTGTGTTTGTGTATTTACTTGTGCAAACGTGTGTATCTTTTGTATTGAAATTATTTTATACATTGAAACTATTTTATATATTTAAAGTATATTTATGCGCACATATGTATTTTTAATATATCCTTGCTTGAAAGAGGATCTGTGTGTGTGTATCCATGTTTAGATGTGTATGTATATATTTATGGCTGTTTATTTATTTGTACTTGTGTATCTATTAAATTTGTTTACATGTGTGTATTTTTTATATATAGATAAGATATCTAAATAGGTTTGTAAAACTTGGAAGGTTAAATAGAATTGAAAGGAATCCAAGCTAAGTAGGTAATAAAACAAAGAAAAAAGCGGATTAGCAGGTCATAAAAAGAATAAAAAAGATAGGAACTAACTGTAAGAGTCAACAAGTAAAATAGGTAATCCGATACTAATTCATAAGAAATAGAAAATAAACAATCCCAAACAAAGATTTATTTAGATGAGAAAGGTCTCCAAATCCATCCCACTTCTCTGGAATCCTTGGTCTGATGAGATTGACTTTCTGTGAAAAGTGCAACCGAAACATGTATGCACATATGTGACCAATGATGTTTGTTTGTATTTATATATATATATATATATATATATATATATATATATATATATATATATATATATATATATATATATATATATATACACGTTTGTGTGTGTATTTATAATAGGGTTTTTATAATCCTTTCATCTGCTGTATCTGTCAATCAAGTAATTGGATTCAATGCAATTAAATGATCAAATAAATCACTGTCAAATTATCCATGATAATCTTTTTACCAATATTAATTATGATATCGTATTATAATTTGAACTGTTCTATCAATCATTACACACCCAACAAACAATGCGTATCACTGTGTAGAATCAGCTCATTTGTTCTCCCGCAAGCACCATCTGGTTGATGTGATAATTAAACCCTAACCCCAAGGATGTCTCTCCCCTCCCATATTTTTGTTACATCGCACCATCATTCTCAATTTCCAAATGAATATTCATCTTTGTTTATCGTTCAAAGTGATTAAACAGCCCACAGCTGTTCTTTATTTGGAAATTTGTTTCTTGTTTTGTTTTCATTTGTTTGCGATTCTCATTAATAAATGTTTCAGACAGATTATTCGACATCAACATCTTTTCTCTAAACAATACTGTTTGGGTTTTGCACTAGCATCAGGTTGCTGATATTTTAACAAAAAGAGGTGTTCCTTCCTTGAAAATCTCAAAACAACTGGTTTGGGCATTAGAGATCTTAAAAATAAAAACAGAGAAGAGTTAATTCTAGACATTATTTTGTGCTTTTAACTAAACGTCTAACAGCGTTTAGAAGTGATAAAGGTATTCTATTTGCTAAAAGTGGAAGAAAAAAAGAATAGAAAATAAAAAACGAAAGTTGCAGACAAATTGTGCTGCACTAACAGGATAAAAATGAAAACGTCCAGGCAATGAATTCATGTCTCATATTCATCCAGAAAATTCTAACTGAAATAAGTTTCATTGTGGGTGAAATTTCGTAATGAGATAGTTCTTGCAAGGAAGAATAGATAATTTTGCAAACAAAAGCGGCACAAACTAGTCATGTGGGACTTAGTGAAGAAATTTTCCCCAAGTTGCCCAGATAGACAGAAAGAGAGATGGCATTCATTGTCTTAGTCAGGAAACAAGACCAAGCAATGGGTGTTTTTGAGGTATCCCTGTTATGGTACCTCTGTGCCTGGCTAATAGAAAGAGTGCAAAGGCCAGGCGATAGGCAGAGCCCATCTACTCTTTAAGCAATTACAGTTTTGCAAATTGGATATTTTGTTCGAGTCTTCAGCTCTAGGAAGGTTGTCGACCAGGAGTAATAAGGCCTCCTTCCTCCAGTGGTTTGATGCCAAGACGTAAGAACTAAGTAGCATAGGTTTTATATCAGATTTTCTTTGTAGATCGATGACTTGACAAGATCTACGGGTCCATCACACTGAGAGGGGCAATCCTGCACCCGTGTACTAGGCCAGGTATTTGATAGCTCCATACAGGGAAAAAAGTTTTTGAGAGTTCTTGAAAAAGTCAACTACGTTTTGCTACCAAAATTGTCAGTATTTCCTCCTTCAGCTTGTTTAATAACTCACACTCTTCAATAAAGAAGTACGTTTTTTATATTAACCTGCAAATTGACTGCCAGCTAGGTAGCTTTATAGACTCTAAACAGCCAATCTGGATAGATGGTAGTATTATTAATGTAAAAATTGTACTTTTTTTATTAAAGAGTATGAGTTATTAAACAAGCTGAAGGAGGACAGACTGACAGATACTTTGTTAGAATGACAATCGAATGTTAGAAAGGAAGGGGGTGAAAAATATTACTAACTAGCAGGTTTTGCTTCATCGCTATCCCTTCATAAATTGATTACTAATATTAACTAATATAAATTGATTATTAATATCGATAAGAAAATAGGACAAAACTAATCGATAAGAAAACGAAGACAAAACTCTCTCTCTCTTTGTTCTATTTTGATAACTATAATAAGTGAATATTTTGTGTCTATATTAAAAGTGAAAGACATTCTTTCCTTTCTTTTTTATTATTATCAAATGTTTTAAAAGTAAGCCTCTTCTTCTTTGCTCATAAAATTAAAATGTACTTAAAATCATTGAAACGAAATTAATCGACAATAAAAATAAAACAAAACTCTCTTTCTTTGTCTCTCTCTCTCTCTCTTTCTTTGTCTCTCTCTCTTTCTCTTTGGCTCTCCCTCTATTTATTGATAAAAAAAGAAGACAAGACTCTCTTTCCCTCTTACACTCTCTCTCCCTTCGTTCGGTTTTAATAATAATAATAATAATAATAATAATAATAATAATAATAATAATAATAATAATAATAATAATAATAAGAAGAAGAAGAAGAAGAAGAAGAAGAAGAAAATTAATGACCATGCCCAACACACTACACCTTAAAGATGATACGGACAGACTCTACCTGAAAAGAAGCGAAGAGGGGAGACAACTGTGTGGAAAAAAAAGAGCTGGAGAAAAACATAACCAAGAACCCAGAAAGGCTGATCACCGCAGCAAGAGACAACATCTCAATGAACAACTCGGGAAGCACCAAAACCAGAAACAAAAAGACAAGAAAAGAAAAATGGGAAGAAAAACAACTACAGGGACGTTTCATAAGAATGACAAGAGAAGAGACCCACGAACATTCCTGGACATTGTTAAGAAAAGGGCACTTGAACAGAAAAACGGAATCTCTACTGACAGCTGCACAGAACAATGCGATTCGGACTAGCTAGAGTAAAGCTAAAATAAATAAAACCATGGAAAGCAGTAAATGCAGATTTTGTGGACAAAGAGACGAAACAGTAAATCGCATAATAAGTGAATGCAGAAAACTAGCCAAAAAGAATACAAGAACAGACATGACTGCGTGGGGAAAGCAGTACACTGAGAACTATGCAAACAACCGCATCTCGAACACACAGACCAATGATACAAATATGAACCAGAGACAGTACTGGAAAACAAAAATCATCGTTTGGTTCAATCAAGCCAGGAGTATTGGCTCTGAGCCAGGCACTAGTGTTCTTGGATTTATGGGGTCTTTACACTATGTCATCCTATTATTTGATTAATCTCTTGAAACATTTAGGTGCACATCTAATCTCCTAAAAATAAAATAAAATACATGTGTAAATACATAATGTTAGTCTAAATCTAACCGTTCTCGTTCTTTTTGAGGCTATAGAAAATATATAGGTTATATCCCCTTAGTTGAGAAGTCAACCAGAAGAGGGCAACACAAGACCAAGATTAATGGGCGAAATTGAAGAAGCGCCAGCAACCAGAACTACGTTGGACACTGAGAGAAGCAGACGTTACCTGTAACTGCAGGGCGTCTACTTGTCTCCCGGAAAAGGGCTGCTCTGGACCAATGCACAGATAAGTACACTATATACAATTTCAGACTTTGACACAAAATCGCTTTAGTAACATTGTTCATTTTTATTTACTGTTTCTTCCAACCATTTAATGAACTTTTTTGTGCTACTTTATTTGTTTGTCTGTTGCTTTAAACGACTAATCGTAAGAATCCCTGCAAGGCACCCTGTATATACGTATATATAATTATTTGCGCATTAAAAGTTGAAATGGGATTATTGATTCATATAAATGATGCCAAAAGAGACAAAATAAAAAGTCATTATCAATAAAAATAAATAAATAGACTTTGTTTTTTCCCTAAAAATACGATTCTAGATTTGAAAATCATTATTTTTCACTTATTTTAACAAGACTGAATTCTGATTGGCTAATTTTTAAAGTTTCCTTTTTTCAGTTGATCTCATGAAGAAATGTCAGTCAGATAATCATAACTTTAAATGAGTGAAAAGCGAAAACAGAAATTCAGCTTCGGGTGTCTTTTTTGTCTTTCGTACGAGACGAAAGATAATTTAGAAAAATGAAACCATTAATGAAAATGATGAGATTTTTTTCCTTCATTATTGACAAATAATAATCAAAGAAACTCTATTTATTTCTTTATTGTAAGTTTTTAGATACGCATCTTTTTGAGAGTTGTTTTTCTCACAGTCGCATAATGTTTCCTAGATAAATCTTGATATTTGAAACACAACATAAAATTTGGAAGAAATAACAATTTTCCTGTAAATCTGATTTCATGTTTTAGCCTTTAAACTTCATTTTGGCCCAAAAAATCTTACGATCATTGGGTATGGATTTTCCGACATCACTTACATTCTTGGTAGATTTACCATTAGGAAGTTTGTGGTTATCTCAAAACTAGAATTGACCCATTTGTTCTGATTCCATCTTTAAGTCTTTAATAAAAAAAATTGGTTTAAAACTTCTTCATAATTATCAACTATTTTTAAAAATCCCGTTGACGTTTCTTTGTCGGGAAAACCCTTCCCGAGATTCCAGTTATTCCTGTTCTCCTACACTCTTGTATACAGATTTGCATTCACTTTCTAAAAATGTGAATTCATTTTGAACTCAATCAAGATGGTACTCGATTTCATCAACTCCGTTTTGTGGTGTAACTTTGTTGGGAGATCCACTTAATATAGCATTTAGTATATTTAAGGTGTTCACCAACTCATTGGGCCTTTTGTTGTCTCTATTAAGATGTCAACCATTTTGCATATCTTGTATATTTATTTGGTGAGTTTTCTGTTTTTCTAATTGTAAAACAATAAGTGTTGCAATGGAAGTATAATTTGTAAGTTTTGTTATATAAAAAAAAACACAAAAGTTTTCTAATAAATGCTATTTTCTTTAGTTTGTCACACTTAAGTACTTTCCAATAAATCGTGATATTTGAAAAACTATAAGGTGACGTTTTAAGAAAATTGGGTTGATTTGGGTTGTTTGACTCAAGAGTATCAACGCTGGCATGCCTCAAGGATCTATTCTTAGCCCAACCCCTTTTCTGATATTCATCAATGATCTCCCAAGTCGCAATCTATAATCATTCATTGACATCTATGCAGATAACACAACGATCTATGGCAGCACTTCTAAGAGCATTAACGATCAAGATCTTTCTTATTCTCTTTCTCTTCCGACCTGGAGAACGTTTTGCAATGGGGAACAATGTATGGTTACTTTTTAATAAATTTAAAACCAAGCTTCTCTCCTTTCATCACCAACGCTCGGATCTTCACTCTGCCTCAGTTGAAATGGATGGTGCTACCTCACAAAGGCTATCTGTTTTGAAAAGTTTCTAGAACTGACTTTCACTCCAGACCTGAAGTGGAAAACTTACATCAGATCTGTTGCAAAGGTTACTAGAAAAATGGTTGGATCTTTCTACCATTCCAGACAGAAAGTATTTAACTTATGATGCAATCATCTACATGTGTAACAGCCAGATACGTGGCCACATCTGGGGAGGTGCTGCACAAAGAATTCTTTCCTGCCTTGACAGAGTAGAAAATCGGCTTTAAAATCTAGTGGGGAATGTCTTTTCTTGTTGATTTGTCCACTTAAGTAATTAAATTCTTCCAATCTATCGTCTGCAACGCTCATAGTGTTAGTCTCACAATCCACATAAACAATTAACCTTTGTCCTCGGGTGGCCTTTGAGCCTTGATAAGCGGTAACTTGTTAGTGAAAATAAAGTTATATCTAAAAATGTGATTTTCTTTTGTCTGTCATGCTTTAGTTTGAAATAGCATTTTCGTTGATATAAATTTAATTTTTAAATAGAATTTTCTTTGCTCTGTCACGGTTAAATATAATTTCCAGGCTCTGCTACATAGAAAACACAAAGTTGAAAGATATGAAAATATGAAATTTTCTTTGATCTTTCATGCTTGAGTTTAAGATGGTGTTTTTTTTGGTCTGCCATGATTAATGTTAAAATAGCATTTTCGTTGGTCTTTCATGCTTAACTTTATAAATATAATTTTGCTGGATTTGTCAAGGTTAAGTTTGAAATAGCATTTCCTTTGGTCTGTCACGGTTAAGTACAATTTGCCGGCTGTGCTACATATAAAACACGAAGTCGAAAGTTATGTAAAAATGTTTTTTGGTCTGTCATGCTTCAGTTTCAAATAGCATTTTCGTTAGTCTACAAGTTTCATCGCTAAACACACAGAAGAATATATTTATACGTTTTTATTTGGTTATCTCACATTTTATCTCTTTGTTAAATTTCAATGGAAGAACAAATTGCCTGTGGGTGGTGAAACAAGTAACAATGGCGATGTTTTAAAGTTCAACAAGTCAAAGCACATCTGCAAAGACAAACGCGAAACACTCAACTAGAATTTCACATGAGAAAAAAAAATCAGTCAATGTCTGAAGAATAATGGTGAACTGTTATTCCCAACGTAGTTAATTTAGATGAAATATTTAGGGGTATAAGATTTGAATAAAACAACAACAACAAACAAAAAACGGGTTCATTCTTTATATATATATATATATATATATATATATATATATATATATATATACACAGGGTGTCCAAATAAAAAGCATACACCGTTTAACAGCTGGTAACTAACTAAATTTCTTTTCTTTTTTCAGATATAAATGGTTTGGAATAAAGATGGCTGCCACAATTAGCTTCTGGCAAATACTCAAGTGTCACTGGGAATTGGAAAATGTAATTGAGATGCAAAGACATTTTAGGAGATAGTTTCAAACAGAGTTTGCTTACGTCACTCATGCAATACGTTTCTATAGGTCATTTTTGTTTTGTAGGATTCCTCGATGTCCATGGTTTTCCAAAACGTTTTTGTAGATATCCCAAACAGTTCCATCTTCTTCAAACATATCTCCGATTCGAGTGTAGAGATAGATCTGTTTGAAACTATCTCCTAAACAGTCATTGCATTCTATTCTTTGACTTCAAGTAGCAATTTAGGATAAATTTTATTTGTTCAAAACTAAATCTGACTGCTTTCATTATGACAAATCATTTAAGTTTGAAAAAAAAATGAATATGTACAAAGTTATCAGCTGTTAAAATGTTCATATATTTTATTGGGAACCATGTATATAAATTGATATAACTTGGTAAGTAGTTATACATAATAAGATAACCCAGAGTGTAAAGGTATTAAAATAGTACGGTTTATTCTAACGTACATATCTTGTACAAACAATAGTAACTATAGGTAATCCAATAGGATTTAACAGTATACAATCGAATTCTTCATACTACTATTTGTAGTCGTATTTATTGTCCAGACTAGTTCACTTATTTAGTGACTGAGGGGAGTCCGGTATCCGATCAGAACATAAATAAAAGCGAATGAATCCATCAATAGCTTTTACAGTAGCTGTTATGCTTGTCTGCATGATTAAAGAAAAATATTTTACATAGCTCTCTATGGACCATCTTCCCAGCCCAGTTATCTTTGTTTTTGTATTCTTATTGGGCTAATTTGCTGCCTTGGAATAACATACGTGTCTATTTCCATTACTAATGCATGTGGTCGCATATGTGTTTCTTGTTTGGTTAAATATGATATTTCTAGTACTCTCTATCTCTTTCGATCACCATTGCAAATGACTTTGCATTATCGCAACAGCCGCTTACCATTGATTTCTCGCTAGCAACGACCATTGATCTTCTCTGGGATTTGAATGTCAATAAGCCTCCCCAAGGTCCCCGTACTCTCCACACTTTCCAGTTAAGGTCTGGTTAGTGCTTTCTCTCCTAGGTTTTTCCATTATTTTGTGTGGTATCAGCCGAGACTGGTGCCATTACATTGTATTTTTTTTGGGGGGGAGGGAGGTTACACTTTATAAAATTTCTTGCAATTTCAGTTCCCTTGGGTTCATGTGGCGGTGTTCTTTCTATATATTTGTTTTACTTCTATTGAAATTTCCATGTGACTGGTTAGCATTTACAGTTTATGTGGGTTGGTTACCGCATTCGAGGATTTTCTTTAAGATTTCAGCTGTTTTTATCATTGCCGGCCGTTTCTTCCAATCTTTTTTCCAGGTTTTTCAGGACTGTTCCTAGTGCTCCACGATTATTGGTATTATATTAACTTTCTTCATGTTCCATATCCCTCTGGCAAGTTCCCTCTGTTGAATGGTCCTCACTCCTGCTTGGACCGCGGCAGTATGCATTTCGTACACTCATCATTCTCAAAAGGGCCGTGGCTTTACTCATTTTGTATACTCGTCCCTGAAAGGGCCGTGGCAATTCACATTCAATACTCGTCATTTTTAAAACATCATAAATCACATAGTTCATATATTGTTTGCATGTCTTAGATTTCTCCCTCGCCGTGTAGAGGGTCGTGTCGTCTAGTGGATGAATTCTTTCCTCCTTCATTCCTGCCGCGAACCACGCCATCTGTTGTCTGAAACAAAATCGTCCTGACCGACTCATCAAACACAATCGTTTTACTTTCAATTATTTTTATTACAAGCGTTAGTCAATTATCCAGCTGGGAGTCATTCACTACGTTGAGAGAGAGAGAGAGAGAGAGAGAGAGAGAGAGAGAGCAAATCACTACTTTATCGTAGTTATTTAACAATTATATTCTTAACCATTCATAGACGGGGGGGATGATATCTCTCGCTTGTATTTTCGTAGGGAAATATTTTCCTTAAATCAAATTGCTGACTGCATCAAAATCATGTCTTATAGGTTAGCCTTCAAAACCCAGACTGACGAAAATCGCTTCTCACAAAGAACGAGTGACGTCACGGACCCCTCTGTTTCCCATGCAAGTGCCTGTGACGTCACAGAGTCTCTCGCAGGTGCACACTGAATCTTGATCTGGGGTCTCGTCACACGGTGGCCTTGTCACGTCTGTGATTTCCACCTGTGAGAACTGCACTCAACTGCCGGTCCACCTCACGTTAATTCGCGCAAGTCAAATCAATGATTTCCAACAGATACGTCCATTCCCATTTTCTGCCTCCTTCATCTTCACCCTGTGCATGCTGGGATGGCAAAATCTACGATTTGGCATTTTATTCTTTCCTGTTGACTATTATGACATCTGGTCTCCTTGCTTGGATGAGTTTATTTGTTTGTACCTCCATGTCATAGAGTATTTTGAGATTTTTGTTTTCCAGTACTGCCTCCAGTTTGTGTCTGTACCATTTCTCTGCATGTTCAAAATGCACTCTTTTGCATAGTTCCTAGTATACTGCCTTCCGTACACAGTCGTGTCTGTTATTGTATTCTTTCAGGGCTAGTTTGCTGCATTCACTTATTATGTGATTTACCGTTTTGTCTCTTTGCCCACATAGTCTACATTTACTGTTTTCCTGGGTTTTGTTCTATTTTACCTTTGATATAGTTAGTTCTAATCGCATTGTTATGTGCAGCTGTCAGTAGCGATCCTGTTTCTTTGTTCCGATGTCCTTTTCATAGCCATGTCCAGGTGTTTTTGTGAATCTATTCTTTTTTCATTCATGTAGCTGTTTCTCTTCCTATTTTACTTTTTGCATCTTTTCATTTCTCATTTTGCTGCTTCTTTTCTTTCTCATATTGACGGTCTCTCTTGCTACAATGATTATCCTTTCTGTATTCTGAGTTATATATTTTTCCGGTTCCTTTTTGTGTTATTCACACAGTCTCCTATACTTACCAGTTTACTTCCCCCTTCTCTCGATTTCACGTAAAGTCGGTCAATATCATCCTTCGGGTGTAGTGCATTGTGCATGGTCATTAGTTTTCTAGTCTTCTGGTCAAGATGCCTAAGTTCTTCTTTTTTCCAGCTTATGAATGGTCCAGAGTATCTTACTAGTGATACTACCCAGATGTTGATTCACTGATTTACTAGATTTCTTCTATATAATTTAATTTCTAAGAGTTTTCTTATTCTTCTTAAGTATTATTTTCCAATATTCTGTTTTATTTCTGTTGATTTGATGGTGTCTGCTTTCAGAACTCTTAAATATTTATAGGCATCATTTTCGCCAAGTTTTCTCATCTCCTCTTGGTTGGGCAGTTCCACGCCCTCTGCTGTCTCCAGTTCTCCTCTTTTCATTTCTAACAGTGTGCACTTTTCTATTCCAAATTCCATTTGAAGGCCCTAGCTGAAGATTCTAGTCATGTTTATCAGCTTTTCCAGTTTCTTTTTGGTTTTTGCAGATAGCTTCAGGTCGTACATAAGGGGGTTTATTATTCTTTGTTCTGTGTCTGTAAACTTGTGTCCGGCATCACATTTCCTGAGTATATTGTTGAGTGGCATCATGGTTATGATAAACAGTAGTGGTGATTATGAGTTCGCTTGGAATATGACTGTCTGTATTCTCATCTCAGTCAGGTGCTGTCCTCCAGGATCATCATCATCATCATCATCATCATCATCATCATCATCATATAGTAAATTATTTACTATTTTGTTTGTACAAGAAATACATGATATGTATATGCCGAATACAAACTGTTCTAAAATAAAAGAAGTATTGTTGTGACGTTATAAACTCGTTAAAAGCATTGTTTAAATCTATGAGTCTTGGTTAACTGTAAAATCCAGATTCTGTCTGCTTGTACAGTTTGTCAAAAGATGAAATATTTGTAAGATGTGAATAAACAAATATTTTGGAACAGCCTGGAATCGTCGACAAACGAAAAGAACCTGGTTCACAACAACGACACGGGTGTATAAAGGATGTATACACCTGTCGGTAAGACGTAATATAACACTGGGAGCAATGTACACTAAGCATTCAAGGAAGAATTTCCCGGTAAAAGAAGTTATAGTAGGCATCTAAAGGGTCAACCTGGCTGATATCGTTTCGGAAATGAGCCTCGACTTCAATGTGGGTTATACCCCCATTTACCGTGAATCAAAAGGGATTGATGATTTGTCAAAAGTTTGGAAATGGGTTCCACGTGGTCTCTGTCATCCTTCTTCGTGATACGAATAATTTATCTCTGCTCTAGAAAACCTAATTGAACGAATCAAATTACTTTACTCGTGTTTTTGGAACTACAATTCGGAAAATCTATTGAGCTAAAATTTACGAGAACTTACCTTGGTTAAAATTTGATTATATAATTAAACAGTTATATATATATCTGAATTTCAATTGACATTATATATTTGTATAAGCTTCCATTGATATCTTCGGTTTCACTGGAATCTTAGCCCGCAGATCTAAAGCTACCGAATGTAACCAATTCTTTTACACACATTTTGTATTTTTTCAGAAATTAATTTTACTTGCTTTTATTGTGTTAGTATTGATTTCTAAATTTTTGAGGATATTGCTGCTGTCTTTTATGCCATTTCAATATTTTACAACGATTTTATTATCAGCTTCTGATCCACTTTAATATAAGTTTCTGAATCAAAGAGATTCTGAGAAATTTGATCTTTGTAGATTTTGATGCTTCCAAATGGAATTAAAGACGTCTTAGGATTCATTTTACGTTAATAGACATTTCTTTGGTTCATGATAAATTTCATTTTTTTTTTAAACCACCTGAGGGAAAAACATTCAAAAGTTTCAAATTAAAATGGAAATATCAGATTCCTTCCCACCCCCAAATAATAATCTTGCCCCTGGCTGTTCGTAAAAATGTAAACAAAATTTCAAGTCTCCTGTAATTGCAATTTTTTAATATCTTTCACGATGCACAATGCAGAATGTGCATGAAGATGCACATAGACAACTCATGCAAAACGACATATATTCACACATACAATATAGATACTTATTCAAAGAGAAAATCGTACTCTTATTTACTCTCACCCCATCCCACTGAGGTAGGATGTCTCATCATCATCACCATCATCATCATCACCATCATCATCACCATCATCATAACCATCATCATCACCATCATCATCATCATCATCATCATCATCATCGGTTTAACGTCCGTTTTACATGCTGGCATGCATTGGACAGCTTTAAGAAATTGACTTCCAAAGTAACCTATCTCAGCCCATGTCTTTATTTATCCCTCTTTACCTCAGGTCCATTTTTATCACTTCCTCCCATGTTTTTGTTGGCCTTCCTCTGTGAACTGAACCTGCTACCTCTACAGCTACTAACTCCAAAACTCTCATCCATCCTTTCAACGTGGCCATACCATTAAAGTCTATTATTCTGCACACATTTCCCTATATTGTCCTTGCCCTGTCGACGGGGCCACAAATTCGCTAACTGCAAATTCATGCCGAGGAGTAACTCCTCCCCCTCCCCAAAATTGGGGCATCTGTAGGCCGTGGGTGGCGACCCATGATACCTTAAGATGGGATCCTGGTGGCTAAGCAGTCCATGATCTCGTGACTTACAACAATCTACTTCAACTCTTACTTCAGCTAGACGGGAGATCAATCGGTTGGTCACGTTATGCCCTAGTGTCTATAACTTCATCCTCAACCGTATTATTCAATCTGGTTCTTCTGAAAATCAAAACCTTACTTTTCCTTTTTATTTTCTTCTGAAATAGATACTAATAGGCAGTGACTGAAGGTCAATTGTGTTGGGAACAAAGAAGTGTTGTAGACCCGTGTTAGGGGTCACAAAGATAACAACCACAAATTGTGACAGGTTAAAATATACAATGTATTTATTCATAGCAATACAGTAACGCCACTAAATGTGGTAGGAGATGACCGGATTCCTACCATGCGGTAAAACATGAATAGGAATGTCCTCGATATTTAACACCTACCCACTATAGGAGTATGTGACACAAGGTCGGAAAGTGGGATTTGAAAAGCCAGCGCCCGAGAACGTGAGCGCTTTAGCCATTAAAAATTGCCTGGACAGCCCCGTCGGCATTCCCCGGTAGGGGCGCCTCAGGCAGTAAGCTATCAACTTACTCCTCCCCAAAGAGGAGAGGCAAAGCCTGGGAGGGTGGACCTCCTAGAACTGCACAGGACAGACCCATAGACCGGCGGAATCATGCCCCGAAGGCCAAGACAACACCGGTCTATAGGGTGTAGTATCCATCGGAACAGATACCACACGTGGACACTCACATGATAGGAGTGTGCTCTGTTTGAGTCTTTGCAACCATGGTATTTATTATAAATGGTTGCTTCCATTAGTTCTTCAATAGGTGTGATTTGTACCCCACAACAAGAAGTTTACCACTGCTGAAAAGTAATGTTTTCTAAGAGTCATGTTCCCACTTTCACTAAAATTTCCTTCTAAGAGTAATGTTTTTTCGGGAGTAATGTTTTTTTAAGAGTAATCGGTGGTTCATCTGCTGTGAAACAAACCAAACCATTTTAAAAGTAATGTTTTCTTAGAGTAATGTTATCCATGAGTAATGTCCCCACTCTCACAGTAAAATTTCTTTCTAAGAGCAATGTTTTCTGAGAGTAATGTCTTCTGGGAGCAATGTTTTCTAAGAGCAATGTTTTCTAAAAATGTAAAATAATTATCCTACCAATAGGATATTATTTGATAACTTTATTTGGCATTGAATAACTCATAGATGTTTGATATGCCGTAAAACAAACGCAACCAAACCCTATACTATCCAGATTTAATGTTCCTCTGAGGTCATCAGATTTAAGCCTGTCTTTAAGGGTGGAATCCTTAGGTTTTATTACTTTACTAGAAAGAAGAATGAAGGGGGGATTAAATTGAGCCCTTCAAAATAATTAATAGGATTTCTAAACATGAAACCTAGTATAATGTAAATGTCTGAGAGTGAATGTCACAAAGACCAAAGTGATGATTAGTAGTGATAGTATTAGAAATTCCCAAGAAAGAAGAAAGTTCCTCTGCTCGGACTAGGAGTCGGTGCAATTCAATTTTTTGTGGTACTTGCAAGCATTGAGTACATACACAAGTGTAATGGAATTACTGATAGGTTGAGAGATGATAACCAGTTTGTGTGCAAGAAGTGGAAGACAATGGAGACGGATGAAAATTCGGATGTGGAGAAAGCATATTTGGATGGTGAGGCTATTGAAGTTGTTCAGAAGTTTTGTCAACCTCGTGATACTATTGGAACACAGGGGGAGCTGGTGTGATTGCTAGAGTTAAGAGTGGATGCAGGAAGTTCAGGGAACTTCTGCCATTACTAACCAGTAGAGTATTACCCCTGTCGACTAAGAGAAGAGTGTATCAGGCATGTACGCACAGTGTAATGAGGTGAGGAAATTAAATCTGGCCAGTGAGGATATATGTTACATGGAGATAATGATACGATGAATGTGTAATGTGAGTCTTAAAGACGGGCTTAGATCTGATGACCTCACAAGAAGATTAAATCTGAACAGTAAAGGGAAATGTGTGCAGAACAAGAGACGACGTTGGTTTGGTCACATTGAAAGAATTAATGAGAATTCTTGGTTACAAGATGTAGAACAGTTGAAGCGACAGTGTCAGTTGGCAGGGAAGGCCAAGAAACGATGGGGGAAAATATTATTGATTTGAGAGATAAAGGGATAAATAAAGACCTGGTCAGAGATAGGTTAGTTTGGACATCAATTTCTAAAAGCCATTTAATACTTGACAGCATGTAAAACAGATAATGATGATGATGACTAGCATAGAAAGCAGCATTGTGGAGGACTTGGGCTTTATTTGGTTGAATTTTTATTAATAATTTTGAACCAATAAGTTTTTATTATTGTTATTTACTCACTCACGAATCATTATCAGTGATTGTTCACTGGCAATTACAAGTGGTGTCTGTTGGAGTCAATTGAGCACAAGTTTCCCCAAATTTCGAGCATTTTCTGATTATTTCAATCTGTTGCAAATTATTTTGCATTATAGCAAGAGCTGTTTACCATTTATTGCTTGCTGATAACAACCGTTGCTTTTCTCTGGAATAAGTTTCCCCAAGATTCCAGTATTCTCTGCATGCTTCCAGCCTTTCAATCTTCTTTATACTCTTTACAATCATTTTGCTGGTGCCACAATTTAAATTTATTTTATTATTATTATTATTATTATTATTATTATTATTATTATTATTATTATTATTATTATTATTATTATTATTATACTAGTAGTAGATTTTTTAACATGCTATGGAATCCTTTTCATTCAAGGAAACTTCATGTCAAATTTGGTAGAATTTATTAATAGTTTTAACCCATAAATGTTTATTATCAGTTCTAGTAATAGTATCAGTAGTACTAATAAAAGTTTGACTAACCTATGACACATTTGTCATGCGACGGTTGCTTCATGTCAAATTTAGGTCAATTTGGTGCCCAAAATGTCAAACATCTGATCTTTGTAATGTGTTTATCTTGTTTAATTTTAAATTGAACTTCTTGTTCTGTTAATCAACTCAACAAAGTGTGAACATGGAACGAGGAATCAATTGAACATTGTTGTTGAATAATACTGACAGCATATTAGATTGAGAAATATTTATGCCCATTCTCTCTTCTGTTGAAAGTTGTGCGTATGGAACCGGGGTCGGGGAGAGCAGTTGGTGGTGGTGGTTCTTCTTCTTCTGCTAGAATGACCCTATCCCATTTCTCCGATCTCTTATGCATCTGGTTTGTTCATATGCATTCTTCATTATGCAAGGTGGTTGTGGGAGGAGTGGGCAATCAAGTGAGTTGTCGTGATTAGTGACGAGGATCGATTGATTGATTACATGCATCAGAGAGTTGCCGAGAGAAGCATTTGAAGAGGTAGAATATAGGAAGAATATAGGAAGAGAATGGAAGGAATGATGAAGAGATGAAGAAAAATAAAAGAATGAGAAATGAAGAAGAGGAAGAAGAAGAAGACGAAGAAGGAGAAGAAGAAGAAAAGGAGGAGGAGGATGAGAAGAAGGAGGATGAAATGATGATGATGAATGAATAAAACAAAAGAATAAGAAATGAAAAGGAATCAGAGGAGGAAATTATGAAAAATGTAAAAGAATAAAAGGAATGATAAATTAGGAGGAATCAGAAATGATGAAGAATGAAGAAAAACAAAAAAGAATGAGAAATGAAGAAGAAATGAAAAATAATGAAAAGAAATAAAGTAGAAATTATGAATAATAATCAGAGGTAAAGAAGAAAGAAATAATATAAGAAGAATAAATGAATAATAATAATATGAAGAAGACGAAGAAATGGAAGAAATAAAAAAGAAGAAATGATGAAACGAAAAGGAATAAGAAGAAGAAATTAAGCAAAAGAGAAATAGAGAAATACAGAAGAAATAAGAAAAAGAAAAAAAGAAAAAAAGAAAGAAAGAGAGGAAACAAATGAAGAAGAAGAGAAGAAGAAAAAGAAGTATAATAATAAGAGTGTATGTAATTTATTAAGACTAGACGTCAGTGTTATTTCGATCAGATTGTTCTGCTTGTCAGCCTGTCAGCAGTTTCAAGTCGATTCCACTGATCCATTTATCCAAGCCATCTGCAACATCTGATCCGAAAAGCCATTGCAATCAGATCATTCAACCCCCGTTTTGATGAATGCAAATCAATCATCATCACATACATCCACACCCTTCTCACCCACCTGTACTCAGTAATATGTACTTCGGATTCATCCAAGAGTTTTCAAATTGTTCTAGGCACTTAAGGTATGAGCTATTTGAATATATTGCAAATATTTCGATAATAAAGGCTACAGAATGGATCAATGGATACAAAACTGTTGCACACACACATACACCACACACACACACACACACACACAAATCTGTAGATTTATAAACTGACAGTAAGATTAAAAGACCATCTTTCTATTCACGGTGTTATTTACTCCCTTCTTAGGAAAATGTGGCACAAGGTCGAGAAGGTGAGAAATAGGAACAGCCACTTCACCAATGGGTGGTGCACTCTGGTTCCACAAAAATAGTCTGTGCAACACCTTCTCAAAGAGAGAAGATAAATCCTGGAAGTGCGGACTTCCTAGTACTGAATAGGAACATACTTAACAGAGCAGAGCCAACTGATGGCACAACAGTCAACACTCGGACTGATTGTCGAGGATATATCCACGATTGGGTTATATTTACTTCCTTTTTTTGAAGATGTGGCACAATGCCGTTGAGGTGGGAGATTAGAAAAGCCAGTGCACCAGAGAATGGTACACTATGGTTCCGCAAGAATAGTCTGAGCAGCTCCATCGGCATCCCCTACTCAGGACGCCTCAAGCGATCGGTCATAAACCAGACATTTCTCAAACAGAGAAGGTAAATCCTAGGAGGGTGCACCTCTTAGAATTGAACAAGACCATATTTCACTCCACCAGAACAGGACCAACTGATACAATAGCAACTCATCCTTCATTGGATTGATTGTAGATGACGTATCCTTAACTCGCCTGAAACTATCGAACCTTTAAATTCAGGATAGAAAAAAAAAAGCTTCCTAATATATTCAGTTATGTCTATTAGAGCAACGTTCAGAATATCAACTAATTTGCATTTCTATATCGTGAATAAATGCTTAGAGGTGAAAATAGCCTTTCCTCTCCTTTCCGGTCAATTTACTTCTGGGAGTTGTGATACTAGGTTACCTCAATTTTCCCAGGAGACAGGTTCTGCTAGTATATATATATATATATATATATATATATATATATATATATATATATATATATATATATATATATATTGTGTGTGTATTTAAGCAGCATTTTCAATTTTTCTGATGGTCTTTTTTGTATTAAAATCAAACAAAATAATAAATGTTCCATAGATTTCATAGGTTTCACAAACGTTTTTGATTTTTCGTCGAATCATCCTTAAGTGTCAAAAGCAAATGAACAAAAAAGCTGGAGAAAGAAGAGAATTTTAAAAAGACGGTGGAAAAACGCGCATATAACGTTTTCCGCATTGTTCCAGGAAGTCGTTGACGATTTTAAATTCAGCAACGCTGGATGGCATCACAGAACCAAATTAAGCATTTTAAAATGGTACCACTGGTTTCATATGTGATGTTGTTAATTTTAGGTTGTTGTGTTTTTATGTAGATAGCTTCGAGTATTTTTAATTTTTTTAAATTGGTTTCAGAATGTATAATGTATAATAAGTGTTATTAACTAGAATTTGTCTTACATCAGAGGAAGGGCAATTATGTTTATGTAGATGTTGGTAAATTGAGCTAGTTTACAAGATGCATGGTGAGGCGGCGGGATAGGGTAGTGCTTGTAAAACCAATGTAGCTATTAGCTTTATTATTATTATGGGAGTTATATATATATATATATATATATATATATATATATATATATATATATATATATTTTTGGAAGTTTTTCAACCTTTAAAACAACATGGAAAAGAAAAACAAAACAAAAAAAATACTTTTAGTCTCAAATACTTCGTTATATATATATATATATATATATATATATATATATATATATATATACAATCATTTTTTATAAATATTAATTATTTTTACCTACAAACACTAGTGTTTCTATGCTATATATGCAGTCATTGGTGTAGGAAATGTTGATTACTACCGGTCTAAGGGATTGAACCCAACCACAAAGTCACCTTTAACTTCGAAGTCTGAGCTCTTACAATCAGACCACTATTAATCAAAATGGGAAAAAGTGAATTTAAGGTCTATAAATGTCAAACGGCAGACAAATCACAACTAGCAGTCAGAGATCGTTCAACATGCTGGGGAGGGAACGTTGCGTAGTGCTTTAGTATGCCTGTTGTCATATATATATATATATATATATATATATATAATTTAAGGAGCTTATCTTATTTATTATCATATTTATTTTGTATACCTCATTTGGAATTTCCATTTTAAACTATCTTCTCCATTCAACTTAACCAATTCAACAGAATATTTGCACTATTAATACAATCCCAATATACAGATAAAGTTCTGTTTAATATTTCATCCAATAGTTTCCAAAAATGTAAGTCTTCCATTGTTTCACAGGCAAGTACTAAATCATCCGCATACAGCATCTCTTCCGAACAACCCTTACAAACTCCCTAGACAATGATTCTAAGACACAACTAAAAAACAATGGGCTCAGTATAAAATCCTAATTTACTCCTACTTCAATATTAAAGCTGTCACTAAATGTGCTGTTAATTTTAATACTATTTTCAGCATTTCCCAAACAACCTCTCTTTGCACTCAAAAGCAAAATACAGGTTCTTATTATTATTAAGGTACTTCTCTTAAATTTGTCTCAGGATAAATATAACACCAATAGTACTTTGCCTCGACATAAAACCAAACTGAATTTTTTCTCTGCTTATCTGGCTTCTTATTTACTGCTCAATTATTCTTTCAATAACTTTCAAGACCTGTTCAATCAACTTTAAGCCTCTGTGATTACCTCTATCTAATGCATTGTCATTACCCTTGTAGCAATTTACAGTCTTTTGGGATAAGCTCTTCTTTTATAATCTGATTTGTCAAGTCTGTAGTCATCTCAATGTCTGTTTCACCTGCAGCCTTGAACATTTCTGCAACAATGCATGAGAGTCCTGCAACCTTACCCTTATTCATCTTACTCACAGCTTCACGTACCATTTATTTCTCATATAGCTTCTTATAGCTGCTCCAGATACTGCTTCTGCAACTTCTAGATTTTAACGCTTCCATGGAAACTCAATATTCAACAATTTCTCATCGTGGCATTTCCAAGCATTGTTCTTATCCTGTTCATTTGTTGCTAACACTTCATTTTCATTTCGAATGCACTTTTCTCCAACAACATCCATATTTATCTTTGCCGTCAGTGTAGCTATCCTGAATGCTTCATTCTTTTGGGCATCCCTTTGTAGTATATCTGGGAAACTGCCTTTCTCAGCCTCCTTCTTAGCTTTGTATATTGCTCTTTTTGCTCCCCTCTGTGCTTCCAAATACACATACTTGTTCACTAAACTTTCTGTATTCTTGTTAATAAACCTTTTTTACATTTGTTAGTGGTCGGTAAGCTATTCTTTTACTAATCACCCTCAGTAGAACAAAAGCATCTATCCCTTATTTAAGGCAACCAATTATATTGGAGAAATATATTTTTGAAATTGAAGAGTATCCGAAAGGAACAGATAAGCCACATAGAACAAGATAAAATAATTAATTGAACAGCGGATCAGATTGATATCATAAAAAAGTTGTCCCTAGAAATTGTCGCTTATAAATCGCTTAGCACATATCATTTCTTTTTATCTCTTAATGAATCTTGAAGCGCTCTAATGATGCGAAAGCATGAATACATATACTATTTGAATAAATGTGCCAATATTTTGATTTCTTTTTCATGTTGTTAAAACTAAAATTTTCATTTGGCTGGGGATTTTTTTAATGGAAATCACTCCAGACAAGGCATGAAACCACTGATGTAAGGAGCTAAAAATACAGAAAGATGATTATCGTAAAGACAGGAGATGCATATTGGCCTTAGTCTTGAAAAGATCAAGGCTATAGGTAAGAGGATAACAGTCAGCAGGAAGAGAGTTCCACAAGCCTGCAGTTCTTGGAAAGAAGCTACTGGAATAGGAACCTGTATTACAATGAGGTATCAAAACAGTGAATTGATGGCGACCACTAGACCAACGAATCAAATGAGCTGGAACAAAGGAAGCAGAGTATAGATCAGACAATTTTGAAGAATACCTGCCATAATAGTATTTATAGATAAGACTGAGACTAGTAACATCATGATAGAGAGAGGGTTCAAATTTGACAGTTACATAACCAACATCTCTAAAGGCTCAAGAATGGGCTTCATTCCTTTACCTTTTGTGTAGTTTTATAAGTTTGTTACTTAGCTGTAATATACTTTTAAAGTAAAGAGTACAATAACAGGTGTAAAGCTAAATAGTTGATAAATTATGTGCCCAAGTTCGCCTATCCCCATAAACGAAGGTAGATAGCTGATTGGTTGATTTAACCATGTGACATAGAAGGATTTGAAATTAAAGCAGTTTTGGTCCTCATGTAAAGTAGACACTTTATGTCCTTTTGCAGATAGCCAGATACAACTCATAGATAAGGAAATGGATCCACAATTAAATGTAACAAGATATCTGTTAAGTAAAAATATTGTTGTCATCATACATCCATGAATACCAGTTACCAGTTCAACCAGGGTTTTTTACCCCGCCTAATAAACTGGATTTACGCCGGTCTATTGGGGGTTGTCTGGTCCTGTGCAGTTCTAGGAGGTGCACCCTCCCAGGCTTTGCCTCCCCTCTTTGGGGAGGAGTAAGTTTATTGCTTACTGTCTGAGGCGCCCCTACCGGGGAATGCCGACGGGGCTGCCCAGGCAATTTTTAAATGGCCAGAGTTCTCACCTCTCGAGCGCTGGCTTATCTAATCCCATTTTCCCGACCTTGTGTCACATCTTACCTTGTGGGAGTTAGATAAATAACACCAGTTATCCGGCTGAGAGAAGAGTATCTAATCCATTTTGGTTCCTAGAAGCGAACAACAAAAGTACCCCATCAATTTTGTTTGCCTAATTAGCTGCTAATGCTTTTGAATTGAGAAATTATGTTAATTGAATTAATTCTAAAAAATAAAATTGAATCAAAATAAAATAAAATAAAATAAAAAAGAATATCCGTAGTAGGTAATTAAATAAATTATCTCTCTCGAGTCAGAACTCTTCCAGTCTAAACACCTATGAATATTTATCTATTCTTATACTAAACTATTCTCGACAGAATAAAGCTTCCTCGACTGCATCGCTCTCCTGTGTGTTTATTACATCAACTTTACCTAAAAGTTTTAACATGTGCCAATTACATAGAGATAAATTCTTCAAGAAACAGGAACGAGAATTCTTAAATTATGTCTATTCAATCTGCACGTTCAGCAATAAAAATGCTATTTCAGATTTAAGTATGGCCTACCAACAAGTGTTGGGACGATTAATCGGTATGGGAATCGAAAAAATCTGAAATTTTGAGGGTTATCGGAATCGGTATGAGAATCGGAAAAATTTTAGCCTAATTTCCGATTCCAAACATTTTTTTTTTTTGTCTGAACCTAATTTTATTTTGATTTCCATATTTATTCTGATAGATATTTCATTTTGGGGGAGAAAGGCATAGTATGCCTCAGTGTCAGGCCACATAAAATTGTATTGCCTTTAAAAGAGTTTTAAAAATTCATACATTTTCATCATTTATTTGTAATAAATATAATATAATGATGTCTTTAATTAACCGACCATAATATAGACGACACCAAAAGAAACTATCACTTACTGTGAGTCTGCTATTCAAGGGAGAGAAACAGAGAAAGAGATTATACTAATAGCAATTAGCTGCTTAAAGCAGTGTTATCTGACTTATTAGCAGCAGCTGCCAATAGTAATACACATGCTTAGGTTTACGAGATATATACAGCCCAGCGAAATAAGAGGGGAGGGCTTCAGACTGAAGATCTAAAGGTCTCGTTTCAATCACAAGTCCCTGCATTCGCATTTTTTTGTTTTGAGGAAACAATAACAATAAATAATTACAGTTTTCTAAAAATTTGGATCAATTTTTTGCTCACAGAGTTGCCAGATCAGATTAAGAACAGCAATAGCGTGGATCAGTTTAAGATGAGGTTGGATGAATTCAGAGAAAGTGGTAGGAAGGAGAAATTGAGGGGGCACTTTTGGGAGTTATCAAATGAAATATTTAACAGAATTTGATCTGGATATCGATACTGTACTAAGATTTTGATTAAAAAAATTGAGAAGATAGTTAAAGGGGAGATGCCCAAGGGGGCATAACAAACAAATACATAAATAAATTAATAATTTAATAATCAAACGATATTCTTCTAATTAGTTTAACATCTAAGAAAATTCTATTCTAAACTGAAGTGTGATCGACCTACTAACCGACAAAGTCTCTGATATAGATCCAAAGACACATCTAAAAACATGCAAATATATGAAAATATTTTCGCAAATTAATAAAGATGTTATTGACTACTAAACGCTGAACATTTATTACAAATAAAAACACCAAAATATTTTATATCGAAAAAATGTTAAAGCTTAATTTATGTGATGCAAGTAAGACTAAAAAAGACTTTCGACATAACCTGATGGCGATGTGTACCTTTGTGGCATTTCGGCCAAAAATACCTACAAAATTATTATCAATTTGCTTGCTGAAGAACAGTGTCCCTTTGAGGTTCTGATGATAATCGAAGTTTGACTAGCAACAATCTGATCTTGCCATCATCATCTCCGATAGTCTAGGATAACATTACAAATGAAATGGGAAGGATAATTGACAGAAATAAAGTAAGTAACAGAAAGAAGAGGAAAGGAAAGAAGAAAAGAGGAGAAACTGCTTTCTGGTGATCTCGAGTATATATATATATATATATATATATATATATATATATATATATATATATATATATATATATATATATATGCATACATGTATATATATACATATATATATATATACACACATATATATATATAATTAATTAATTATTAAAGACAATATATGTACTACCATATATCATCAGATCCTTTTACTTTGTAGTCTCCTTTGAAGATTCAGCTCAATGTTTGTCAGGTTCCTACGACTTTAGCTAAGCATGTAAGAGAACTAAATAGCAAAAACATACAATACAACCTAAAATGGGCTGTACTAAGTAGAGCAGGGAAATATAGACCTAACAAATCTAAGAGATGCAACCTTTGTATTCTGGAATCCTACAATATAGTTATGTCTTAAGATAATTTATCAAATAAAAGACAGGAGGTGATTCAGAACTGTCTACATAGAACCGCATACATCCTATCCCGTTACAGACTCATATAAAATACCTGTGCTGGTAATCCTTTCATCAACATGAATATGTAAGTAACTAAGGTATAGGAACAACATAAGAATATCTTGATAATACAAAACATAAACCTAATAGTAGATAACTGAGTACTAATACCTCAATTTAAAACATTTAGATATAGAACCCATCACTTATAACTAAAATGACCGAAGTAATTAAGCTTATATCTGGCTTATAATAAAAATAGTAAGAGGGCTAGATTATGAGAGCATCAATAAATAATTGAAATATTTTTTTTCATTTTGTTTTCATCTGTAATAATTAAGGAGAAATGGTAAAAATAAATAAATAGATAAATAAATAATGTGTTTATATATGTGTATGTATATGGTGTGTGCATGTGTATGTGTGTTTATTTGGATATGTACATATATATTGTGTGTGTATGCATATATATGTGTGTGGGAGGTTTGGATGTTGAGCGTGATAGTTCCGATTCACTTATATTGAAATAGAAAGATGCGAACGTATTGTAACTAAACTTCGATGGTAAGCTTCCTTTAATGGAAATCATAGGAAACTATTTTGGTATCATATTATTTAACACAAGATTTTAGAGGCTTGTAGTCTGTTGAAGTACAACCATTTCGGTGGACATGGTTTGTGGAGTTCTTGCAGATGTTGCTTGTAGGTTTTTTTTGCGTTCGGGTCTCTTAGTGTATGTATGCAGGTAGACATGTTGATAGATAAGTGTAAGAATATGCACAACCTAATATTAAATACAAAAAAAAAGTGGGAACTGATATGCACAATAGTGCCTGTCGGTATTCGCACGATAATGTGAATTAATTTTAAAACGTAATCATGAGTAAATTTAGGTATTGATGTCCTTTAATTACTTTTGAATCCTCATAATAGAATAAGAAGGCATTCTTTTTAATAAAACATTTAATATAAAAAAAATAAATAAAATGAATAAATAAATATTTATTGGCCCCCCTTAGATACTTGGAACCATAGTGGTGTGCCAGTAGAAAAATAAGTAAGGATGGATTAACTCCTATTTTAGTCACGTTAATTATTTGGAGTGAAATGTGATTTGACATTATTCCTAAATAACCTATTTTTTTCACTTAGTTAAGGTTATAGAAGAAAGGGAAACACCAAGCTTCACCGTAGAAAAATTAACAAGGACGAACTAATTCCTATTTTAGTCACGTTAATTGTGTAGAGTGAAATGGGATTTGACATTATTCTTAATCAACCTATTTTTAGTTTTTAGAAGAAAAAAGAATACTTGTTTTTTCATCGTACATGTTATACCGAACTAATATTTCTGTGTGTGTGCGTATGTATATATGTATACATATATATATATATATATATATATATATATATATATATATATATATATATATATATGTTGTGTGTGTGTATATATGTGTGGGTGGTATGAATTTATTGATGGATACTAAGCATATTTGTGAATGTATATTGATAAGCTTATTGATACATAAACAGTGGGGAAACACGACTAAATAATTAGGTGTAAGCATTAAACTGAAACTTTAATGTTTACATTCGTACATTTGTTCTAGCAATTCACTTGATAGTACGAATTGGAGTTAAAACGTAGTTAAGATTAATTTTTAGGTACAGATGTGTAGCAGTTACCTCCTCCTTTCAAAACATAACTACACCGGTTTGCCGGTAGGTGTCGCTTTTTCACCGACAGGTGGCACTGTAAAGCGACACCAGAGTTATCTGCCCTTCTAACTATAAAAACCGTTGCAAACGAAAAATCCTTCTTTCCTTCACAGACCAGTCTCAGCAAAACAACGCTGGCGCCAGCGCTCCGTTTCACTCGCCTTTTGGCCTCGACAGAATGACGCTGACACTAGCGTTCCGTTTCACTCTTCTCTGGTCGACAGAACGACGCTAATACACTAGCGTTTCGTCTCACGCTTTTCTTCTCAATCGGCATAACAACTACCAACACACGTGGTCAGACAACGGTAAGAGTTCTCAACTCATTTTCTTTGTATACGGCTTTCAAAGACTTTCCTCTCGCCGGATTCATTTCTTCTTATACCTTTTTCAAGAACTGTTTTTCCATCGACACACATGCATACATCACACACTTCATCATTCCACGTACACACACGTTCAATAAACCTTATTTGAACTACTTCATTTTGTTTATTAATTATTACTCTGTCTTTGCATGCAACATTGCTTGATTTACTAAACACGTTTATAATCGGCGGAACACCACTCGGTCCTGAACAATTGGTGACCTGACGTGCAAGCGTTGTTGTATCTGACGGAGTAATTAATTTCGTACTAGAACAAAAAATAAGTTATTTCTCGTCTTTCTTTTCGCGGTGAAACGAATTACGCACCCATCTTTTTCCTTTTTTTTTCTACCTCGTGGGTAGAAATATACAAACAAACAAAAAAAAAGAAGCTGCCATCTTTATTTTTTTTCCTGGCCAATCGGAAATACCCAAACAAAACAAAAACATTTCTCGGCTTTCCCCGAGTATAAAACAAATTACAATTTCATTTTTTCTTCTCTTTCTCCACCCACGTGTCGGAAAAATATATACAAAGAAAAAGACAAACTTTTTTTCTTCTTTTTCGACGAACAAAAGGACCTTACAAGACGCCATTTTCTTTTGTTTTGAACACGTGGAGATAGAAAGAAAACAAAAGAAAACAAACGCTCACGCTGCCCATCTTTTTCGTGACCACGTGTTGAAAAAAAAAAAAAAAAAATTCAAAAGATGCCGCCACCCCTTGCCATGACCACGTGTTGATAAAAAAAAACGCCATTTTTTTTTCACGATTACGTGTTGATAAAAAAAAAAAGAAAACAAACGCTCACATGCTGACACCCTTTTTCATGACCACGTGTTGATAAAAAAAATTTAAAGAAATGCCGCCATTTTTCTCTAACCACGTGGAAATGAAAATTCAAACAAAAAAAAAAAGAAAGAAAATACGAATTTTTTTTTTCTTTCTTTTCAACAACAAAGGAAAGAGAAGCCGCCATTCTTTCTCTACGTGGAAACTAACATTCAAACAAACTAAAACGAAAACAAAAAACGCCATTTCTCGTGTTAAACAAATTACGACTCCGTTTTTTTCTTCCTTTTCCTTTCTACCCACGTGTTGGAAATATATATATAAAGGAAAATAAAACTACAAAACGACCAACACACGATGACAAACACGAACAACATCACCCTTCAAGGCCTACCAACAATCTTCAACACAAGATGAACAACCACATTTTCCCGGACATTCATCAAGCACCAAACATTTCCGGACATCACTGACGACACTATGGAAGAAATCACACCAGTTCAAAATGAGTACAACTGCACAAGCACGACTAAATACTCAACAACTGGACGTTCGTTGATCAACTGGGGGACACATCAACTCGAACGACGCACCAACACCAGTACAGACCCACTTGTACCTGGACCTGCTAACTCACTTGCAGACATTTGTGCATCTGATTTTGACCATAGTGTACCACCAATCTCAACAACTAGATGTTTGTTCATCAGCTCCACAACGCGGACTTATTAACATGAACAACATCAACACCGCACAGACACACTTGTGCTCATTCATCAACAACTGCACAGACTCACTTGTGCTCATTCATCAACACCTGCACAGACTCACTTGTGCTCATTCATCAACACCTGCACAGACTCACTTGTGCTCATTCATCAACACCTGCACAGACTCACTTGTGCTCATTCATCAACACCTGCACAGACTCACTTGTGCTCACTCATCAATACCGCACAGATTCACTAGTGCTCACTCATCAACAACCGCGCAGACCCAAGCACCAAACATTCCCGGACAACACTAACAATTCAACGTTTGTTCATCAGCTCTGCATCACGCAGACTAATCAACATGAACAACGCCACCAACAAGTGCAAATTCGCTTGCACTCAAACTTGATGCAGACCCAATTGCATGCAAACAACACGGAGATCCACATGTGTTACAAACACTCAATTCCGCAGACGCACTTGTGATCAATCATTCAATACAGATGCAGAAACAGAAATAAGTAGCGTGCACACTACTTTTTCTAATCTTCAACAGCAAAACAGACATACCCACAAAGAATGCTTCTCATCTACAACTGTACATATTGAATAATATTTTCAATATTTTTCAATCTGGGGGGGAGTCCTTGTAGCAGTTACCTCCTCCTTTCAAAACATAACTACACCGGTTTGCCGGTAGGTGTCGCTTTTTCACCGACAGGTGGCACTGTAAAGCGACACCAGAGTTATCTGCCCTTCTAACTATAAAAACCGTTGCAAACGAAAAATCCTTCTTTCCTTCAGAGACCAGCCTCAGCAAAACAACGCTGGCACCAGCGCTCCGTTTCACTCGCCTTTTGGCCTCGACAGAATGACGCTGACACTAGCGTTCCGTTTCACTCTTCTCTGGTCGACAGAACGACGCTAATACACTAGCGTTTCGTCTCACGCTTTTCTTCTCAATCGGCATAACAACTACCAACACACGTGGTCAGACAACGGTAAGAGTTCTCAACTCATTTTCTTTGTATACGGCTTTCAAAGACTTTCCTCTCGCCGGATTCATTTCTTCTTATACCTTTTTCAAGAACTGTTTTTCCATCGACACACATGCATACATCACACACTTCATCATTCCACGTACACACACGTTCAATAAACCTTATTTGAACTACTTCATTTTGTTTATTAATTATTACTCTGTCTTTGCATGCAACATTGCTTGATTTACTAAACACGTCTATAATCGGGGGAACACGACCCTCGATCCGAACAGATGCCCGTATAACTACTTTTGAATCCTTAGAATACTTTAAGAAATTAAATAAATAAATCAATATTTAATGCCCCTACGATGGTTCTAAATCGTGGTCTGGCTAACTGGAGGATATATTTCGACGTGAGTGAATCCCCCCCCCTTAGTTTCGCATTTTAATTAGTAACTTACTACTTGAGTAAATATTTACTATAAAAATTTATTAGTCCCAAAAAGGATTCTAATACCTTTTTGCTTCTAGTGTGGATGCTTCTGCTATTTTCTGAGTTAGTCTACCTCATTATCTGTTTACATTTTTGAATTGAGAAATTGTGTCAATTGAATTTATTCTAACGAAATAAAAACCACATTGACTCAAAACAAAGTAACATTTAAAAGAAAACACATCTATATTAAGTAACTACATAAATTATCTCCCTTGGGTAATATCTTTCTCAGTCTAAACAACTATAAATGTTCATCTATTCTTATACTAAACTATTCTAAACTGAATAAAGCTTCCTCAGCTGCTCATGTGTGTATTTATTACACCAACTTTACTTAAATATGAAGATGCGCCAATTACATAAGAGATAAATCCTTCAATAAACAGAAACACCTTTTAATTTCTTTTCACGGTTTAAAAAGATATAGTTTGTTTTAAACACTATGTTCTTCTTGCATATCTTTGAAAATTGTTCTATGAAGTCACTCTATCTGGGTAGATATTTACTATAAAATGTGTTACTCCTAAACGTATTCTAATACCGTTTTGCTTCTTGGTGCAGACGCTTCTGTTATTTTCTGAGTTAGTCTATCATTTGGTGATATTCCTTCCTTAGATATTTTATATTCTAAATATGATATCTTGTCACAGTTTAATTTGCATTTGTATGTGTCTATGGTCATACTTTGATACTTTTCTTCAGGAAAAAGGCTACTCAGCCTGTAACACCTGCTCAATACCTGGAGTTTCAGTAGACGCATGCGCGGGTCGAACAGTGTATTGCTTACTGGACCAGTACTTGTCTAGTTTGCTTTTAAAGTCAATTGTGTCTTTTGCATTTACAACTGAATTGGGAAGCTCATTCCAGTTGTTCACTACTCGAAGTCCAAACGAATGCTTCCTAGTGTTGAGTCTGCTGTGCTTCTTGAGTGGTAGAAGTTGTTTTTGGTTAATGTTGACCTTGCCTGTTAATATCTTGTACACTTCTATCATATCACCTCTTTTACATCGGTAGTGCATTGACGGTAGTCTCATCTCTTTGAGCCTCTCTTCATATGGCAGGTCTTTGATTGAGAAACACAACTTTGTTGCTCTTCGCTGAACTCTTTTGATTTTGTTGTTATCTTCGGCATATTGGTGGATTCTTGCGGCGTTTCCATATTCCAATATTGGCCTGACCATGGTTGTGTATAATTTCTTGATGATGATCTTGTCACGACTAACAAACGTTCTTCTAATCAGTCCTAAAATATGATTCGCTTTTTCGACGGCATCAGCAACATGTTGGTAAAAAGAGAGTTTATTGTCGATGTGCAATCCGAAGTCTTTTTCGTTTTCGGATTCCTTTAGTTCTTTTATTTCTCCATTACTGTCCTTCATTGTGTATGGTGTTCTGTTGTTACCATGCCCGAAATGTATTACACTACACTTGCCTGCATTGAACAGTAATTGCCACTCCTCCGACCACTTAGATAATTTGTCCATATCACTTTGTATTGATGATGTGTCTTCTGGTGTGGTAGCCATGTCGTACATTTTTGTATCGTCAGCAAAAATACGCACAACACTATTGATAGCATCTTGAAGGTTATTGATAAATATAACAAAGAGTACCGGCCCGAAAACGCTTCCCTGGGGAATCCCACTGGTGACATCAGCCCAGTTGGATATGCGGCCATTTACAGATACGCGTTGGATGCGGTTCTGTAGGAAGCTGCTTATCCATGACTTAGCTTTGACTTTAATACCACAGCTCTCAATTTGGGTCACCAGCCTCTTATACGGCACTGTGTCGAAGGCTTTTTTGAAGTCCAAGTAAACGACGTCTACAGGGTCCCCTTGATCCAGCACTTCGGTCCACTCATCAAGGCAAGTTATTAGTTGCGTCATACAGGATCTACCTGGAACAAATCCATGTTGTTCATCACAGAATAAGTTGTTGCTGACGAAATGTGACATTAACTTCTCCCTTATTATGCTTTCCAATACTTTGAAGTTAAACTCACTCGTCGGTAGTTGCCTGGCATATTTCTATCCCCCTTTTTGAAAATAGGTGTAATCTGACCTTGTTTCCATTCACTTGGAAGTTCTCCTGATTCCACAGACCTACTAAAGATTGTCAAGAGGGGTTTAGTGATGTAGGAGGCAATCTCCTTAATGACTCTTGGGTGCAGTCCATCTGGTCCGGATGACTTACTGACTTTAAGTTTACTCAATTGTTTCTCAATATCTTTCTCTGTCACGTCTATGGTAGATAGCTCGACATTGCGTGTGTCTGTAATTGTGGGCATGTTTTCCAGATTTTCTTGTGTGAAGACACTGCAGAAGAAGTCATTCAGGACGTCAGCCTTAGATTCGTCGTCAGAGTGCATGTTACCATTGCAATCTTTTAAATCGCTAACCGCACTCTTCACTGTGGTTTTTTATTTTGTGTATTTCCAGAATGCCTTTGGATTTGTCTTTGCCTTCCTCGAAAGACATCCTGAGACCTCTGGTGTAGTTTCGCAGTTTATTTCTGGTCTTACAATATTGCTTATAATCATGCAGATCCTGTGATTCTGTGTACTTTTGCCAAGCTTTTTGTTTTGCTTTTGCTTGTTTCATGGCTGCTCTGTCAATATTTATTTGGCGATGTGTGAACTGGAATGTGTTTTTCCATTGCATCACTGATAATAAAACATTCCACGATTCTTGCGTGTTTTTGTTCTCCAACTCCTGTTTCCAATTTACATTTGCAATAGAACTGCGCATTCCATCATAGTCACCTTTATCATGCTTGTACTTCTTTGTAGTGCTTGTGATAAATTCTTGGTGGCAAATATAGGCAAATATAGTCAAATATCAGAGTACAGTGGTCACTATTTCCTATCAGTGGAAGGTACTTGGTCTCTTTTACCACATCGTTTGTTAATACCAAGTCAAGAATTGATGGTCTTTGAGTGCTACGGTATCTGGTGGGTTGGTGATTGTGCTGAATAAGGAAACTGTCCTTCAAACACTCCAAGAACTGGTCACATTCTGATCTCTCTCTGTCTGTCGCAACACTTGTGTCCCAGTTTACTTGGGAGTAGTTGAAATCACCAACTATGATAAGATTCTGAAAGTTCCTATCTGAGACTGCCTTCAATAATGCTTCTAACTTTCTATTGTTTGTGCCGGCACTTGATAGGCTTCTGTATATGCACCCAAACACTACAACCTTATTTTTCCTACTTTGATGTTTACCCAAACTGACTCTCGGAAGCTGTGTAAATTCTCAGTCTCAAGATTAAAAACCTCCATGATATATAGCTTGGAAACATACACACAAATCCCCCGTCCTTCCTGGTCCAAATTGTTTACAGATGGTTGATATCCATTTATAATCAGTTCCGTTGCATGTAATTTAGATTTACAATTTTTGGGCTTTATTTCAGTGAGTGCTATTATGTCTGGTTTTAAATTGTCTACACTCTGTTCAAGATCAGTCATTTTGGTTGTAATCACATCAATATTTGTTGATAGGATCTTTAGCCTGTTCTTAGTAAATCCATTTACATAGGGGAAATTTTTCTGTTTATTGTCTTTTGGCTTGGATGATGGCCCCACCCTTGTACTGCAGTGCCCTTTCTCTGGCATAGACAATTTTCCCTCTGTTGATAAAAATATCCTTCTCACCTTTGTTTCTCCTTTCGTTAAGTTCTTTCTTCAGGTGGTACTGCTCTTTTCTCTGATTTTTGTGAGATTTGGTCCGACAAATACTTTGCAGAAGACTTCATTTTTTTTCAGTGATCTAGAGTTCTTGAGTATTTGTTTCTTGACGTGTGTGTTTTCCAAAGTCACCTTGGTGATTCTCACCTTGTCCTTCACTTTCATTCCAATCCTGGAGCACTTTTCAATTACATCCTTTTCTTTTACTCCTAGGGCATCAAACATATTTGTCACTTTTGCTATGTCTTCTTCCCTCCTTGCCTCGATCTCTGTTTCCTTCGACTCTGGCAAATTGTGGATGATAATGTTCTTAATGCGGACTTCTCTTTCCCTCTGTTCCTCTATCGCCTCACTTACTGTGTCTGTATGTGTGTCAATAATTTTAGCATTACAGTCCTTTTCTAATAATTCCACTCTTTCCTGTAAGTTCTTCACAACACTCCTATCTACTTTGTTTTCAATTTTCTCTTCGATAGCATCCATTCTTCTTATAATAGATTGCATATATGCGGCACACTTTTCTTCTATGTCTTTGTCACATTTCACAGCTGTCAATGCCGGCTTTTCACATTCAAGGCAAAACCAATGCAAGGACTTGTTTACTAACATTATTGCAAAGACACTGGGTTCCATGCCTGCACAGTCAATACAAAACCAATTTCCACACCTCTCACATTCCATCAATCTTGGTCTCCAAACACTGAGGTGCATTTCTTACAAGTCAATTCTGTAATAGATAGTTTGGAAGCAGATTTCTTTGGGCTACCTCTGTTTTGTTTTCTTTTCTTTTCTCCTAAACCAAAAGTTGCCTTGTCGGTTTTATTCGCCTCTGCCATTACAAGTGAATGAAGAAAACAAATATATTTCTTTCAAAGCGGCGACGCGACTGTCTGAAGCGAATCCAACGATATTATGAAAATTATTTTCCTTGTTTTATCTTCCAAAAAAATATCGCAAAGCTGCCGAAAGGCGAAAACCAAGAATATATTTCAGAAATTACAAATTCAATTTTTACGTTAAAACACGAGAAAAAAAATGGTCATGTCTGCTTCATTCAAAATATTTTCTTTGTTTGTGTTTCAAGTCTTGTTTAGTGAATGCCACCACACACCTGTCATCACGATAAATGATTTATTATCAATCTCCATAAAATTATTTTTGCCAAAACGTAGATTGGTCCACCTTAGTGAACCTATTGAGTTTATAGTATTTATTGAATTCATCATTGATTTCAATCTGGTTTTCTGCTGCTTTAAGATTTATTTTTGCAAAGTACTTCATTGTTTGCCAATGCATCGCTTGCAGTTTCACTATTTTACAATGGAAACGAGTCTGAGAAAATTTGGTGATTCACCTATATCGGGCATTCTTATGGCCATCATCGATTAGGCCTAATTGCTACCACCTTGGGGAGCTTTTTCTAGTATTCCGTTCTCTACAATTAAAAAAATGTAGCCACTATTACAGGACTACAAACCGGCAACTTTCTAAGTTCCAAATAGTGTTCGGTGATGGCATCCTTTTCACCAAATGTTCTCTTTGTAATCTCTTAATAATCCTGTGTTATTGTTTCTGCTTTTATAGAATTTATGAGTTTTATGGTGTTTACTCTCAACACGTCAATTCCTAATAGTCCATGGTATTTATTACATACTAAAACTGTGATGGGAATCATTTTGAAGAATTCTTAAAGAATTGCTTCAACTTGGCGATTAACAAAAATAGAATTTAAAAAAAATCTCACTTATAAACATAACAGGATTTATTTACATTAAATACGAATACACCAAATGCACACATGTCATTTCCTATGCAACAAAGTAACTAGACTTGTTAAAGGAAGTAGAGTAAAATTATATTTCTAGGAAAAAAATTAAACGATTTGGAAAAAAAAATTATATGCTTATTTTATCAGTCATGATTTTCTCTTGTACATTCTAAACTCGAGAATGCTAACATCTGTTTTCGAAAAGTGGGTAACATGGAATGAATGTTTTGTTTAGGTGTCCAATTTAAATAGGGAAGAAATTACTGCCATCTTGGAAAATAAGGAATTATAAAACATACATGCAAAATTTAAAACTGAAATATTTTGTACAAGTGCAAAATTCTAGATGGAAAATTTATTTTATGAGAAAAACAATGATACAAGTACAAGTCTTTTTATTCGTAATTTATTTTATTATTTCTAAGAAAAAAACAACAACAAAATATGATATTTTATCAAAAAAGCAAGATTTTAATACTTTGTGTAAATGTCCTTAATGTAACGTAGCTGGGTGTTCTTCAATCCCCATAATGCGTCCATTTCGTCGGCGGAATCAGTTCGTCGAATTTCTGTAGTCACAGTGTTGACGTGGCAGCCAAAGTTTCAATTTTCTCTTCTCTCTGTTGTTGTCTTCCTCTTCTTAATAACAGCTTTCATAAACGTTATCAATAAAGAAACATCACAGATGCAATTGGGTTTTTAAAATCTCTTTGGTTTTATTTTTCTTTATAATATACATGTATATGCATAAAACACACATCCCCCTCTATCATAGGAGGGAGGCAGCAGCTATCCAAATTTTAACTGCCCTCTGGTGATTCAGTAGAAAGAAAAAGATCCTTTGTTCTCATTCGTCACATGAGACTAGCTGCTTCTTGTCTTTGTGATGTCACTGCCGGGAGACATCGCTCTTATAACTTCTACTTGAAAGATTCAACTTTATTGTATTCTTAACTGTTGTGAACCTGTAAGGGGTCCGGAAAGAAGACACCAACTCGGGATTAAGTGAAACAAAGTATATTGAAGAAAGTATAAATACAGCATATAAAGAACGTGCTTGAACGTCTGTCTGACTGCCAGTATTAGACAGCCTTGTCGGCATTCCTCGGTCAGCGCGCATCAGACAGTAAGCAATAAACTTGCTCCACCCCAAAGGCCTCCTAGGACTACCCAGGACATATACCTCAGTCCAACAGATAAAAGGCCACCGAAATGGCCCAGTTCTTGCCGGACTGATTGTCGAGAATGAATCCTTGAGTGGTATTACCCCATCCTGACATCCTCAATCAACCGAAGTCGCTGAAAGATTGAACAGGGTGGGGCAGATCTAACATCGAGAGGCATGTGCTTCCAGTATTTATAATGAAGCGGAAGAGTTCATGTAGTCCGTAAGGTAGATACCATAACATTAACCTTACATGGAAATCTTCCATAATAACCCCAACTTTTACACACCAACATCTAAATATTATTAAACTCAGAATATGGAAGCGATAGATACTTTAAATAGAAAAATAATTAATTAAACTTTTTTTTCACCATTTCTAAACATAAAAACGTACAGATATAAATTGCATATTATTGCAAATGCAATAACATTCTTGTTTGTTGAGGTCACTATTTATAAAAGCGGCCCACAAGAAAATCCTATTTGGCAGTCATCATTTATTAGAGTGTCGGTTTCTATTCATTCTAACACATGGTGATTAACAAAAGAGAAATAAAAACCTCACTTATAAACATAATAGGATTTATTTACATTAAACAACAATACACCAAAAAACACATATGGTATCGCCTATATGCAGAGAATAATGAAATATGAACTTAGTTGCTTTGTCAGAACAGCATGGAAAATATGCTCAGAGATCTTGTAATTTTATCGTTCTACTCATACGAAATGATAGACTCAACACATTCTTTAGTCTATACACATATTATAGATTGGTTATGGTCTTGTCTAGTCTAGGAATTTTGTTCTCTCAGTGACGATTAGTCTTTTTTAGTCGTATATTGTTATTAATTATTTTACTATCTTCATGAGTTAATTCTTCTACTTCTCTTGGGTATGTCTTATTTATATCTATATAGGTTGCCATAGCAATAAATGGGTTTGGGATCTTGTTCTCTTCTCTGGTGGCTATTTTGTTTTTGAATTAGTTAACACTCATTGCTGCTGCAAAACATCTGATCCACGTTTTTATCTGCCCCGATTCGTCCAGCTTGTTTAAAAGTCCAATCAATGATGTCATTGTAATGATGTGTATGTTTGATCGAGTAGATGTTGATTGGCTAGCAACACTTACGAGTACCGGTCGGTATTGGGTTATTGCTTTTATATATGTGTGTTTTGTATACGATGTTACAAATAATTTAATAAGTGTTAAGGACCAAACCTAAAATGACTTCAAAGTAATTAAAATAATATTGATATTGATAAAAGGTCTGTTAAAATAGAGATGACACAACTGATGTTATGAATTAATAAATGATCATTGTTACTGAATTTTATTTGGATCATTTTGATTATTCGGACTACTGTTCTCATCTTGGATGTTATTCTCACGTCGTTTCGACTGACGTAACCTTCGACCTTCTTCACGTTGGTCTCGTCGAACTCTGGAATCTTTTTGTCAAACTCGGGAATATATACCACTTACCAAATGTAATACCATATTATTACTTTTATTGCTCCTGGGCAACACCGAGTTCTTTGTTTCGTATACATAAATATAACAAAACACATTGAAATTATTGCTCTCGCACGACGGTATTTAGCACTTTTTGATTAACATATACCACTTAGCAAATGTAATACTGCATTATTATTTTATTGCTCTCAGACAACACCGAATTCCTTTAACAGAACACATTCCTGTAACAGAACACATTGAAATAATTGCTCTCGGGCAACTCGGACACCTGCTCTATTTTAGATATTGAACACTTTTTTCTTTTCATTCTATTCACCCAAACCAAGGCACACCTCCACTGAGACGTAAGGAGCTACTGTGAAGTGGGGCCCAGATCCATAGAGGCAGCCTAGTGGGTAGTTATGAAGCGAGATACTTGTTCATATTACATTTGAATTTCTGCATCTTGGTACAGTTGGGGAAACAGGAAGCAATTAGTAGATTCCAAAGGCAAGTGTGATTTTACTGCTTGACAAGTTGATCGTGGTGTTTATATTGAGGGGCACAAATGAAGTAAATTGGTCTGAGCACATTCTGTTTAAGTATTTAGGATGCAAAATTGCAGCAATGGTAGAGAGGCTGGAGCTTGGTATACAGTGTTGGACTTATTAAACTAGAGACTCTTTGGGTCACCATCCAAGAGGGAGAGACTAGTGCTTAGGTCACCAGCCCAGATATGGCAACTTATACTCCATGTATAAGCGAATGGTGGCTTTGTAGAGTTATAGGATAATGGCATTTTTTTTCGCTTAGTAGAGGAAGCCCCTCTTCTGTTCAGCAGACTTGGTATGAGTTCCTTGTTTAGTATACAACACTATAGCAAAACATAGTGAAGTTCTTTCATCCAGACAATGCAGTATTTAGACACATCTGCTCTTTCTAGTGTATTGAGCACTTTTTGATTAACATATACCATTTACCGAATGTAATACTGTGTTATTACTCTTGTTGCTCCCGAACAACGCCGAGTATCCAACGCCAAATATCCAACACCATAACAATACACATTAAAGTTTTTGCTCCCAGGTAATTCCGAGTTTCTTGTCCTCCTCCCCCTCTATCACAATAATCTGAATAGAAATGGTGTTGATAAAGACAATAGTCCGAAGAGAACCTTAGGAAACGGTAAATAATATCCGAGGAATTAGCGTTTCTCAAAGTCTTGAGGTATAATTCAGCAATTTAATTAAAGTAACTACAAAATACATTAAAAAGTTGTTTTAAATGTCAATCACCTGACTAATTCTGCTCCTTTTTAAAAATAATAATAAAAATGTTATATATTCAACTGAGCTTTCAGTTTTAAAGTTCTTGCTAATGGTCAACACCAAGTTTTCCCTCTCTTCACATGAACACCCTAATAAAACACATTAATTGATGTATTCCCGGTCAATGCCGAGTTTATAATCTTTCTCTCTTCCCTTCAATACTATAATGAAACACATATTTGTTTTAATGTATGAGAAAACATGGATATTTTTCTCATGAGGTTTTCTTATAGTATTTTTATTTACATTTCTTATTATATAATAAATATTAAAGTGTTTTTAACGTCAAAATAAATTGTCTTGGACCATTAAAATAATTTCCAACGTTATTAATAACGTTTACCTATTCATTTTTTTTTATTATCGTTTATGTTTGAATTCATGGTTAGAAACATGACATAAATTATAAATCTATGACGTCACACCAAAGCTATAATTATTTTGTTATGGTAATGTTTTAAGCTCTATTTATAAGAAAGTCCAAATAGGTCAGTTGGTAGAACCTCAGATGGAAGATCTCAAGTTTTCGTTTCCGGTCATGGCATCCATTTTATTTGTTGAGAATTTATTATTTACTATTAATGCAATATTTCCCATTTCTAAAAGTAGTTAAGGTCTCTGATATTTCGAAGTGAGACCAATTCTGCAATGTATTTATTGCATTTAAAAAATTGTGACTAACAGATCGACAAAGAAAATCTCTATGTATATAAGATTCCTAGGCAACACCAAGGTTTTTGTTTTTTCACCCTTCCCCAAACACTATAATGAAACAGATATTTCTGTATATTTATTTCCAGGCAACACCAAGGTTCTTATCTTATCTGTCTCCTCCTGAATAATATAATGAAACGCATATTTGTTTTAATATATTCTATGTACCACTTACCAAATGCAATACTGTAGCATTATGGTATTGCTCCCCAACAACACCAAGTTTCTTGTCTAGTATACAACCTTATAACAAAACATTTTGAAGGGAAATACAGCGTTAAAACACACCTGCTCTGTCTAGGATATTGAGCCCTTTTTGATTAACATATACCTGTTACCGAATGTAATATTGTATTATTATCATTATTGCTCCCGAACAATACAGAGTTTCTTGTTTAGTGTACATTTTAAGAAACACATGAAATTATTGCTCCTGGACAATGTCGCGTTAAAACACAACTGTTTTGTCTAGGGTATTGAGCACTTTTAGTTTAACATATACCACTTACCAAATGTAATATTCCATCATTATTATTACTGCTCTCGGTCAAAACCGATTTTTCTTGTCTAGTATGCAACAGGATAACAACACACATTAAGGTTATAGCTCCCAGGTAATGCAACATTTAAACACACCTGCCCTATCTAGAGTATTGAGCACATTTTAATTCAGAATTTACCACTTCCCAAGTGTCCTACTATATTATTACATACACCTGATCTATCTAGAGTATTGAGCACTATTGGATTCAGCATATACTACTAACCAAGTGTCATACTGTATTATTAATTTATTGCTCCTTGGAAACACTGAGGTTCTTATTTACTATACAACACTATAAATAAACACGTTAATCTTATTGCTCCTGGGCAACGCAGCGTTAAATACACCTGCTCTATCTAGGATATTGAGCACTTTTGGATTAACATGTATCACTTAGCACGCTTAATACAGTATTTTTTACTTCTATTACTTCCGGACTACATCAAGTTTCTTGTCTAGTCTGCAACATTGTAAGAAAACAGAGAAACACATTGAAGGTATTGCTCCCGAGCAATGCAGAATTTAAATACACATACTCTATCTAGGATATTAAGCACTCTTGGATTATTAACATATAACACTTACCACATATAATATGGTAGTATTACTTTTATTGCTCCCAGGCAACACACAGTTTCTTGTTTAGTATACAATACTATAAGAAAACACATTAAAGCTCTTCCTCTCTGGCAATGCGATGTTTAAACACACCTTCTCTATTTAGGATATCAAGCACTTTGAATTAAGATATCTCACTTACCAAATGTAATACGTTATGATTATTATATTGCTCCTGGAAACACCGACTATTAATAAACACATTGAAATTATTGCTCTTGGGCAATACAGCATTCAAACACACTTACTCTATCTAGGATATTGAGGCCTTTTGGATAAACATACACCACTTATCAAATGTAATACTGTATTATTACTATTATTGCTTCCAGGCAACACCGAGTTCTTTGTTGAGTATGCAACACTATAACAAAAAACATTGAAATTATTGCTCTCAGGACACACAGCGTTTCATGAGACCTGCTTTATCTAGAATATTGAGACCTTTTTGATTAACAAACCAAATGTAATATTGTATTATTACTATTATTACTCCCAGGCAATGCCGAGTTCCTTGTCTAGTCTTTTCTGAAAATTTTTAGGAATAACTCCACAATTTCTTTCCAAATTACTACATAAATACATTGCTGAAAATATCGAGCCCCATGACGAATTCTGTTGACACCAAAACAATGAATATTTTTTTTTAATTTTAGATATTATTTTTCTGAGGCCAATTAAGAATATATCAGATTTGTGGGTGTGCCTTGTGTAATTTTTTACTTTTAGCTCACACGCACACAGACGACTTTCTTTTATTTAATAAAATGTATACACACACACACACACACACACACACACACACACACACACATATATATATATATATATATATATATATATATGAAACCAAGGAAATAGATTATATTATTTATTAAAGGAAAATTCTTACTTTGAAATTTTTTGCACAAAACTGTTATTGGTGACTTTACTTTTATCAAACTTCTCATGCATTAAATTGATGTCACTTTGGTGTTTTAAAGATTAAATGTCATGCGATACACACGAATAAAAATGTCAAACTGACCTGCAGACACTGTAATGAGTCGATGAGGGAAAACACGAAGAAAGGAGCGTTTATGTTTGACTTTGTTGTTTAAAATGCCAAAGAAAAAAAAATGTGGCCAACAGAAGTTGACCTCAACGCAGCTGAAAAGAATCTTTTCAAGATTGTTTTCGGATGAAATGTTTACAGAGAAAATAGATCTACACTGCATTCTTTTTTTACAACTGCTTTGACTGCAGATCACCATTTTTCATAATATTGAAGGGGAAAACTTCATCCTTTTCTCGTCCTACTGGCAATTCTCATTGAAAGAAAACAGAAATAACAAAGAATTTTGTACTTATTGTCATATATTGAATTTTAATTTATCTATCTATATATGGAATGGTGGATAAGCATGTAAACAGACTAGTAAAAATAATAATACAAACACATCTCTTAAGCCAACTGATATTTCGGTCGATTCAAACGATCTTAATCTTTGGTGTAGAATAGCTTTATTGAAAAGAAATGAATGTTTTTATACAGCAAGCAATCAAAGACAATCCGGAAATAATATAAGTGAGAGAGTATGAGTGTACGGAGAGGCTGTGAGGCTCAAACCTCGACCTATACTGGTGTAGCACACACCCTGTGTGGGTTCAGTCGTTTTTCGTTCGAAGGAGGAAGTTTCTGGGAAATATCAAATTCACAAGCGGTCTCCAGTTGCATGTGTATCCTGCACAGATGAGATAATTTTAATGACATTAGTTTTTTTAGGTTTATTGTAGGGAAGTGTCGCCATCCCTCTACATACAGCGCCTGGTACTTCCAAATGCTCACCCATCTGGTATTGACCAAGCTGAATGTCGCTTAACTTTGGTGATCTAATGAGAACTGATGTATCGACGTGATTATGCCATATATAGTTCCAAACACACCATACTGATATTAAATATCTAAATGTCGGCAACTTCAGAATTTAGGAAGCGATACTCATAGCTAGGCTCAATCCACAAATCAACAACAAATTAGAACTCAACTCTGAATTCTTAATTTAAGTCACTCATACATACTGGCACAGACACAAACACATGCACGACTACACACATAATGTAACATTAATACCGCCACACACATGACACCATCAGTACTTACAGCTTACAGCTTACAGGATAAAGTTTTGATTATATCTACATAAAAAAACATATTTATATATATGTGCATAAATATGCAATGAAAAAAACCCACATTTGATCACAAATAATATATTAAGCAACGAATTATAATAGCCCAAAACTAAGTATTCAAACTAGCAATAACAACACTATACACTAAAACCACGAACATCTAACACAAGCAATAAACACATCTAAAGTACAGAAACAACAATATGTAAAATTAAAATGAAAACTCTAGCAAAAACAAAATAACCAAACTAGCAGCCAATTATAGGTCAAGCTGATTAGCACCTCAGCAACTAGGGCTAAACATCACTTCATGCTACTGGCATGATGCTTTGTTTTAATTAATAAGTCCATGTGCATAGTCAAGAGTCTTTTAGCTGAAATATCAATCATTTGAGGATATAAAAATAAATAAACAGACGTTACAAGTAACATAGGCATCGTTTTAGCTTTATTGTTTGTAAATATGCATATATATATGCGTTCCCACATATATATCTAATGCTGAATTAATTAACACATTGTGACAGCTTTAAACTTACATATCCCTCTCTCTCTCGTTCTCTCTCTCTCTCTCTCTCTCTCTCTCTATATATATATATATATATATATATATATATATATATATATATATATATATATATATATATACTAGCAAAGCTACTCGTCGTTGCCCGGGGCAAAAAAAAGAATAGAAGAGGTTAAAAAGTGTAAGATATTTATATTAAAACTCCTATCTCTCTACCTCTATCAATCAGTCTTTCTATCTTTCTCTCTTTCCCCTTTCCCCGTTTTTCCACATCCCTCTCCCCCACTTTCACCTCTGCCCAGCCATTCCTTTCTCTTGTTTTAATAACAATAATGTAATAAGTCATTCACCTGAGCTTTCAGCTTTAAAGATATTGCTCCCGGTCAACACCGAGTTTCTCCCCCCACCCCTTCCTCAAAATATAATGAAATCTATATTTATTTTAATTTATTTTATTCCCGGGCAATACCGAGTTTCTTATTTCCCCCTTAATAATACAATGAAACCCATATTTATTTTTGTGTATTCCCGGGAAACGTTGAGTTTCTTGTCTTCTCCTTCTCCTTCTCCTTCTCCATCAAGCATATATCATATAGGAAATGTACTACTGTATTATTGTTGATTCAGGAATACTTCCATTATCTTACCCAATTAAGTTTACATAAGAATACACTTTTAGATTTTATGTAAATTATCTAACCTTTCTTGCTATACGGCACATGCACACATACATAAAGACATTTAGTTATATATATATATATATATATATATATATATATATATATATATATATATATATATATATATATATATATATATATGCATCTCTATAATAAAGACCAATGTGTATTTAGTGAGTAAAAATCTGCCGGATGAAACTATTTCAAGGGAAGGGAGAAATCAAATAGCAATGGGGGATGGGGGATCCACTGTATTAAATGAATTCAGAAAGAAATCCTTCACTCTCTTTTTATAATGAAATGTTTTCCTTCTTTTTTTCCTTTCTTCTTTCTGTACAGACTGATAGGTTTTTTCTTTTTAATTTCTTTTTTAAATTTTCCAGTTTGAGACGTTTTTTTTTTCGTTATTTTTGGAACTTCACCGTATGAACATAAATATTAATGCGAATACTGGTGAAGCATAATTTGAGGGTCATTTTAGACGAAGGGTGTATACTCATATATAATAAAAATGAACGTCTGTGTGTCTATCTGTAAGTACGTCTATAGGGAGAAAAACAACCATAATGGAATTTGGAACATAGTAGACATAAAAGGGAGTGCAATAGGTTATATTTGATTTATTTTTAAGGGAGAAAAAGAAGTAGAATGCCATCTTGAAAATAAATGTACCCTTAGATTTAAAAACTACTCATCATATTTTTATGAAATATAGCACATAAATAGTAGACATAGAAAGGAGCATAATGAACTGTTTCATTTATTTTTCAGGGTACATATATATATATATATATATATATATATATATATATATATATATACACACGATGGTTTCTTATATTTCAAGAGTGCTCAATATATAAATGGGTACTTATGCAGTTTACGAACTGCGTTTTCATCGGCACATTCTGGCAGGTTACGTAAACTGCCGGAATGTGCCTAAAGGCTTAGCGGATATTTGAAAGAGCTTAATCTTAGATAATGAAATTCGCAGTAGCCGATTGGGAAACCTGACGAAAATATTGCAGAGATCTAATCGACAGCTACCTGCGTGAATCAACCCCTTCGTCTCCATATTATAGCACATTGCTGAAGTGTATCCTGTCGAGCAGCTTCCTTCCACGTCCTCTAACCCTTCTTCTTTAAATTTTTATCGTCTGTGTCCACAGAAAATTTGCTAAAAGAAACAGTACCTAACCCTAACATAACCCTAAAAGAAACAGTACCTAACCCTAACCTAGTCCGTAGGGTAGAAGAAAATAAAAAAATTATAAAAAAAAGTTTGCAAAATAAAAAACATAAAATAAAAATGTTTGCTAACCTAACCCTAACCTAGTCTGTAGGGTTTTAAAATAATTGTCAAGAAAAAAAATTGTTTGCTAAAACAAAAATCATAAAAAAACTGTTTTCTATCAGTTGTTGCACCATATTTTCTTCAAACCAAAATAAATATATATTCATGAAACTTATATACCAAACGATGAGTGTTTTTTTTCCTTGCTTTGAATATTTTTCCTACATTTTGAAAGTTTTTTACAAATTTACATATTTTTTCCAATTTTTCATTGAATTTTTTTGTTAAAATGAACATACAATGTCTGTTTCTAGCGTTTTAACAGTGACCAGCGTTTTTAACACAAAAAAACGAAGTTTTTGTTCAGCACCTTCCGGCAATTTACGTAACCTGCCGGAATGTGCCGATGAAAATGCGGTTTGTAAACTGCATAAGTACCTATAAGTAAATGTATTATACAGAGTGGTTGGAAATCAATGGCATGACTTCAGTATTTGGTTCTAGATGGTTTCCCGGTTATAGGCCACCGAAATAAATACTGATCAACATTCGTCATCGTAAAAATTTAGCAAGTCCAATATGTGTGATAATGCACTGTTATTTCTACGTATGTGGTAGATAAACACTATCCCTGTGACAGGATCACAGGTAAAATTATCCTATGCCTGGTCTTACCACATACACCAACAAAACCGTAAAAAAAAATGACAGCAACCAAATATAAAATCCGTAGAGCTCAGAAGAAAGATCTGACTATCATGATCGGCAGAGGCTCCTTTGGTAACGAACATGGGGGACCCGGTTGGCATCCTGAGAATGTTGGTCCTTCTTATTTCAGATAACAGAATGCAACATGCAACATACCAAATACAAGTAAATAAATATGATCAGCACAAACCAATGACAATAACAGAGGAAGAAAAGGACCATAAAAGAAAATTAGACTAGTAATGGAGTGCTATTACGAAAGCAACCCTCACACATAATATCGAAGTTATGCTGTCGATTTTACAAACACCCTGTATATGAATAATATCATAGTGAATATAAGTACAATATAATAAACCTGTAAATTAAAAATATGTGGAAACTTGAAAAACATTAAAACATTAATAATGTTTTGTTTTTAATGAAAGGAACACAGTAATTATTTTAATCCACTATGTAATTAATTATGTTTATACCATAAAAATATCGAACAGAATCAGTCCCACTTAATAATTGCCAGATCATGAAACAGCTGTTGCAAAATAAAGTATTAGAATATGTAATCATGTTTTAACTTATACATGACTATCCGTGACCCGTTGAGTCAAACGTTGGTACATTGTACATAAGTGTATACATTTAGTACCCTTAACCGATTGTTACGGTAAATAAATATTTTAAAAGTACATTTATTTATTGATGATTTGAAGAAATTGTATAAATATTTACAAAATATTCTTATTTATAATATTTTTATGCATTTCCCATAAAAACTTTAACATTTTACTGTTTGGGCCTCAACTATATAATAAAATTTATTTTCAGGTGCGATTGAAGAGAAATATTGGCCTGAGATTAAACCAAGTGAACTGTTTCATCCGAGACTGATGAAAGAAAGCAACAAAAAAGGGCATCTTTTTCTTGATAAAATGGCTGACAATAATGCTGCAATTTGTCTTCTATCTGATCAATTTTGAGATAATACTTCTGCCTATGCCTCCATTTTCTTAGCACAGTTTTCTTCTTTTCTTATCAATAGTTTGTGATATTTTAAGTAGAAACGAAGTTTATGCTGATATAATGGAGTTATTTTATTTAAAAAAGAAAGAAAATTGTTATTGTGATATTCCGGCATCACACTTACGAATTTAGTGATGAAGAAGGAATCTGGAAGCACGTAAGATTTATTATATAAAAGAAATAATAATTTTTAAAAATCGCCTTGTCATTCAGTTTTCCTTCTCACAACTTGATATATTTCCACATTGTTATAGCCTTCAATAAATTATCTTAACTTACTATATATATATATATATATATATATATATATATATATATATATATATATATATATATATATAGCCAGATGGCTAAGTCCTTCTGTGCTTGAAACCGACAGTACGAATGTTGTACTAATTTTTCTGTACCAAAATAAATATATATATATATATATATATATATATATATATATATATATATATATATACGAGGCCTGTCTAAAAGGTATAAAGAACGAATAAATAAATCAAAACACTTAAAAATGTGAATTTGTAGTAATCATAATGATATACATAGCTTGATCTTGTAAGCTGCGAACAGCATGATTGTCCTTTTTTGTGCGTATTGTTGAAACGTATTTCGTGCCATATTTACCTAACAGCTCCGTACTTTGTTAAGCTTCTAAACAGAAATATTAAAAGTAGTAAAATATGAAGACGAATGCCAGGTACAATTTACACACTTATTACAGTTGACAGTATACAAAACGTAAACACGGCATTATGCATACCATTTAAAAAACACAGTTTGTACTTAGTCACAGTGGCAGCTCACTACTGTAGAGTATAGCTATATGGATATTATATACATTCTTCATCTGAGCTAGACGTTAGGCAACGGCGGTTGACTCTATGTCCGAATTCTTTCTAACCATTTTTGTGTCAACCAAGGGGCATAACTGGACCGTATCATGTAACCGGTGGAATCTGTGATTCGTTTTATTTCTACAATATGGTTGAACTAGATTTTAATCATATCCGGTCAAAATATGAAAATAAGTTTGACATCTTAATGGACAGACTGTCTAGGATGATAAGTGGATCATCGCCAAATATGGATAAGAATAAAAAATAGAAATAAGAGTGTAAAAAATAAAAAATTGACTTTTATTTAAAGAAAGTGAGTTCGTCTTAAAAAGAAAAAATATATAAAAATATTAACAACGAAAAATCAAGTAAGTGACCTAAAGGTATCTCAGATCGAAACACAACTGCATTCAAAACTCTACATTTATGATTATAAAGCTCTATTTTGTATTGAGCATCTTTGATGTATAATACTCATAATAATGTTTAATATTCTGTGTGTTTGTGTGTGTGTGTGTGTGTGTGTGTGTGTGTGTGTGTGTGTGTGTGTGTGTGTGTGTGTGTGAATACAGACCGTTCATCAGATTACATTTAAGGAAATATTTCTTCTTCCCATTCCCAAAACAACAGATGTTTTGGTTCTTTTTAGCAAAAAGGCCCTAAATTCCTCAGCCAGGAAATTCTCATAAAATAAACACACAAAGGAAACCTTCTTTAATTTCTTCCCCACCGCATTCTATCACCTCCCTCCTCCCGCTTCCTATTCCAATTCCAAATCTCATTTTACATCTATTTTCACTTCCTGGTTAATAACACTCGATCCCAACAATGTTTAATAAACTTAACTTTCAATTTCTCTTGGGTATGATACAAACACCATCTCCCCAAGCCATCGATTCCTATTTGGTATGAAAAAAAATAATAGCCTCTCTCATTATGATCTATTTCTCTTTGTTATGAGAAAATAATAATAATAGCCTCTTCCAGACTATCAATTTTTCTTTGGTATGATGCAAAAATAATCGCCTTTCTAAGACTATCAATTTTTATTTTGTAAGAGGCAAAAATAATAACTTCAGGCCATTAATTTTTCTTCGGTATGATGCAAAAATAATCGCCTTTCTAAGACTATCAATTTTTATTTTGTAAGATGCAAAAATAATAACTTCAGGCCATTAATTTTTCTTTGGTATGAGAAAAAATTGTAACCCTCTTCCCAGGCTATCAATTCCTCTTTAGTATGATACAAAAATAATAGCCTGTCTCAGACCATAAATTCCTCTTTAATATGATACAAAAATAATAGCCTGTCTCAGACCATAAATTCCTCTTTAGTATGATACAAAAATAATAGCCTGTCTCAGACCATAAATTCCTCTTTACTACAAGAAAAAATAATAACTTCTCCCAGAGAATCAAATTTTCTTTGGTATGAAAAAAATAGCCTCTCCAGTCCATCAGTTTTCCCTTTGGTATGAGACAAGAATAATAACTCCACCCCGAAACCAGTTTTGAAAGAATGTAAGAATACAAAGAAAATCAGTTGACATATACAACTTCCTCTAAAGTTTTGTTATTTAATTTCAAACAAAACAAATCTTTGGACTACTATCTCTTAAACATAGAATTTTCAGATCATGAAATATTTTTTTAACCGACCTGTTAAATCTTTAGATGAGGTAGAAGTTCGTTATTGGTTTACTGGATACCATTGCAGATTATGTAATCGCTTATGCCAAGTTCAATCAAGCTTAATAATGTTCGAAAAAGTATAAACCCACATTTCCTCGTCAGTTACAGGTAGTGACTTATATTCAACTAATTGTATACAACAAATCGTTGATAATAGATGTTTTGTTTCAGCATTAAATGACATAAAAGGGAGTGATATTATTTATTATACGTCGTTGGATCTCTTACTTTAATCAATAAACCCATTTCAACTTTTAATAACAAAAGAAAAATATAAATGAACATAAATATCTATTATTATACTAAATCTGAGTTAATCAACGTTTGTTTACCCTAAGGCTTTTGTCTAATATATTTGAATCCCACAAAATACATACTAAACTATTCCTCAGTTTTAATTTGTAGAAGATGAGAACAGTAGTCTGAATATACCAAATTCTACAAATTATTAACCCTCATCTAAAAAATTCCAATCCATTTTAATTGTTCTAATTGGCTGTAATTTGTAATTAACTCATCAAGCGATCCATATCTTAATAATTTTGTATCTATCATTTTCGCCCTCTCTCAATCTTATTCTATACGTCGTCTATAATTCTCACTTTTGTCTGTCTGTCTGTCTGTCTGTCTGTCTGTCTGTCTGTCTGTCTGTCTGTCTCTTTAGTGGAAGGTAATAATAAAACGATTGGAATAGTCCATTATAAGCAAAATGGAATATCACTACAAGCAGTAATACTGTTAAACTCGTAGTTAGAGAGAGAGAGAGAGAGAGAGAGAGAGAGAGAAAGGGAGAGCTAATTTTCGATTTTGTATTTTTATTTTTTTATATCTAGCTGGTTTTGAAAACTCATTTTTTCCTGATTGAAACAATTTAATACAAGCTAAAACAGTGATCCAACGGATTACATTTGTTCTAATAGACATATGGAATTCATTCTTCTTTTCTTGATAGCCTCAAAGATGTCATTTCGAAACACAAGAATTTCTTTAATTTGAGTTATCCTACAGCGATTCAGACGGGTTTTGCTGGCCATGGTTTTTAGACAGTCATTTTCAAATACAGAGAGCCTGTGTTCATTATCGGGGGTATTTACGTTAAGTGCAGTAAGTTCATCGGAGAACATTTTGTGGAAAGTATTCATAAAACAAGAACAGGGATGCTACATTGCAGCGATGTGACAGGGGATGGAGCTTGGCAGACAGTGCGGGACCTATTAGGTTAGAAATTCTTTTTTGCACCCTGTCCAAGAGGGGAAAGCCCAGATGTGGCAGATGTAGACTATTACCAAGAGTGTCTTATGAGCGATACAAAGTTGACTTTGGTCAACACTTATAACATACTGTGAGGTATGTTTCAATCCGAGACCATAACAAACAGTGTCTTGTCTTGAGTCCTGTTCTGTCGACACGTCACAAATTGCTCTATGAATATTTCGTCTCTTAGCTTATTTTTTTTCTTTCCTTCTGGTAGCTGTAATAATGAGAGGAATTTTTTTTTTAAATCCAGCAATATACAACAATGCACATCTACATTAATTGTAATGTGATGAACCTCAAAAAAGACGGCTGCTCACTTTGACGTCGAAAAACCAAAAAGGCAGAATTGATCTATCTTCTCTGCTCCCATCACATCATAGTCTGTGACGTAATCATAAGACCAGTCTGTTGAATTTTCCACTACTCTAACATTATACCGACTCTAGCCTTGTGTGGAAAACTACTGTTTTTAACATTATTTTTACACACCCGTCTCTAATTGTGTTACATCCTGAACTCAAAAGTAAAGTTAATTACATTTTTGATTCCCCTGTTATGCTTTAAAAAGTAGCCAAACAAAACCAAATCTTAGTCGCTACCCTGCTTGTTATTCTCGAAAAACCTTTGAGAAATATTTTTCAAGCAATTAGTTGCAGATATAACACCACCAAAGAATTATTTTCTGCTAATTTCATATCAAGGAAATGTTTGAGAGTTCTATGAAATGGAATTAAGCAAGCATACAATACATCCTTTGTCCAAAACCAAACGCTTACAGACGTTCTAAGCATCAGAGAACTGACTTATCGACAACAATAAAGTCTCCTTTGTCTATTTTCCTAACCAAGGCTGCATAAATATTGTCTGTCTTTGAGGCAAGATGTGGAATAAAGCGGAGGAAGGGGGGTGGCGGGATGAAGATATTCCTAACATTGGAGCTGGTGGGAAGAGGGGTATGCTTTTGTGTCATGAGACCGAGGATATTTTGACACAAGGGTGATCATCTCAGATTCCACTTACCATTCTATCAAAGAAAGAGAATGTTAGTGTTCAAAGTAAAGTATTAATTGCTGAAAAAAACAAAAACGTTTTTCTAACTAAAAGCAATTCCCTGTAGAAATGTTTTTATTTCTGACTAGTTTTCGCCGCCATGAAAAATGATAATATTTTCACATCAAGAAACAATAAACAATATTAAAATAATGATAAAAGAATCAACGTAATGATTTGACTTATATATTTGGAACTTCTTCACTATATCTTTTATATATTTATTATTATACTAAATGTGAGTTAATCAACGTCTGTTTCCCTAAGGCTAGTTTTCCTATATACTTTAATAACACAAAACACATGCTAAGATATATCTTTGTTTTGAGATTGAGTTATGTTTGAAAAAAAAATGTAAAGTTACATTTCTATCTAAGTTATCTATGTATTTCTACATCTCTCACTCTATGTTGATTGAATCACTCATTATCATATTCAGCTTAATGTCCGTTTTACATGCTGGTTGAACCGTTTGTAGAAATTGATTTCCAAAGTAACCTATCTCTGACATGGTCTTTATTTATCCTTTTTTGTCTCAAGTCCATCCTTATCACTTCCTCCCATGTTTTCCTTAGCCTACCCCTGTGAACTGGCTCTGCAACCTTAATTGTTCTACATCTACTAATCCAAGAACTCTTATCCATTCTTTCAATGTGACCATGCTATCGAAGTCTCCTGAATACGGTGTTCATAGATATTGTTATTGTTTGTTTAAGGGGTAGGGTGGAGTAAAATGCTTTTTATTTATTTTATTTTAAAGTGGTTATTGTTTATTTCGGCGTGTTTGCTTAGAAAGGATTTCTATATGTGTGGCTTCTTTTTCTCTCACGTCTTCCGATATCTGTAGACTAGCTCAACACATGTTGTTAAAAACCGGTGTTTTCTGACCATTGGTCCCTTCCAAAATATCGATCTGTCCCAAAGGTTTCATTTTGGGAAAGAGATCAAACAGTGACCTTTATTTTTATCTAGATGGTTAATCCAGAAATTGAATATCTTATATAATAGGGAAGTGAAATAATAATTTGCTCAAATTGCTGTTTCAAAGTTGTTGCTGCGATTGTACGGGTTGATCATATGTTAGTAGGGTGTTGGGGCGGCAAAGTGTTTTGGAAGGAGGTTAGTTTGTGGTTGTCTTTTATGTAAGCATTTGTTCTTTATATATAAATATTTGAGTGTGTAATTTAGGGTTATACTTATGTAATGGGTTGGAGCTAGCTGGGAAGGGTATATGTCTGCTTGGTAAATTATCTTCCTTGTCTCTATAATAAAGTAAAGTCGTTTTTCCCGTTCGCATTCAGACATAATAACAAAATAATCGCAACATTCATATGCTAACCTGTTCTGCATTCCAATTAGCCTCAGCACTCATGCTTGTTTCCAGAGATTATGCATTCATTTCTTCTTTCAATATTTCTTATATTTATTCCGGATACTCTGACTCTCCCGAAAAAAAACTTCCAAAATAAAAGTGGCATCCTCTTTTACCAACTCCTATTTATCTACTCTCATCACTCCCAGATTCACCGGGTCCTTTCTTAATATAAGGGAATGTTGGTTAAATCACCTAAAGATTTCAGAAAACCTAAATCTTCTACGTTCTAGGATCCAAGATTACGTTTTAACGAACAGAAAAAATAACCACATCTGCTCCCATATGTAAGTACATTTTGACGTTAAAAAATATCACATTTTTCCTCTGATAATTTTACTTTTCTTAGGGTCTATGTATAACTACTAAACGAATATAAACACTTCTCTCGAAAAATGCAATTCAGTTTTTCTTGTATGGGAAATCTGGCTTACCAAACATGATAAATATTGCCTCAGTCTACATATGAGAATAACATTTATTTTATCAGTAAACTTATGCATTGTGTTCATTATTAAGATGATACTTCCGATATGGATTATTTAACATATACTTTCAAACAAACAACAAAATATTTACCCACACAAGATAAAATTGTCTCAGTCTACAAGGATTTTTTCTTAGACGAAATAAAAAATAATTTCTTCGATAAACTTCTGCATTGTACGTTATTTAAAAAATATTTTCAATAAGAACTATTTAAAATATATTTTCGAACAAACACGAAAACCTTGAGTATGAGCAAAAAAAATCATTGATTAAAGAATAAACTTTTAAAAAACTATTTTCAATATTTGTGGAAAATCCCGCTCTCTAAACAAAATAAATATTGCCTCATTCTAGAAGGATTTCTTCTTATGCAAAATTAAAAAAAAAAAAAAAAATTCATTGGGTTTATTCTGTATTGAATTTTGGGAGGTGGCGGATTATTTTTATTTTTTATTAATAAAATAATGCGCTTAAAACAATTCAGGTTTTCCCATACAAGAAAGTATTAAAAATAAATTAAAACATATATAAATAAATACAAATGGAGAGGGAACTGTTTTTCAGAGGGAACATTTTCTTTCGTTTTTTTTGGGGGGGGGGGCGGGGAGCAGTCATAGATATACTGTAGGTATATCTAATCTTACCCTAACACATTTTCGAACAAACACGAAAACATTCATTATAAAAAAAAATTATTAAAAAATAAACTTTTTAAATACTATTTTGAATGTTATTTGTGGAAAATCCGACTCTTCAAACAAAATAAATATTGCCTCATTCTAGAAGGATTTCTTCTTATGCGAATAAAATAGAATTCCTTCGTATTATTCTGTATTGGATAGGTTATTTCTTTTTCAATTTTCATTTTGGAAGGAGGGCATTGTTTGTTTTTTACAATAAAATAACACACAAAAAATAATTTCGGTTTTGGTGAGGTAAAGCATGCTTAAAAAATGAATTAAAACATGCAAATAAATACAAATGGAGTGGGGAAAACTTACTTTTTTTTGTTTTTTGGGGGAGGGGGGCATTCATAGATATACTGTAGGTATATCTAATCTTACCCTAACCCTAACCCTAACCCTAACCCTAACCCTAGACTAAACTAAAACTAGCCTGTAACCGAAAGTGAAGATTGTTTTGTTTTCTGAAACCGGGTACAATTCAGAAATTTCTTTAAAACTATTTTCAAAAGACAAAATTAAAAAAAAAAAACTACCTTGGTTACACGTCTCCATTTACTGCTAACTGGTCAGGAAGTGGGTGCTCATTTTATGCTAAATTTATATAAGAAAGTGATCCCCACTCTAAAATATAAAATATATTCATTTTTTTTTGCGGATATTATTTTCAGATTGTTTACTTGTAACTAAAAGCAATTCGACTTTGATTTTTATTTGGGAGAGGGTGTAAACTACAATGGGTTTGATAGTAAAAAAAATACTGATACTTTTTCTTTCTTCATTTGAGATTGCTTCTACAACACGTTACAGGTCCACAGAGCTTTAATGACCTCAAAACTATCAATGGTCAAGTTATGAATACATTCAGGGATGCATGGGTGCACATGGACTACTCTACAGGAATCATCTATATCTGAAGCTGCAGATAATTTGAAACATTTGTTTGCCATGGACGCGTAGGTATCAACTTCATGAGCAAGCATCAATTGTTCAAGATGGTATCGCACATCTTATTAATGAGCAAATTCATGTGTTTTGTACTGTAAATACTTACTGTAGAAAACCAGCAAGATTTTAGATGAATCTTGCTGGTTTTCTACAGTAAGTATTTACAGTACAAAACACATGAATTTGCTCATTAATTAGATGTGCGATACCATCTTGAACAATTGATGCTTGCTCATGTGGTTGATACCTAATTTTACGCGTCCATGCAATAAGTTTTAAAATATTGTTCCTTGATCATATCGGATGAATGTACAATGGCACATTAAAAAGCATTCAAAGCTCTAGATAAAACATTGCGTGATCTCAAGAGACGTGATGTTGTAATGGGTGGTATCACACTTTTATTATCAGGTGACTTCTGACACACACTTCCTATTGTTCTACCTGGAAATCCTGCTGATGAGCTCAATGCCTGCATTAAATTGTCATATTTGTGAAAGTACATCAAGACTTTAACATTATCTACAAACATGCTTGTGCATCACAGTAGTCACCCAATGGCTGGTGAGTTTTCCTCCCTACTTATAAAAATAGTTAATGGTAAGATTTCAACAACTAACTATGGCAAGATTGTTACTACTTCAGATATTGCATCAATTATTTCATCATTCACAGAACTTAGTAATAAATGGAGAGAGCAAATCTAGCTTCTAAAAATGACATGGTACATGTCATCAATCAACAACTGCTTGATGAAATTAAAGCTGATAGCTGGATGCCCAATTATGTTACTCTGGAATCTTGATGCTGTCTTACATTAACGTAACATTAACTGGACAATAATAAGCAGCAAATAATTCAATAGTTCAAAATTAGGCATGGAATTTCTTGAGTTAATCTACTTTCCTGCGCAACGCCAGGACACGGGTCAGCTAGTGTTTATATAAAGTTTATTTATTTGTTTATTTTTTACTTTTTTTATATTTCAATTTTTTATTCTGTCTTGAACCGGTGACTTGTGCTTTTCCCCCCTCTTTTTCTCTGAGTCTTCACCTCCTAAGCAGTGTTGAAGAGTCAATCTGCTCCTACCAGCTGGTTTCTATCCAGATCGATAAAACCGATACGGTACTATACAGTTTTTAAATAAAATACTCTATATTAGCTCTTGTAGACCTACGATCGAGCACTTTTTTGTTTTTCTTAAACTAACTTGTGACATGCTATATATATATATATATATATATATATATATATATATCATAAATAAATATTATTTTAAAAATGACAAACCTGCAATTGTCAGTATAGGAGGAAACAATCTCTGCCGGTCACACGGTTTGAACCCTGATGCGAAAGTGGTGTTTGACTCAGTAGCCAGGGTGCGTACCAATGCTCCAACGCATATTGCCTATGGGAAGTAAGTAAACATCTAAATAGCAAACACGGCGGCTATCAAGCAAGCAGTCAAGATAGAACTCAATAGGCATGACCCAGAGTTATGCATTATGCAGAATGACGGCTTATTTTAAAATATTTCTATGTACAGGATAATCTCCTAAACTAATAAACGGATCATTATGAATTTTAGAATATATATATTCTAGGCAACGGTGAGTAACATGGGCACATTCTTCTTTTGTTAATTTTACAATTATGGCGCCACCTAAACTCGTACACGTCCACAGAATACTTTTAAAATAAGTTAGATACAACAAATTTGATAAAGAAAGGAATTGCTGTAGTTTATATTTTGAGTAATATTAAGTAATACATTTTTAAAAGGACTGGTGTGTGGGCGTCAATAATAAGGATGTACGTTTTTAAGTATTGAACTTATCATTATTAATATGTACTCTAGGCAGTAATGTGAGTAACGTAGATACATTATTTATTTGTTTTGTAAACTTTACCATTTAGCGCAGTGCCACCAAAACTATACCATACCACCCAAAAAAAAACAAAAACATTAAAATGAAAAACTAATGTTGTATTTCATTGCGTATACACGTCCTGTGATGAGTATTTTACTTGTATATCTATGTATATATATATATATATGGAAGAATGCCTGACTGCAAAGTCAAAGGTAACTTTGTGACTGGGTTCGAATCCTTCGACAAGCAATAATTATAATCTACTCTGATGACTCTGTAAGCAAGAAACATTAGTGTAAATTATAATTAATATTTATAGATTAAAAATATTGTTATAAGCCCCCGAAGGAAAAGAAAAAGGAAGGGAAAGGGAAGAGGGGTAGAGAGGGGTGAGTGTCTATAGCCATTTAGGATTTGTCGCGGGATGAGAAGGGTTAATGTAAGATTTAATTTAAATTAAATTCATATTTTTATTTTTATCCAACACTGAACTGGAGAAGAGGGGGCCGGGGGAAAGGAAACAAGAAGGAAAGAGAAGATAAAGAAAGAGAGAGAAAGAGGGTGTTAAGAGTGTATGTCTGTAGCAATTTAAGAAAGTTGTCATGGGTTGATGTGTCTGTTTCTTGTACACGGCATTGTTTTAATCTATTTCAATGCAGCCGTCTGAATTTCTAACGGCAAATATTTTTTTTTTTAAATCGGTCACATGACTTTTATTTCTTTTTCCTCTTCTTCTTTGCTTGACTCCATTCTTCCTAGAATTCAGCGACCGGGTTGGATCATAAAAAACTTTCTGCCTGATGAGACCTCAGCTCTTGATAGCATCGACATGCCAGTGTAGCAGACCTTGTACATGTTTGAATAAAAGCATTCACAATACAGCTCTATATTTTTATTGAGCACTGTTTTATAAGCCCGGTTTGATTCTCTTTACCCTACCTGGATTACTATATATATATATATATATATATATATATATATATATATATATATATATATATATATGTATATATATATATATATATGTATATATATATATATGTATATATATATATATATATATATGTATATATATGTATATATATATATATCTATATATATATATCTATATATATATATATATACAGGGCGTTACGGAGCCCTCCAAAAAGGAGTGTGCTCCAGGAGCACGCTCCTTTTTGCTGGAGCGAAGGAGAAGAGGGCTCATTTTATATTCAGCGGGAGTAGAGCGGGAGCAACTCCATTTGGGACAAATGAGCAGTGGTTTTATAGCTCCGCGCTCCTCACTCCAAAATTATTTGATTTTTTTTTCTTTTAAACATTAGTTTTTTATTCAGCAATAAAAAGGAAAAGAAAAGAAAGTCTCAGAGTTTACTCTCAGTAATTTTTAAAAATTATATCTGGTAAATGTTTATGAGATAGGGAAAGAGAGAGAGGGAGAGGGAGGGAGAGACAGGGAGAAAGAAGGAGAACATTTGAAGTTCTCAGATTTTTACATCTATGTGTTAGATTTTTGATGGGACAGTTTTCTTAAGGCAGAAGACAGACAAGTTGGCACCAAATGTCTTTAAATGAGCCAGTGAGTCTATAGATGTCTTTGAAGTTATTTTCTTGTAGATTTGAACTTTTTTGTATGTATAATAGGATGTTTATTGTGATTGAATAAATAAGCTAATTTTTCTTTTAATTCGTGTTTTTACATAAAGAATTTTAGGTTCAATTATACTATGGGGGCCGTTGGATTTTCTCGCCCATTTCACTCGGTATTCACCCAAATGTTTGATAAAATCGATTTTTGTGGTGAAATGGTACATTTTGTCCTGACAAAAAATTCTAATTTATTTTTTACCATATATCAAATGGAACTTTTATGCCACATTTTTACCCGTCGTCTTTTCGGCGACATTTTGTTATTCTTAAATTCACGACTAGTATGTTTTAACCTTTTCATGTTTGCTTTTAAATTCGTTAAATTCCATTAAAACTTGCATTTGTAAATAGAATGTTCAAAGATTCATTTTGTGTGTAATAAAATGTTAAAGCAGAAAAAATATCTTTAGTCCAAGGTAAAAATATATTTAGTCTAAGGAACAAAACAATAAAAACCAACATGGCCGCCAGCGATTAAAACATGAAATTAAAGTTAGATTCTCAACACTTTAAAAAGTAAATGAGAATTTTATTTCAGGACCAAAACTACAATTCAGACCAGCAATCATCCAAAATTTGGGCAAATACCAAGCGAAATATGACCCGATATTTTTTCAACTCCCAAGGTCAAGGCCAGATATTTTGTATGAAATTTTAAGACATTAAATGGATCTCTGAATTGTTTATTGACAATTTATTGATATTTTTGGGCAACTTATCAAAAATATTTTTTATATTCAATCTTTAAAAAATAAACTTCATTGGGTTTTTTTCGCCCCAAATTGTACTATAGAAAAAATGGATAAATCGATTTGTTTAAAAGTACTTGCGCCTTTTTCTGTTATAAATAATAATATACATTATACAATATAGTTACGTTCGTAAAACAAACAAATATTAGACAACAACACAACGATTAATGTTGCCCTGGCTATCCCTCCTCTCCCAGAGAAATGTTTTCTTTAAAAAGAAAATAATCACTAATAATGTTTAAAAGTAAAACTTTATTGACTTAAAACAAATCTAAATTCCCTTTCAAAATAAATAGAAAAAATATCGGGTCAAATTTTCCTTTCCTGAAAAAATAGGTTGTTAATGTAATGAAAATTAAAATTGGTTTAAAATACTTCAGGGATTTTTCTATTTCTATTTTATACCTCAGGAAACGAAAATTTACGTATAATCCTATACTTCGTCCGACATGTTCTCCTATAACTCATGAGTTTTCAAAGAAAATCTTCTCCTCAGAGGACCATTACCGCAATGACATTACTGCAGGTAATAAAATTAAACTTTAAAAATATATAAAAAAATATATATAAAAATACATAAATGTATATAAAACATCAAATATATCGGCCCAAAACATACTTTTTTGTAACCTATACAGTTCATTCAAGTCAAAAAGTTTAAAATAGCTCCAGGAAAGATATCCAATAGGTTGATAAAAATCCAAGTGGTGAATGGTGGTCCAAAAACGAAAAAAAGTTATCCAGGCGGGAAACTTGTTTGCTATCGATACAGTAGAAAACAGTGAAAAGTGTATTCAAGGTGTATGCAAATTAATAAAACGATAGAAAAAACGATAGATAAAACAAATCATATGAAAAGTTCAGAAAACTCACTTAATGTCCAAATTCAGGGTTCTTATGAGCTGATAGGAGTAATGCAAACCATAACTTCCTGGTTATATGCAAGTTCCGCTAAATCAAATTCGAATAAAATTAAACTGACCTGATGTATTTGGCCATTTTTTCTTCCGGGTCCGATAAAATTACTCCAAAGAAAAAAATTACATTCGATCAAGCTCGCGTAAGCACACTAGACAGCTTAACGAATCCGAAAACGAACCCTTCTCCTTCTGAGGAGAAGATTTTCTTTGAAAATTCACGAGTTAAGGACTTTAAAGTATTTGCCTGAACATTGAACAGTAATAAAATTTGATTTGCACCTTATTTTATTCTTTCACTTTATCTATTGCTATTAATGCTCTATCCAGTATATTGAACTTCATTTTTATCCGGATGTTCACTAATTAAAGATATTAGTTGCCTCTTATATCTTTTGTTGTATTAACCTTATATATATATATATATATATATATATATATATATATATATATATATATATATATATATATATATATTAAATGTGAGTTTATCAACGTTTCTTACCATCAGAATTGTTTGCTATATACTTTAATAACACAAAATATATGCTAAAATACCTTATCTCTGGGATTAAGATATGTTTGAAAAAGATCTGTTTTAATTGTTCTAATTGACCATAATCTGAATACAATCACCATAAGTAGGGAGTAATCGTTACCAAATTTCAAGTTCCTAAGTCTAAAATAAATTAATGGATGGATACATGCACAGACTGATAGAATCTTACGGGTTTTATTTTATATATAAGGATTCACCATTTTTATGACCTATAAAAGCTCTATAAGCATGATATTCTTGCTTTTTTTAAAAAAAATTTAAATGAATAAATAGAGTGTTTTTCTTTCGAATCCATTAGCTAATGTTACTCAAACATCGTTCTTGTACACGACTCATTGTATGACGAATGCTGATTCATTGGTGCCTTATTTTCTCTCGGCCTTATCAGGAAAACAACTTGATAAAAAAGAAAATTGTACTGAAACTGCCTCGATGGATGAAGAAAAACTTTTGTACCTTTTAAAGGGACACAGATTATCTTGTTCATGTTGTAATCCATTTCGTTTTAATGGTGGCCTCAGAAGCTATCACAAAATGTTTAAATCTTATTCACTTCTTCAGTTTTAAAATCGGATTCACTTGCTTTTCCAATTTTTAAATGTCCGATATGCTCACGTTGAATATATCTAGACTTTTGTTGCTATTTTTGAAAGGGTGGGGATAAATTTATAGGGACGTCTTTTAGATTTTAAGAGTTTTTAACCTTTAGTCTATCCCCTCCCAAAATAAAGGCATTTATCAATAACTAGAATATTGGATGTTCTTTCTGTAATCCATTTGTGGTGGCTTTATCTGGACTCCACATGTGAAGCAATTACCATATTGTTTTTATTTTACACATATTTCGTATGGAATGAATTTATGACCATGAACAATGTAAACTATTAATTTCTCTACGTCATACTAAAACAATCACTTGCCTTTTCTTTCTAGGAATTTACATTATTGATTCCTTTTCCAGGTAGCCATGAGGAAGGTCCTTATTTTTTCTTGTTGCAATCCAGTCAATTTTGGTAGAAAGCCTCATTTATTCTGGTCTTAAACTAGTTATTCATCATGTATAGACCGGATGAAGTTTCATGTCATACCCAAAATGACAGATTCTATTTAACCCATAGATGGAACTCTGACAGATACTAACACTCCAGCTCAGAGTGTAGCTTGGAGTAATGGTAACCAAGGGATGACTCTACACTCCCCAAGTCACCCAAATTGGAGCCTCACTACCGGATACAGTTTCATGTTATACTCAGGATATTTGACTCTAGTGAGGATATAATTAATCGTCTTCGCAGTTACCTGCACGACATTTCTGCATCTATACTTTTTTCCGGCTATCCATGCAGAAAGTCTTTATTTTCTTCTCGTTGTAATCTATCCCTATTTAATGGTCACTGTAGCTGCCAGTACGACATTGTTGCATCTATACTTATCACCCTTAGTTCAATTCACTTTCCTGAAGCAGTTTTATGTGTTGCCATTTCTACCATAATTCTAACCCTAATCTTATCTCTGCAGCATCTTTTGATGCCTTTCGAGCTCAAGACCTAAAATCTTATTTTGGGGAATTTGATTTACTTGTTTCTTCAAGTATCCAGTGTCTCTTAAAACTGCCAACTAACAGGACAGCAACACTAATAATATTTTAGTGGTATTTTCTCTCATTCCTTATAAATTTTCTTTAGATATGTATTTTTCTACAAATAGCATAATCATCTATCTTATTTAATTTGTATAATAAACTTTTTAAAAATTAAGATAGATAAAGAACTATTATTTAATAATTATTTATAATGTAAAATCGTCCGTTTTATTTTTCTTGTTTTTTTTGTTCATAGCTTTAGAAAATTGTTGAATCCTATTCTTTTTTTTGTATCATAGTTCACCCTAAACAAGGCAGGCCGTAACTGTAGTCGTAAGGGGGCCACCGTAAACATAAGGGGCTACTGAGAATTAGGGTGTAAGTTTTGGGGGTCATTCTAAGTTATGAGCTGTGCAGCGAGATGTCTGTTTACATTGGTTTTGAATTTCTGCAAGTCAGTACAGTCGGAGAAACAGAGAGTAGAGAGGGAGTTTCAGTAGCCAGCAGCATGAGGAAATAAGCTATTGGAGTAGAAGGATCTCCAGCATCTCGGGACCTCCACAGTGAATGGATGGGATTTGGCAGATTGTCGAGTTGGTCTAGTGAATTTACGTCGAGTGGGCACTAGAGCAGCAAGTTCATCAGAGCACAATCCATTGAAGTGCTTGTAAAACAGACACAAGGATGCAAGATGGCTGTAAAATTACATTAAGTTAAAAATAATATAAACTTATTCGCAAAAGAAATTATTTTCTCATTGCATGTAAGGTTACAAAATGATTGGAAAATAAAAGCAATATTTTCTCATGTAATACTTAAAACAAACTGATGCATGTGTACATTAAAAAATATAAGAAATAAAAACAAGCAGGTTTATAAAAAACAGACAATAAAGCAGCCTAAAACGGCAGTTTTAATTTAGATTCTGTAGATGGATATTTATTTAAACATCATCTATATACAGGGCTTTATGCGCTCCACTACTTTTGGAGCTGCTCCCGCTCCTGCTCCAACGCCCAAAATTGGAGCTGGCTCCTCTCACGCTCCCCATTTTCAAAAAGGAGCCGCTTCGGCTCCAACTCCTATAAAAAAAGGAGCGGCTCTTTTTTAGCACTACCTTCTTTCATAAACGTTCTATTCTGTCAATGAGTGGTCGAAGGACAGGGGGGGGGGCGTCAAATGATCTCGTCAATATGGGTGGGGATGTCACTTTAAGTGTAAGACCGTAAGATAATATTTGACAAAATCTCGCTAATATTTTGAGAGTTGTAGGAGAACATGTCGGACGAAGTATAGGATTATACGTAAATTTTCGTTTCCTGGGTATAAAATAGAAATAGAAAAATCCCTGAAGTATTTTAAAACAATTTTAATTTTCATTACATTAACAACCTATTTTTTCAGGAAAGGAAAATTTAACCCGATTTTTTTCTATTTATTTTGGAAGGAAATTTAGATTTGTTTTAAGTAAATAAAGTTTTACTTTTAAACATTATTAGTGATTATTTTCTTTTTAAAGAAAACATTTCTCTGGGAAAGGAGGGATAGCCAGGGCAACATTAATCGTTGTGTTGTTGTTTAATATTTGTTTATTTTACGAATATAACTATAGTGTATAATGTATATTGTTATTTACAACAGAGAAACGTTCAAGTACTTTTAAACAAATCGATTTATCCATTTTTTTTCGATAGTACAATTTGGAACGAAAAAAAAAACAATGAAGTTTATTTTATAAAGATTGCATAAAAAAAATATTTTTCATAAGTTGCCCAAAAAATATCAATAAATTGTCAATAATCAATTCAGAGATCCATTTAATGTCTTAAAATTTCATACAAAATATCTGGCCTAGACCGAGAGTTGAAGAAATATCCGATCAAATTTTTCCTCCCCCGAAAAACTAACTGAAGGAAGTTTTTCTAGGTCGGGCAAAAACATTTATTAGAATTAAAAATTTAGATAAAAAAGGTGAAAACGTCTATATTTGAAATCTCTACCACTGTTTACAATTTTAATATTCGATAATAGATATTTTAAGATAAAGAAAGATATCTAATCTACTTTTGGTTCTAAAAAGACAGCAAATTAGTCAGTTAGTTGCTTTTCTAAATTAAAATTTAATTTAATTAAGTTTAAACATCGGTTTAATTGTAGAATAGGGAGCGCTGTTTTCTTTCGCTCATTTCGCTTAGTATTCGCCCAAATTTTGGATGAAACTAATTGTTGGTCTTAATTGTAGTTTTGGTCCTGAAATAAAATTCTCATTTACTTTTTAAAGTGTTGAGAATCTAACTTTAATTCCAGGTTTTAATCGCTGGCGGCCATGTTGGTTTTTATTGTTTTGTTCCTTGGACTAAAGATATTGTTTCTGCTTTAACATTTTATTACACCCCAAAAAAAACTTTGAACATTCAAAAGCAAGTTTTAACGGAATTTAACGAGTTTAAAAGCAAACATGAAAAGGTTAAAACATACTAGTCGTGAATTTAAGAATAACAAAATGTCGCTGAAAAGACGACAGGTAAAAATGTGGCATAAAAGTTCCATTTGATATATGGTAAAAAATAAATTAGAATTTTTTGTCAGGACAATATATACCATTTCACCCCCCAAATCGATTTTATCAAACATTTGGGTGAATACCGAGCGAAATGGACGAGAAAATCCAACGGCCCCTATAGTATAATTGAACCTAAAATTCTTTATTTTAAAACACGAAATAAAAGAAAAATTAGCTTATTTATTCAATCAGCAATAAACATCTTTGTCATAAATACAAAAAAGTTCAAATCTGTAAGAAAATAATTTCAAAGACATCTATAGACTCACTGGCGACATTTAGAAAGTGTCCTATAAAAAATATAACATGTCAATGTTCTGTTTTCAAGCTTAACTCTCTCGTTCTTTCTCCCTCTCTCTCCCTTCCTATACTACTCTCTCTTACTCTCTCTCATAGAGATATAATTTAAAAAAATAACTCAGAGTAAACTCTGAGACTTTCTTTTTATTGCTGAATAAAAAACTAATGTTTAAACAAAAAAATCAAATAATTTTGGAGCGAGGAGCACGGAACGATAAAACCACCGCTCTTTAGTCCACAATGGAGTTGCTCCCGCTCCACTCCTGCTGAATATAAAAGGAGCGCTCCTCTCCTTCGCTCCAGCAAAAAGGAGCGTGCTCCTAGAGCGCGCTCCTTTTTGGAGTGCTCCGTAAAGCCCTGTCTATATATTAATACGATAGCGTGTGTGTTTGTGTGTCATGCTTACATCAAAAGCTCTGCACATGCGTACACACCTAGATTTGGAATATCATTCAAGTCCCCTAATTTTCGAAATATTTTCGAGTATTTCCCTTTGGCGCAACGGTTAGCGACGTAGGATTTTGACGGCGGTCTTTGAAGTCGGCCCAACTGGTTTATAGTTCGATCCCAACCAACCTCTAAGATTTTTTTCTACATCGAAGGGGTGGGAGGGGGTTAGGGAGGGGACGATCGGGAAGACACATATACGATAGCGTGTGTGTTATTTTGTGTGTCACGCTTACATCAAAAGCAACGACCTTCCGAATCTTTGTATGCTACTTATGAATTGGAGTCAAATTTGAATTTAATCTAAAGCATTTACAAAGTAATGTATAGGTTAGGAACAAGATGATTAGTATTGAAGACATCATTTCGTGTAATTTACACATGTCCCGCTAGTAATTAATAATATTATTATTTTATTGCTTCTGGCATTTCAAAATATGCCAAATTTGGTGCAATTCTACCCAATAGTTTTGAACCATGATACTACTACTACTACTACTAGTAGTAGTGTAATACTAGTAGTAATATTGTTATATTGAACCCATAAGTACTTACTACTACTAGTAGTAGTAATAGTAGTATCATGTTTTACTCTTCTCTGACAAACCTCTTATGTTTGCCTTGAACAGGGGACCGTTTTGGCTTTATTTACACATCAGAATGAGTTTTTAAAATTTTATTACCTTCAGCATACCTATTTATGCAAATTGCCATGGCTGCAGCAAAGAAGGTGGGCCCCCTCTACCATGCTAGAAAACTACTCACATCTGCCAGTTTCCTATATCTCTACGAAGCTACCATTCACCCATGCATGGAGTATTGTTGCCACATCTGGGCTGATGCATCTACCGCTAGTCTCTACCTATCAGACACGGTCCAAAAAGAGTCTCCAATCTGATATGTCCTGCACTGTCAAATAAGCTCCAACCCCTGTCCCATCGTCACAATGTTGCATCCCTGTGTTTGTTTTACAAGTACTTTAATGGAATGTGCTCTGAAGAAAATCGTAGCATGTGTGCCCCTCGACTAACCCGACAAGCAGCAAAATCCCACCTCTTCACTGTAGAGGTCTCCAGATGCCAGAAAGCTTTCTACTCTAAGAGTTTTTTCTGTTAGACTTTGGAATTCCCTCCCTGTTTCCTGTTTCCACGACTGTATCAACATGCAGAAGTTTAAATGTAATGTGAACAGACACCTCGCTGTTTTACTCCTTACTTAGAGTTTCTCTGTAGGCATGGTCCCTAATAGTAGCCCCTTACGTCCAAGTGGCAATATGCCTTGTTTGGGGTAAAAAAAAAATTAGTGTATTCTATTGATCCCCAATGTTTTTGTCGTTTGCTTTTGGTTTTTTTTTTGTTGTGTGTTATTTGGTAATGTTATTATGTTTTTTTATTATTTTATTATTTATGCTTACCTGCGGCTTCTGTATTTAATATAATTGTAAGGTTTATGCTAATTAAATGCTAATGTAACTTTATTTAATGTAATGATGTGTGTGTGTTTAGATTAAGTAGGCTGTGTTGATTTCTAATTTGTCATTGATTTGTGGATTGAGTCTAACTATTAGTACTGCTTCTTTTATTCCAAAGGTGCTCACATTTCTTTCCATTGCTTTCATGTGATATACAAAGATAGATAATGGATGTAGTCATCTGTATTATCGATAAAGAGAAAATGCTTCGGATTATGAATAGGAATTTTGTAAGAAATCCTGTGAAATGATTGGCTAAAGTCAATGTCTTCGATTCTGCTCAATGGTAAAATATTGAATAGCCTTGGACCAGACTAGACTGATCCGAATGTCAGACAGTTTATAGAAAGCAAAGATTCTGAATGGTGGAACGAACCGCTGATTTTCAGATAAATAATTTATCATGCCAGATGGATGCGTTGGAAGGGAGTAAAAGATGATGATGGTAGTACTGCAATGCAATATATGTCCGTGTGTAGTTAACTTTAACCATCCATAGGGACGGGGGGTACTCTTTTTTGTATTCAAAATGAAAATAGAAAGTATACTGAATGAAAAGGTTATCACTTATTTTAATTAACCAACGTACACAACAAAGATACGTCAGACAAAGAAATCTCGAGTTAAAAATTATCGACTGTTTGGAGGTTAACAAACCAACACAGGAAAAACCTCATCGCACACCTCCACCCATTCACCTTTCAATATAACACGGATTCTTTGACTGCCAATCCGTCTTAGAGGAAAGAAAGATTTAAAACTGACGCCTCTTCTTCCATTTTCAGAATCACACATCGCTCTTGTGTTCTCTTTTTAAAACTACTCAAAATAAACAACTTACAAATAAAGTAAAAGTAGAAACGCCATGACCACACACACACACACATTTTTCTCTGGATTCTGAGCGGAAAATAAAGTACTTAACGATAAATTGTAATTTTTAAAATCTTTTAATAAACGGACAAAACTTTGCTTCAAGGTCAAAAGTTGATAATAAGAAATGTTAAAGCCTCAGTTTTCAAATCCTATTCCAACAAATGAATCGTAGAATAGAGACCAAATATATAATTTATGTCAACCATTCCTATCAAATTTCATGTTCCTAGGTCTAATAACCGACAGTAGCTGACACATACACATAAATATAGATTATTAACTTCATCAAGACCCCTAAAACTGTTTCTCGTGGTCCCATGTTCATTAAACATCTTTGGAATCTAGTGATAGAATTGCCACATAATTTTATATATTTCTGTTGGATTCTTTGGACCTTTCAGACATATTCTTTATCAACAATAATTTCACAGTTTAGCACAAAATGTATTCATTTTGTGTATAAAACTTGAAACAAAAAAGCTTAGACAAACACAAACTGTCCTTGAGTTTTATTGATTTCAAATTGCAAAATTGGGTTCCGGTCAAAATCATAAATGAAGAACAATCCAATTGAAAAATTAGTTTTCTTTATTCAATAGCAACAGATTTCATTGTTTCTTTTTATATTTATTCAAATGAATTATTTTTTCGTATTGTTAAATGGACCTTGTCCTCACAATACATATGAGAGATGCTTTTTGTTTTCATATTTTTAGAAGCTCTAAGAGTTCGTCCTTCAGTTGATCTGTCACAGTTAAGTTTGAAACAGCATTTTCGATAGTCTGTCATGCTTAAGTTTGAAATAGCATTTTTGATATTCTTTCACGGTTATTTGAAATATCATTTTAATCACACAGGCGGCCCAAATATATTCTCTTCTGTATTAGCGAATCGTTCATAATCTAAATTTCGTAGTATACTGTATTGTAGGATTTTAGTGATGCATACGAACAGGAACTCTAAACATGGATCATTACCGGTTGTACTTCGAAGAGATATTAAGCTATTTAAGGGTTTAGTTCCATTCATGGCTTTTGTGCAGTATAACAAAGAGGTTCGCCTAATAATGGATTATGGTGAGCTCAATCAACAAATTAATGCATATACAACAAAATCATGAGAAAGTGGTGACAATAAGAGACGAGTGTGGCCATACTTGATCTGCGAGAGAGTACAGCTATACTACAATGTTTGACCAGCTTGCATTTCGAAAAAAACAAAAACCAACCTTAAAATGAAATGTTTATTATGTTTCTATTTTTAAGTAAAAGATAAAATCTCAGCAACTACAGTGTATTTTCTTGTCTTTCGGCAAGATTTAGTCATTACAAAGGCAGCTAAGAAGGATCTAATTATCTTGTATGCATTTCCAGCTCTCTTGAACACTGTTATGATGTTAAAATTTAGTTGCAGAAGTTTCTCTTAGCTAACAAGGTATCTAAATATTGATCATTGCAGATCAGCTTTACTTATAAGCCATAGGTCTGGTTATGCTAATTTCTTTTCTGTGTTGTTTTTTTTTACTAATGTGTCACCACTTATCAAGGCCAAAAACTCGAGGATAAGGATTATGTAGTTGGAATGATTTTTAGTTGAAAGATGAACATCATGAAAGGATTGAGAATGATTAATGGAATGAACCAAGTTTGATTACTTATGAGGATGATTCAATAACAAGAATCTGTTTATATTGGATTTGAAGACGACCATATTGAAATCTGCATGGAAGCAGTCTTGTGGTAACGATTGAGTAGAGAGATACTAGCAACGTCTCTTCCGTGAAAAAAAAACTGTAAGGAACAGAAGAGATTATCCCCCACTAGAGTTCAAAGTTTCTTTTGAAATCTAGGTAATGAGGAGTGCAATTAGTAGATCTACCAATCTCATTACACTACTAACACTGAAGTAATGTGGTCTTTGTGAGTGATAAGACACGAATACGAAGAATAAATTGAATGAAAACGCTTCTGTATAGATCAACAAATATAATTATTAATTATATAATTACAACTGAAAAAGAATTACTCTATAATTAGGACATAATTAATTAATGTTTGTCCAGATATCGGCTGGTTAAATGCAAGGGACATAACTCTGCTCACAATCTATTTGAGACAAGAGAGGCAACTTTTGGGTAAAAAGTTATTTCCTTATAAAAATATTTAATTTCTCAATCATTCCATTTCACACTGTTTTTTTCTTGGTTCCTTTTTCAGTCGCTGGCTTTATCTTGACACTCACTGTTTTTCTTTCTGTTTTCTATGTAACTTGCGTTCACTGGCGTTTGCTTTATTATTATGCACTTATTTTAATCTATTTTAATTTCTACGCCTATACCATCACTGTCACTGCTGATTTAGTATTATTAGACTGAACTTCTATTCAGAGGTGGTGAATACAAATTGTAGCATAGATAAACTAGCAGAGACACCTGACGTTGCTGAGAATGGGAGTAGTCCTGATATGTTAGAAGACGAGAACAAAACATGTAGTATAGTGTAATGTCGTAGACTCGCCTCGAAAGACTGAAACAAAAGATAAAAAGAAAGAAATAACAAAGACAAAGAGATACACGTGTGGTTTTATTTCACGCCAGAGTTAAACTAATTAGTTTTCCCCAGCGCTCTTTATTTCCGGTGTTTCTTAATGCACATGCAAGGTAATCTCTTAACTTCCTATATGTAAAGGGAGGCAAATCTGACTGAACACTAAACCTCTCCTGTCTTTAAGAAAAAGATAAACATATAGACTCCATGTATGTGCGTGTATGATGAGAAAAGGGGAGGGCAGTTCATTTTGTTTACTACTACTAGTGTATATATTCATGTAGTAGGTAGAAGATATAATAGTCCTCGAACAGTCCATAGGTGTGTAAATGTAGTGCACTTGTTGTGGAATAGGCATTTTTTTCTTTGATAATTTATTGCCTTATTATTTATCTTTTTTTTGTTCATTTGTAATAAAGTCTGTAAACTTAACTGGAAGGGGTCTTTTCCGCAATGGATTGTGTCTTACTGATGGTGGATTGTGTCTTACTGATAGTGGATTGTGTCTTGATGTTGTGGATACTTCGGATGGCCTTTTTGATTGTGTATGTGGGCGGTATTCATATTCAGAGTCTAATTCTGACTTTACACTTTCGCCAAGAGAACTTTCAGGGTCTGTCTTCTTGAAGAGAGAGGAGTTCCGGTTAATTTGGCAATCTCTCGCTGTGCTGTTACCATGCTACCCTTTTTACTGATGATTGCTGATTGTTTGGGGTGAAAGGTGAGGATAATTTGTTTAAATGCTTCTGCCTGACAAGTACTTTGTCACCTAGGAAGAGTGGTGAGAACTTTGTCCTTCTTTTTATGTCTGCATATTTTTAATAGTTGAAAGTGCAAAATTCAAAAACATTTTTTTACTTAATTGGTTTTAACACTCAAACACTCAATTCTTCTTATAGTTGATTTTATCGAAAATTTCCAAATATCAAGCGCTAAGAATGAATAAGAATTACCATCATTTGATTCCTCGTAAAATCTTACCCAAGAAAAGTATTTAATCTTGTCTTGGGGCTTTGTTATAAATCAAATAAAGTCAATCGTTGTCTTTGCAGTTTGTAGATGTCCAGCATGAATGACGCCCCAATGATATTATTTTGAAACTTGCTAATACAAAATTAATACGACTATTGAATTCCTTGTAAAATGTTATATATTTGGCCTTGGCATAGGTGTAATCAAATCGTTATGCTGTACCATGGGCCCCTATCATGTTAAGGCGTTTGCTTGTAACTTGTCAAGATGTTACGACCTCAAAGATTTAAAATCCGCACTTACTTGTTTTTTTTTTAATTTTGAGCATGATTTTCTTCTGTAGGTTTAATCACAAAGGAAAACTTAAAACAAAATATATTTTTAACATGTTTATTGATGTCGGCATCTTTTTACTCTCACGAAAATTTATATATCTACAGTGTGCTCTCTAACGAAGTCCTCTTGGGGGAGACGAACAAAGAATGCATCCTCCTTTTGTCGAAACTAAAAGTCGATCTCAACTTTCTTTGATAGGCTGGTTGTATTTAACAAGATTTGTTTATATTTCAAAGATTCCTTACTTAAGAACAAATTCAAACTTATATTTTTAATTATCTATCTACAAAATTTCTTCATTCCAGACCTGTCAAAAGAGACAACACTTGAATGAGATCAAACCTCCAATTATAACGTGGTTTTGCGTAACCAACTTCTGTGACAAGGAACAATCATCATCATCATCATCATCATCATCATCATCATCATCATCATCATCATCATCTCGATCACTCATTATCACATTAATATTGTTATTCTCTCTATTATTATTATTATTATTATTATTATTATTATTATTATTATTATTATTATTATTATTATTATTATTTACCCCAAAGATAGCTTTATTTTCAGTTGCATCCCCAAATTAAAAAAAAAAGTGATTTTCCTTAATCCAAAGATAAGCTCTTTTCATCAGAGGATGATATTTTTTTATATTCCTTGCTTGAATATCTGATGAATTAATAAATATTGTAATTTATCTAATTTTTATTTTCATCATTTCTTTCTTTTATATTAATGCTCTATCTATTATATCAAGCATTCACTTATCACAATAGGATATAAAATAAAGATACAATAGTTATCTTTATTGTTTCATATATATATATATATATATATATATATATATATATATATATATTCTTAATAAAAAACAAACATTTTAAACATTTAAAACCAGACTAAAGCATCGACAGGAACCTGCTTATTCCAAATATGCCATTTATTTGTTTTCAAAGATTAACCATTGATAACTGATGTACGGGCAGAGAGACAGACACACACATAGAAATATTTGTTTTATATAGATGCTAGTAGGGTATTAGAATGACACTTCCGAGGTTATGCACAAATGGTTTTCGGAAATTAAAGCAAAATATAGCAAAGAAAAATATCTATAAACCAATAAATTGCACCCTCGTTTGTTTTGTTTTTTGAAAAAACGAGCCAACTGATCCGATTCTTGGACTATAAATGTGACTTGTTTCAACAATTAAACCACATTACACATGTTTGAGCTAGTTGCTACTTAATTCATTCTCTCTCTCTCTGTCTCTCTCTCTCTCTCTCTTACTGTCACACAGACACACACGTCTGGTACACAAATGATTCCTTGCCATCTGACATGACTATATATCAATCACCGTATCTGTTTCATATTTATTTTCCACACATGACCGCCTCTGGACACTCAGGCAATCTCAGCAAAGAAATCTTTATGTTACAGAACTTCATACTGTAACCCTTAGCTCTACGCATACATAGATGGACATTAACACCAACCTAACAATTGTATCACTTGTATCTAAAATGGTTTCTTGAGTTTAGATGTGCCCTTACATCTCTATAAGAGACTTTGTCCGTCAATCTGTAGGCTATTTAGACGAGCGCTTGGTGGGTTGATTCCATTGGTTTCTAGTGAAGATAGATGGAGAAAAGTTTAGAAAACCCAACTGAGCTCGAATTCCTCATTCTCTCTCTGCTGATCAGTGTGTAAATGAGTTAACCGAATGGATCACTGAAGGCACATGTCCTCATGCATAAATTCTACAGCAAGCCCCATTCACCACAATGGTTCACCTCGAACTGTGCAGCTGCTATTGCTCAGAGGCAGAAAACATTCCAACAATTCGATCGCCATAAGTCAACTACAAATAGACAGAAACTTATAGTGTCAAGAAATTGTAAGACTGTAATAGATGAAACAAATAGAAGGTATACAAAGATGACCAGAAAACGCATTGAGTCACAGAAACTAGGTACTCATAATTGCTGGAAAATCTTCAATAGTGTGGTGAATCATAGGCAATCAACAATTCCCCTGCTATCCACACCATAATGATGTCGTTTACACGGCAACTGACAAGGCTGAACTACTTGCCCAACGTTTCGCCTCAAACTCCACTTTGGACTCCACAAACCACTCTATCCCAAATTTCCCATTGTGGACTGAAGCCACACTTGATGACCTGACCATCACCCCTTCTCATGTCCTGGACATCATAAAAAAACCTTGACACCTATAAAG